>LHPF02000038.1:0-413664 GCA_002245815.2 Micractinium conductrix | reverse complement strand
CCCTGCCAGTCCGTCCCTTCCCTCCCCTGCGGCCATGCTCGCACTTGAAACACTTGACCACCCTCTGGCCGCCATTCCCCCCCCCCCCCCCCACACACACACACACCACCCCACCCACCTGTGCACGCGCCTGCCTGCAGGGCCTGGCCAAGAGCATTGCCTGGGACGGCGAGGGCGCCACTGTGCTGATCGAGTGCGAGGTGCTGGGCGCTGCCGACGACGCTGCCGCCAACAAGGTACTGCACAAACGAACCGTTAGGCAGCAGGGGGGGCCGCTCACGCCGCTTCCAGCGACTGCGCCACCCCTGAACCGGCCTTGTTGGCTGTGCACCCCCTGCCCTGCCTCGCTGCAGCCCTGTCTCACCGCTGCCAATCAAGGTCTCACTGCTGCGCCTGCCTGCCCTCACTCCCTCCCCGACGTTAGGTCGCCAAGAGCGTGGTTGGTCTAGCCTGGCCAAGAGCGCCATCTTCGGGCACGACCCCAACTGGGGCCGCATCGCCGCGGCAGCAGGGTGCGTCTGTGTGCGCCTGCCTCGAACCCACCCTGGCTGGGCGGGGTTGCTGTGCCGGCAGCAGCAGCGCCGTGCTGGAGCGGCAACCTGCGTGGTTTTCTTTGTTGGCGGCGGAGGCGGGGGAACGTTGGGATGGAGGGGAAACCGGACAAGCGCAGCACCGCCGCGGAGGCGCCGCTGTGCTCACTCCTCTCGCCGCTCGTCCCCCTCGTATGCTCCGCCGTGCCTCCCTTGCAGCTACTCTGGCGTGCAGTACGACCAGGCTGCTGTGCGCATCCAGTTAGGGGGCATGCTGCTCATGGACAAGGGCCAGCCGCTGGAGTTTGATGCCAAAGGTGCGCTGCACAGGCGCCGCGACAGTGACATCAGCAGCAGGTTTCGGCGGCGGCGGCGGCAGCAGCAACGACGGCTGTGCCAACTGACAAGCTTGTTCCTCTGCCGCCTCGACGTGTGCCTACAGGCTGCCTCCGCCTACCTCAGGGGCCGCGCCGACGTGCACGGCACCGTCAACATCCAGGCAAGGCACGCGGGCGGGGCGGGACGGGGCGCGCGCGGATGTGAGTTCGATACACAGTCGTGCTGCCTAGTGGGATGGCAGGAGGGTGTGTGCAGGAGAGGCTGTTGACTCGGGAGGACCCTCCTGCAGGCGCCACTTGCTAGCAGCTATCTGCTGTCGCCGACGCCTGGGGCGGTCGGCGCAAGTCGCCAGCATTTACAGCCCTCTCCTCCCGCTTGTGCCTGGCCCCCCCGCCTGCTGTCTGCAGGTCACCATTGGCGACGGCCCTGGCCGCGGCATGGCCTGGGGCTGCGACCTGTCGTACGATTACGTCAAGGTGGGTGCTGTGCTGTGCTTGCTGTGCTGTGCTGGGCGAGCTGCTGTGTGGTCATGTCAGGGTCGAAAGCTGCACGCTGCGCATGCTTTAGATGACGACAGCCGCAAGGAGGGAGTGCAGGGCCACAGCATGGCCTGCTCAACTTGCGTCGCTGCCTCTGCCCTTGGTCACGCCATCTACAC
The DNA here is from genome assembly GCA_002245815.2 of Micractinium conductrix. NCBI lineage: Eukaryota > Viridiplantae > Chlorophyta > Trebouxiophyceae > Chlorellales > Chlorellaceae > Micractinium > Micractinium conductrix. The sequence goes on along the minus strand of LHPF02000038.1, from coordinate 412,137 downwards.
TGCCCCCCCCCCCCCATCATGCGTCTGCCGTCCACAGATTAACGCCGAGTACACCACATGAGCGAGCCGGCGCCTGGCGTCGGCGCGCACGAGGTGGCCGGCCCCAAGGGGCCTCGTGCGAGCAGCACCAAACGCGCACGCCTGCCGCGATGCCTCCTGCTCTTTATCTGAAGAAATGTGAAGTGCCAGTTTTGTAACAGCAAGCTCTTGACAGGGGCTGTGTCCTGGCAGCGCCTGGCGATGATGAAGTGGTGCACTGCCTCAGGTGGCAAGCGGAAGACGCAGGCGGCAGCGGCAGCCCCAAGCCCGCGTATCGATCGCCTATCTGCCCGCTGCGATGTCCTCCTCGCGCAAGCGCCTCTCGGAGGGCAGTCCTGCCGCGTTCCGCCTGCAGGCAAGAGCTAGAGGGCCTTCCAAGGGCTCGTGGGGTCAGGCCGGTGTCCTCTTCCGCTCTCCCCCTCTTCTGTGTATCGAGCGCACAAGTGCGCCGCGATCTTGCCGCGTGATCGTGGGGGTTGCAGCTCTGGTCGGGTGCCCGCCGCCGCCGCCGCCGCCGCCGCCCCTCCTCGTGCACTGCCACTGTCGGCCTGGCTGCAGCCGAACCTTATGTCCATCCCCATGCATGCACGCACTCCACTGAACCGAGCCCCTGCTACATGTGTTTATACATGTGCATTTATACCAGGATGCCGACCTGATGGAGGAGGAGGAGCAGGCCGTGCTAGTGGAGGCGATGGAGCGCGCGGCGGCACGGCAGCGGCACTACTCGAAGGCCCTGCTCAGCTTCTTCGGCGTGCTGCTGGGGGTGCTGTACTTCTACTTTGCAGGCAAGGGATGTTGCTGGCGTGCTCAAGTCTAGGCAGGGAGCGCACGCGAGCGCCTCATAGTGGCTGCTCAGTTGCAGCTGCCTCTGTTGCCTGGACACCCACCCACCCACCCACCCACCCACCCACCCGACCCTGCGTGTAGCCTGCCAGCTGATAGAGCCCTGGACCACGCCCCACCAGGCGCACTTTAGCGGCCGCTTACGCCAGGTGGGAGGCTGGGGTGGAGGAAGGGGTGCAGTTTGAGGGCTGCAGTTTGAGGGCTGCTGTGGTGCCAGCCAAGCCAGCAATCGGCAGGACCGTGCAGGCTGGCATGCTGCTTCCTTCCCATCCTGCTGCGTCCTCCCTTCCCGCCGCACAGCTCTCGGTGGCGGCGGCAGAGCTCGCTGGCGCCGCAACGGCGCTGCTAGCGGTGGCAGGCGTGGTGGCGTACCCTGGCCGCCAGGCACGCGGCTCGTGGCGAAGCCTGTTGGCCTTTGCTGCGCTGCTGGCGGCGCTGCTGAGCGCGTTTTGGAGCGTGGGGGTGTGGCGCGTGGCGGTCCATGAGCGTGCGGCACTGGTGAGGAGTGCACGGACTGCCCGTCTTGCTTCGGAGGTGTCTCCCTGCCTTGCGGTGTGCTCTCCTGGTATGACACACATGAATACCTACCAGTATGTGTTAGGGTGCCTCCTCCCCCCTTGTGTTCCCATTGCGCAGCCGGCGCTGTGGCGCCTGCTGTGGCTGCCGGTCGTGCCGCCCGCCTACGTCGGGCTGATGGCGCTGGCGGCGGGGGTGATGCGCGCCACAGACGCTGATGTTGAGCGGCTGCGGCGGCTGCGCTACGCCTACAAGAGGGCATGACATCCACTCCTCGTGTGTCCTTTGTCGCTGGAGTGATGGCACGGCCCGCCCCGTTGCCGGCAATGCAAAGACCCCTCCCATCCAGCCTGCCAAACTGCAGGACTATACCACCCACTCCACATCCTGTTGTCACACTTTTCCATGCATGCAAACAGGCACCTTCGACGGGGGATCAGGTTGGCATGTGTGCGCACGCGCGGTCAGGAGGGCATCGGCTCATCGCGCAGTAAAGTAAGGCGAGGCAACAAATCACAGAGGTGGCCGTCCGGGGCAGGTATGTATCAAGAGGGGGGCGCCCCAGAGCGGCGGAGGTCCTGCCGGGCGAGCAGATACAAGGCGGGAGGTACAGCACCGGTGGGCAGAGGGCAGGCGTGGGGTCACATCTGGCCGGGGCAGAGAACGTACTGGGCGCCGGGCCGAGGGCGGCGGCGGCGGCGGGGCGACAAGGGAGGTTGGCAGTGCATGCGTCGGGTCAAGGGAGGCCAGCTGATGTACATATGTGTCTGTGTTGCAACGGCTGTGCAGCTATGCAGCGTGGGCGGCAAACCTGGACAGTAGCGGCTGGCAATCTCATCTACAGAGGGTGCTTCCTGCCTAGTGCACAGAGAGACTGTGCTTTGCAGCGCCGGGGGCGCCCAGAGAGAGCCTGTGCTTGTGGCTGGCGCCGGGCGTGCCAAGAGGCGTCAGCGGGCACCGTGGCGGCGTGCCCCCGGTCACAGCCCTGGGGAGGCTCTCAGCTGGCGAGCCCCACAGCGGCGCGAACCTCATCGGTCAGCCCTGCCTGCAGGCTTGCGCAGTAGGCCTGCAGCTCGACTGCCCCCGCCTCGAAGCTTTCCAGGGCGAAATAACGCTTCTGGTAGCCGTCCTGTGTTTGGGCGAGCGAGGGAGCAGGGGGTCCGGTGAATTGGGCATGGACGGTTGCGGCGGCACGTGCAAGCCCCCGCCCAAAGCATGGGAGAGGCGAGCGAGGGGACGAGTGGGCAACAGGCAGTTTGCACATAGGCCGCTACCCGAGTGCGCAAGCTGGCAGCACGATGTACTGGCAGCACACTCTGTCAGCTGCCCAAACCAAGCCAGGCCCACCTTGTAGCTGATTTTCGGCAGCGGCTGCCACACGTCCAGCGGCGCCACCTCGGCGCCCCCCGCTGCCATGTGCTGCAGCTCTCCGTAAGAGGAGAGGATGCCTGCGCCAAAGGCCTTCACATCGCTGCCCTCGCGCACCACGCCAAACTCGACTGTGTACCTGTGAGAGGGAGGTGGGTGGGTGGAGGGCGGAAGTTGGGCTGAGGTCGAAGGATGTGAGGCGGAGGGGAGGATGGAGGCAGAGCATGCTCAGCCGCAAACTCGCTCTGGCCAGCACCAAGCGGTCCAGGCACCACCGCGCGCACAGCCGCAACACAGGGGCTGCATGAAATGTGGGCCTCCCAGCATACGGCACCTGCGTCCTGCTCCCTGCCCCACCCCCCAATGTGCACTTCACAGCCACTTCACAGCCACTTCACAGCAGCCGACCCACCAACGAGTGCCTCACCAGTACAGCTTCACCAGGTGCTTCAGCTGCTCCTCGTCAGCTGCCAGCGACGCCACCCCAATCGCATGCGCCAGGGAGGCGAAGGAGGGGTCGGCGAGCATGGGCAGGTGGCCTGCAGGGGGAGCAGGGGGGAAGCAGTGGGATGGGTGAACCAACCTTCCGCCGCCGCTGACCTGGCACCAGCTTTCGCGGCAGGACCGTCCCTCAACTTGCGGCGGCGGGCCTTTCAGCGGCGGTCCTTCTGCACTGCTATACACCTCCAAAGCGCCATGGCCAGAGACCGATGCCTTCTGCTGGCGCTATGCCTGGTCGTGGGCTGCCATGCTGCCGGTAGGCCGAGGGCCGGGCGACCGGCCCTCTGACATCGGACGCCTCGTGCACCCCTCTAAGAAGCACCGCCTTGCCACTGCGACTGTCCCACGCCCCGCTTCTGCATGCAGGCGCACGCCGCGTGCCCACCGGCATGGGCCGCACGCTGCTCCAAGGGTACAGCAGCGAGCCGCTGACCGGCACGGGCGGGCGCGGGCGTCCCTGCCATATTGCTTTGTTGCAGCCTTGTGCTGAGTATGTGCCGTCAGCTGTGTGCCCCTTGAGGGCGCTGCTAATCCTTCTACTTTATCACTTTGAAGCGAGCGCCCCTGTGCAGGTACGCCAGTGACCGTCTGACGAGCCAGGGCACATGCGTGGAGGCGCTGGCGTCTGTGCCCTCGGACGTCGACGTCAGTGGGCTGGACTGCGGCGAGGGAGGTGAGCAGGCGCTGGGCCCTTTCCGCTGTGCACATCGCTGCTGCGTCCATCCCACAGCTTCAGGCATCTTCTGCAGGGTGGGTCCAGCAAACCAACCAACCACGACACGCCGCCACAAGCGCTTTGCTGCACCCCTCATGCAGGCGGCGGCGGCGGCGGCGGCGGCTGCCCGGCCGACACCGCCTTCCAGCCGGCCCTGCAGTTCCTGGAGCAAGCCATGGGTCAGGCGGTGTCCTCCAAAGACGCAGCTGCAGCTGCGCAGGTGCGCTGTGTCTTGTTCGACTGGGGGGAGCATCCACGCCAGCCCTCTGCGACCTCGCAGTCTCACAGCCGCCACTCCATACGCGCTCACACCCCTCTGCCTGCACACGACCTTGTTTGCGCAGGCCATCTCTTACGGGTCTGCCCTGATGTTTGCCCAGTTCGTCGCGGCTGGCGGTAGGTTCAGAGCAGGGCTGCCTTGCAACTGCCAGGGCGGCGCGCACAAGCGCTGCGTGGCCGAAACGCAAGCATGCCCCGCAGACGCTCGAGGCACGTCCATGGCCATGGCCTAACTAACCACCCTGACCTGCACGCGTCCAGCCTCACACGCACTGCCACCCCCCGCTGCACTGCCGCGCAGCACCCTGCGCCCTCCGCGCCCCCGCTTTCTTCGCTCAAGTGGGCCAGCAGGCGGCGGCGGACGCCGCAACCAAATGCGCCTCCCCCTCGGCAGGCGCCCAGCTTGCAACAGCAGTGGCGGCAGCGCCACAAACCATGTGGAACGCAGGTGGGAGGCCTGGGCTGGAAAAGGTGCCCAGCGTGCAGCCTGCATGTCCGAGAGTGCGTGGAGACCCGCACTGGACCATCTTTGCTGTCCTGTGCCCCCGCCTGCAGTCTCGTCCCAGCCGGCTGCCAGCGTGGCCCAAGCCATCCAACTGGCAGTGCAAGCCATTCAGCCCGGCATGACAGAGGGCGTCCAGGCCCTGCTGGAGCAGTGCTCATGAGCTGCAGCAGCAGCAGCGCTTTTCAGAGCAGCAACGCCCTTTGTAAAGCAGCGCTCCTGTGCTGGCAGAAGCCACGCTGTGACGCAAGCAAGGCGACGGCCCCAGTGCTGCGCCGCCCCTTGCACGTGCCTGTAACCCGCCCTTGCTGCATGCCGCGCACGCGCGCTCCGCCAAGGCGCCCAACGCCACGGGAGGGTGGGCGGGCGGGCAGGATTGCAGCGCCACCGTGCACAGAACTAGTAGCTAGGAAAACCAGCCAACCGGGGGCAGCACGCACCAATGACTTCATGGATGACATCAGGCTCAGGCGTGTAGTCAGGTTTACTCGAGTGCCGCATGTACTGCTTGGGGTGGGGGGGCAGTGGCGGGCAGACGAGCCGGTGAGCGGAGCAGGCCGAGGCAACCAGGCAGACACCCCCAGCACTGACGCGGCGCACCGCGTCGCTGCCGCTCTCAACCCGGCCCTCCAACGCGGGACCTGCATATGCTTGTTCCCACGACAGCACAGGCAGCGGACGTGCCACAGGCAGCAGGGCAGGCGCACCTGCGTGCTGTGGAAGGTGCGGAAGGCCAGCCCATTCAAGAAGTCACGGGGGTGGAGCTGCAGGCAGGTGAGGGCGGGACGGGGGGGAAATGCAAAGGGTGGGGCAGGCGACCATCCAAGCCGGCACGCACGGCAGCAAGCTCGTGCCTCGTGCACAGCAGCGCATGCTGGCCAGCGGAGTGAAATCCCTGAAGGCACCGCTGGGGGGACTCACCAGGCCCGCCACCGGTCGGATGCGGAACCCGGTGGTGCCTTGCAGCACCTGGCTGAGGTCCTCCAGCTGGGGCACGGCGTCGGGGCGCAGGTCGAACAGCGGCCAGCTGCGCTGGAACTGCGGGGGTGGCACAAGGGTGTGGCGCGGAGCGCGGTGGCAGGCGAGGGGCTTGAGCAGGGGGGCCCTACTGGCACAGGGGGCAGCAAGTGTAGAGGCTGTGCGCAACCGTGACAGACTCTGCATCCACAAGCTCAGTCAAAGTTGCCTGCCGTCCCTGCCCCCCTGTCGCCCCTGCCCACCTCCTTGCAGGCATGCTGCTGAAACAGGTGCTCCAGCCGCGTCAGGGCCGACCCCCAAACTGCAACCTCTTCGGCTGTGTAAGAAATGTGCGGTATGGGTTCCCCGCTGCAGCGGAAGCGAGGTCGAGGGACGGGTTGGGTGCAGCAGATCAGGGACGGCCATGCGTGCCTGAACTGGGCAAGAGAACAGTCAGTAGCGCTCGCCCAAACCAAACGTCGAGCCAGGCTACCGCAGCTTGGGCCAGGCCGGACAGCGGGAGCTGCTGCTCTTCAGCTGTGGCACCAATGCCTCGAGAGTCTGCACTCATCAACTACAGCTCTTACATTCGGTGCGAGCGTGCCAGGTTGCAGATGTTCACGCGGCGCTGCTTGTAGGCTGCATCGTGGAACCCGGGGTGGTCCTGCGGGCAGGGAGGGGCAGGTTGGAGGAGCAAAGGGTGAGCGTGCAGCAGCAGCAGGCAGCACGGATCGGCACCGCCGCACGGCAACACGCAGCTTCGGCGGCGCGTCAGCTGGTGCACTGCTGCCGGAGACATGCTGGCTTGCTGCCCGCCAGACTTGCCTCGCTGAGCTCCGCGCTGAAGCCAAGGATGGCGCCGTTGTCCACCTCCTGGATGCCCAGCGGCACGCGGCGTGGCGCTGCCTGCTGCAGCGGCGACGGCGAGGCAGGCGCAGGCGCCACCGGTGGCGGCGACGAGCTGACCGGCCGCCGGGCGGGCCCTGCGCGTGGTAGTGATCGACGAACAGCGTTGTGTTGCGGCATGAGGAAGGGCAGGGCCCGCCGACACGCGTCTGTTGAACCCTGCCTCGTCGGCCCGCTCACCTGTGGCAACCGCACGAACGCGGAGCTGTGCTCGCCGACTATTTGAACTGCTGGCGACACGGGGGCCGGCCGCCAGCAGCTGGCTGTGCGTGCCTGCCGCGACAGCAAACGTTGCGGGAGGCGTCATAGACGTCCGGCGCGCTGTGTAAAGGTGCGTTGAAGGTTTGAACAAAAGAGAACACCCGCTGAAGAAGAAGAAGAAGAAGAAGAAGAAGAAGAAGAAGAAGAAGAAGAAGAAGAGGAACGCGAAACGCGTGACTTGCGCCCGGGGGCGATGGAGTGGCAGAAGGCCTGGCCCCTTGCGCTTGGGGCAATTTTCTAGTTAATGAGGTCTAACCGAGACAGGACGATTGCTGGTTGAAAACATGATCCAAATCCCCGGCAGCCTCCGGGTGTTGAATCTACATAGCCTCCCTCCTAGGGCATCCCTCCACCAACTAAAAAAAAAAAGGCCTGGCCCCCCTGTGGTGAATGAGCAAACGGGGGAGCGAAAGGAGATGAAGCAAGGGAGATAAAGCAGGGAGATAAAGCGTGGAAATCAACCAACGCCGGTCCTGCACCGGCCCCCGCCGCGCCCCGCCGCCGCCGCCGCTGCTGCCGCTGCTGATGCTGCCGCTGCCGCTGCCGCCGCCGGCGCCGGCGCCGGGGAATGAGGGCCGTGCGCCCCCGCCGTTGGTCGCACGCAAGGCCGCTGCGCAGCGCCTCGCAAGTCGTCATCTGCCGGGCGGCGTCGCCGCTGCCCAACCACCGCCGCCGGTGCTGTCTGCGCTGCCGTTCGTCGCTGCGTTTCGCCGCTCTCGCCTGTCCCGCCACGCCAAGAGCCGTCGCGCTGCCATGCTCCAGGCTCCGATCGCGGCGCTGCCGCGGCGGCGGCGGCGGCGGCTGCAAGCCTGGGGGGGCACGATCAGAGCCGTCAGCACGGCCCGCTCCTGCAGCAGTGCCCCGGCGCAAGCCACGCCACATGCTGATGATGTTAGAGCACCACTGCACACTCCTCAGGGCGATATCCTTGATCAGCTGCTTCGCAGGCGCTCTCCCCAAACCTATCTGATGCATGGTGTCGAGGAAGTTACAGGGCGGAAGCAAGTTTGCCTAGCCGCGGCGCCGGTGCCCTCCAGTGCATGTCGCTGGCCCGCTCAGCGCAGCGCGGGCCAAGAACGCCGCTCGCCAGCCTTCTGCCGCACTCTTCCTCCTTCCGTTCCACTCTCCCACGCCGTCCAAGGCTACCAAACCGTCTCAAGCGCCTCCCCACAGCCTCCAGAGCCTCCTCAAGCGATATGGCAACCACCGGCCTTGGCGGCGCCACCACCGGCCTCGGCGGCACTGCCGCTGCCAGCCCTGCCGTGGGCGCCGGCACGTATGGTGAGCCTAGGCAGAGCGCGGCCGTCGTGGGTGCGGGAGGGGCGCCGCCGCCGAGACGACAGCGCGGCGGCGAGGCGAGCGCTGACGCCGCCAGCCGCCCCCGCGCGCATGCCACACTTCAGCGCAGTCCCTCCCTGCCCCCGTTCCCCCCACGCACCGCCACCTTGCAGCCCGCCTTACACTCACCGTCAAGTCTGCGCACAACATGAAGGACAAGGCCTGGCTGGGCAAGTCCGACCCCTACTGGCAAGTGCCTGCGGTGTCCGCCGCCTTCCGCCGCCGCCTTTCTGCCGGCGGGTCGCGTCGCGCTCCGTCTGCAGGGTGCAGCACTTGCCCTGCGCACGTGCCCGCGTCTCCGCACCCTCCCACCCACGCGTCCCCTGTCCTGCCCCCGCTTGCCTCCCCCGCTGCAGCGTCATCCGGCTGGCCGATGCAGAGATCCAGACCCACCATGTGAAGAACGCGGGCGAGCAGTGCACGTGGGACGAGTCGGTGAGAGAGCGCGCGGCGCACACGAGGGGAGGGGACGGGGGCGCCGCTTGCAGGGAAGCTTCGGTTGCTTGTCGAAGGGCGGGCGCCTGCCGTGGGCATGCAGGCGTTCGCAGGCGGCGTGCGCGCGTGCCGGCGTGCCCCTGCCTCGACTCGCCCGACCTTGCAAGCGCCAGGCCTGACCTGCGCCCCGCCCCCCATACAGTTTGCCTTCAACAACGTGTCCCCAGACGACGTGATCGAGTTCCATGTGTGAGTGCCAAGGGAGTCAGCGGCCTGCTGGTAGCTTGCGCGGCAGCCTGCCCTCCGCCTGCCTTCGTCCGCCCACCCTGGGTTCGCCGCTTCGTGGACCCCCCCCCCTCGTGGTCCCCCTCTTCCGTGGTCGCCCCCTGCCCTGCTCCCCTGGCAAGCCTCACCCACTCCGTGGTGCACCCTCCCCGACTCGTCCTTGCATGCTCCCACATGCCCACGTTCCCTGCGTCGCCTGCACCTTGCCCCCCCCCCCCCCCCCCCCCCCGCAGGTACGACCACAACCGCATCCTGAAGGACGCGCACATGGGCGAGGGCAGCCTGTCGCTGCGCCAGGCAAGCCTGGGAGTTGGGCCGTTGGCAGGGAGGTGCCAGGCGGCGAGCGGTGAGCTCTCGCTACCACAATACATACACTTATGTTTACCGGCGTCGGAGCCAGCAGGCAAGCGGCTCCAGCAACTCCCCGCCTCATCCCCACGTCCCCACCCTTCCCCTTTTCGTGCCACCGCCAGGTGTTTGAGGAGGGCCGCTTTGAGGCACGCGTCCCCCTGACCACTCGGTGCGTCGACGCGCGCCTCTTGGCCAGTCGTGCTGCTGCGCTGCGCAGCGATCGGCACAAAGGCTGGAAGCGTGGGGCCAGCGTGCACGCTGACCCACGGCCTGCACGCCGTTGCCCCTCCCTCTGTTCCCTCTGTGCGCCGCGGTGCTTTCTTGCACCCCTCTCCTCCCTCCTCCCGGCCCTCATCATCCCCCCAGCCTCTGCTGCCCCCCCCCCCCTCCTTCCCCCCCCCTGCAGCACCGGCACCAAGGATGCTGGCGAGCTGTGGGTCAGCCTGCGCAAGGAGGGAGGCGCCGAGATGGGAGCGGGCGCAGGCGCCATGGTGCGGGGGGGCATGGTTGCATGTGCGACGATGGGGGGCAGGCGGTCCGCACGGGGGCCAGGAGCAAGTGTAAGAGGGACGCCCAGGAGATGATTCGGATGCCTGGTGCAGGGGCAGCCATGGATGGGGAGAAGCAAGGCGAAGCGGTTGGTTGGCATGTGAGGTGAAACGGCGTTGTCGCTGCGCACATCTGTTGCCTGCCGTTTGTTGTGTCGTCTGCGCACTTGCATCTGCTGTGCTCACCCCCCTTGCCACCTGCATGCGCCCTGCAGGGCGGCACCACCACCGGCGCCGGCTACCAGCGCACAGGCGAGGGGTACGAAACCGAGCGCACCGGCACAGGTTACGGCACTGGTAAGGGGGGTGCAGTGGGGGAAAACAGTGCAGTAGCAGCGCCGGGCCGGGCCCGTCGACTTGGGCAGCACTGCACTGCAGGACAGCAGGCTGCGTGTTCCAAGTAATTTCCAGCTTTGAATGCTCAAACTCATGAATGGGTGCACTGCAGAGCGCACAGGCGCCGGCTACGGCGAGGGCCTGGCCACCGGCGGCTACGCTGCCGGCGCGCGCGGCACCTACGAGCGCCGCGAGGACGAATACGCGCGCGAGGCCGGGCTGGGTGAGTCTCTAGGGTAAGGGGGGAAGTGGAGGGTCGGACACGCTGCCGCTGCCCATTTGCCTGCGCTTGTCCACCCGTGCATGCCGACCCAACGGTGCAGGTGCCACCGGCTACGGCGCGACTGCCACGCCCGCCATGGCCTCCACCGAAATGCGCACGTCGACGCAGGTGGGGGCTGGAGGGTGTGGGCAGGAGGGTGATAGCTGCAGCGACGCCGCAATCCAACCAACCCAGCCAAGGGGGAACCCCGTGCACCGCACGTCGTGTGTCTATTGCCCCAGCTGCGCCTGGCCTTGCCTGCGCACCGCCCGCAACTGCCTGCTCACGCCCGCCGCCGCCTCTCTTTCCGGCTGTCGCCGCAGGCTGTGACGGCGTCGGCAGACGTGCCTGTGGCGCGCCAGGGCCAGCCCGAGGTGTGCTCCCAGGAGTACTTTACAAAGGTGGGTGGGTGGGTGGGCGGGTGGGGGGTGGGTGGGCGGGCTTGCTCTGTGGTTGGGTGGGTGGGTGGGCGGCTGTGCAAGCTTCTGTGATCGGGGGGTAGGTTGCCAGAGCTGCATGCATCCCATCCCCAGCGGCCCCGCTTGCTCTGGTCCCTCTGCCGGCCTCCCCCGCCTGGAGCCCCGCTTGGGCCGCTGCTCCAGGTCCTCACCCGTCGCTCTCCGGGGGCATCCCCGTCCCTCGCCCCGCCGCTGGCACAGGTTGAGGACCGCCCTGTGATCAAGGAGCGCGTGACCCGCGTGCGTGAGCACCACCCGGTGGGTCCACGCTGCCACCCACGTGCTTGCGTGCACCACGGTGCAGGGCAGGGCTGCCTGGCGTCGGGCATGAGGGGTGCCTGGCTCAAGGGTGGTCCGCTGGCGGCGACGCCGCGCTGCGTGCAGCGCTGTTTCGACCGCCGCCAGCTGTGCGCAGCCTGCTGCGCTTGCTACCATCCTGTGCCGACAACTCCCCTTGCTCCCCTCGCTCCCCCTGCCTCCCTTGCCCGCCACAGGTGGAGAAGGAGTTCGTGGTAAGTGATGTGAAGCGCCCAGCACTGCATGCTTGGGCCATGCTGTGAGCGCCGTCCCTCGCTTGCGGGCGCTGATCCAGCCTGCCTGCCTGCAGCTGCCTGTCCCTGCGCCAGCTCAAGCTTTTAAGTGGGCAGGGTGCGCTCGGAGAAAGAGCAGCCCTGGCACACGTTGGAGAACGTCTCCTGCACTGCGGTGCAGCGGGAACTCCCCCTGCACCGCGGTGCAGCCGGAGTTCTCCTACGCATGCCAGGGCTGCTCTTTCTCCGTGCGCATCCTGCTCAATGAGAAGCAGCTGCAGGCAGCAACAGCAGCGGAGGTGGATGCTCTCCCCAAACGCACGGTGCTGCCTCACGTGTGTCCTGCTGCCTTCCACGCGTCAGGTGGAGACCCGCGCCACCGGCGTCGAACGTGAGACCGGCCAGCGCGAGATGGAGCACATGGGGGCGCAGGTGCGGGGGGGGGGGGGGGGGGGGGGGCCAGCAAGGCTGTGACAGCAAAACAATGCATGGCGCGCTCGACCACGCCGCCCTGTAAGCAGCACGACTGCATTGAAGCGCCGCCCGCTGTGGCGCCCATGTCAGCCAATCCACCGCGCCCCACCCATCCGCCCCACGATGCGCCTCCAGCGAACATGGATGCTGCTGCAGCGCTGTCGAATCAACAGGGAATGCCGTCGAGCCACCCACCCATCCGCTGCATGCCCTGCTCACCGCAGGACCGTGTGGTGGAGGTGGCGCAGCCTGTGGTGGAGCAGCCCACCGAGGAGTACTTCACAAAGGTGGGTGGGTGGGTGCAGAAGGAGGGAAGGAAGGGGGCAGGCATGTGCACGACGGGCTTCCTCTCGTGGGAGGCTGGAGGGAGGGAGGACGAGCCTCTGGACCTTTTGAAGTACCCTGGACGAGTGCACAGGCGGCCGTCTTCTGGTTGCAGTGGCTGCTGGCCAGGACGACAGCGCGCCCTGTCTGCTGTGGCGTGCGTGCTGCCGCCATGCCTTGCCTTCCTTACCCGCCCCACTCCCGCCGACAGGTCGAGGATCGCCCTGTGATGAAGGAGCGTGTGACCCGCACGCGCGAGCACCACCCCGTGGAGAAGGAGTTTGTGGTGAGGCCCCCGCCCACGTGGTCGGCACCCGCATCTGTGCTGCCCGCACTGCTTCCGCCGAAAGGCTCTTCTGGTTGCGCCTGTCGTGGTTTGGTGACGGCGGACCGCTGCAGGCCACAGCTGCTTCACGTGCAGCCGCCTCCTCCTCACCCCTCCCTCTCCCCTCCCCTCCCCCGCACCCAAACAGGTGGAGACTCGTGCCACCGGCGAGCGCGAGACGGGCGAGCGGGTGCAGGAGCACATGGGTGCTCACGAGCGCGTCGTGGAGGTGGCACAGCCCAAGGGTGCCTGCGAGTAAATGCCCTCAACGGCAAGGGGAACGGCTGCACAAGCAGCGCCCCGCCACGGGCCCGCAGGGATAGGGGGCAGGGCATTCGCCGCGCGGCACAAGCCGCGCACGCCACTGCCTTGCGCTGCGGGGGGGACAGGACAGCCGCCGTTGCATGCATATCATTGGATCGTTGACCACACGTGTTGTGCTGCTTGCTACCATGTAAAGAACAAGTTGGGAGGAGGTATATGGCAGGCAGATGAAACCTCGAGCCGCCAGCGCGACCGCAATGCTGCGCCGCCCTTCGTCCTTGCACGGCAACCCGCTGCCGCCCCCGCCGCTCACCCGCTGTATGCACGGTGTATTTGTTGTGGCCAGAGCAGCCCCGCGACCGCTAGACGACGGCACGCCACGCTCGCTTTGCCACCGCTTCAACAGCGCGCTCCTGCAGCTTCCGCACGCGGTTTTCTAGCTCGGACGCAGTTCCTGAAGTTCTAGCAGCAAACGAGACTTCTGCCAACGCAGCGCGGCAGGGGCGGCTTGCCGCCGACGAGCGGCAACAAGGCGCCGCCGACGAGCGGCGACATGTCGGCAAGCTGGGTGGGCGACGCAGCGCAGGCAGTGCTCACTGCCACGGACACCGCGCTCAGCAAGGCGTGGCGTGACGAGGAGCGGGCATGGCGGCAAGCGGACCTGGCCTGGCGGCAAGAGGAGCTCGCATTCATGTGCGTTTCTTCCGCTTCACCCGTGCCTGCCCGACCTGCATTTGGCTCGTGGGTGCTTGCCTGTCTGTCTGCACGCCAGACCTCTTGCGAGGCCCACCTGCACACGCTCTCCTCTACCAACAGGCAGCAGCAGGCGGCGTGGCGGGCGCAAGACCTGGAGCAGCGGCACCTGGAGAATGCGCGGACGCTGTGGATGCGTGCCGTGGAGAAGAACAGGTGCTGTGGTGGGCCAGGGATTGCTGTGGTTGCGTTCAAGTGTGTGCGTGTGATGCAGCACGCCGGGCGAGACGGCGGCGGCGCCTGATGTGTCGCTTTGTTAACCTGCGTCCTGCTGTGCCCAACCCCCAACACCCCAACCCTGCCGTGGCCCTTTCCGTGCCCCTTCTTCCCCTGCCGCAGGCGTGATGTGGAAGAGCGGGCCGAGCAGCTCAAGGCGATCAGCAACCTGTGAGCAAAACTAGGGCAGGCGCAGGAGGGGGGCATGGGAGGGGAGGGCACTGTTTTGGGTGGGGTCCTGGTCCCCCTCGCCTGCCAGCACCTCGCAGCCACCTCCTGGCGCGTGCCCCCATTTCTCCTTGCCCCTGCTGCTGATCCCATCTGGCCTCCCTTCTTCACACAGGTCGGGCCTGATTGCCGGATTCGCGCTGGCAGCGTTCATGCAGTTCGACTTCTCACCCGACGCCGCCACCGAGGGCGTGCAGCTGGCGTTTGGGGTCACCATTGCTCTCACGGTGGGCACACGGTCGCTGTTGCTGTAGCAGCGCTGCTCAAGGGGGGGGGCGGCGGCGGCCGGCGGTGGTTACGCACCAGCTTTGCGTTCCTTGGGCAACCTGCCGTCGACCCTCGCCCCGCCCTCGCTCTCCCTCCCCAGGTGGCCCTGGAATCGTGCTCCATGGTGCTGTGCTCCCTCATTCATGCCTCCATCCTGCGCATCGGCCGCGGCTACGTCAGCAGGTGGGCGCCGGGTGGGGGGGCAGGACAAGGAGGCTGTGCTGCAGGGAGCGAGTGCAGGTGGCGGAGGATGGATGGCGGCAGGCTCGGCAAGCAAGCAAATCTGTGCCCTCCCCACCCCATGCAACTTTAGACACTCCAGCATTCACACCGGACACTGTGATTGATTATTGCCAGCAGCCAGGAGGAAGCTGGCTTCGTGGCGGGAGCGCGGCATTATGCTCATGCTTGACTGATGGTGTGATTGATTCATGCTTGCAGCCAGGAGGAAGCTGACTTCATGGCGAGAGCGCGGCAGTGGGTGTCCAGGTGGGTGGGTGGCGGCAGGCTCAGGGCACACAGGGGCGCCAGGCAAGGGGGGCAGAGCGCCCAGTTGCGCAGGCTAACGCGGGCGCTGCACAGCCTCGTGCGCATCGCGCAGCACCCGCCCTTCCCACCCTCCACACACACATCGCCCTCGTGTCGCTCCCCTCCATGCGTCCCCCCCAGCTACAAGCCAGGCGACCGCCCGCCTGCGCCGCGCCGCACGTTCCAGGCGCACTGGGCGTACGCGTGCGAGCGTCAGTGGCGCGTGGCCTTCCTGTTTTTCACCGCCGGCATCCCCGCCTTCTTCGCCAACATGGCGCTGGCGGCGTGGATCAAGGTGGGCGAAAATAAAGGCTGCTGGAGTGCAGGGCTGGGGCCAGGTGGGCGGTATGGAGCAGCGTGGATGGGGCTCCACCCGTCGGCGTCTGCCAGCATGGGCTGGGCGCTGGCGGCGTGGACCATGGTAGGGCAGGGGTGGGACGTGGGGAGTGACGATTGCACCAGGTGGGGTGGTTTATCAGGAGCAGCAGCACACGTGAGCCGCCCCCCGTTGCCTCCCCTCCAACGTACCCATCAAAACGCACATCATCCACCTCCTCCCTTTCCACCCCTCCCCCCCCACCACCCCCACCCCCACCCCACCACCACCCACCCACCCGCCCGCCACCTGCCCACCCTGCCCTCCAGTTTGATTACTCTCACAAAACGGCGGCAGCCATGACGGCGGTGCTGGCCGTTGCCTTTGCCTACTTCCTGGTGGCTCAAAACCGGTGGTCCTGGCACCTGGTGGGGGAGCGCAGCAGCGAGCTGCAGGTGCGTGGTTGTTGTGGGCAGTTGTTGTGTGTGGGGAGGGGGGGGGGGGGGGCGGGGGGCGCCCGCGCCCGCGCAGGGGCTTGGGCAGGCAGCGGATGCTGCGGGGTGAGGTTACATGCTTGCCTTGCCGAGCCTGCGCCTTGGCAACTTGTGCTGACGTCCCATCCTCTTCACCCGTGGTGACGGCCTGCAGGAGGTGCTGCCGCCCTCAGCGCCCGGAGGGCTGCCTTGGGATTGGCACCACCGGCCTCATGGGGGGCCCTCCATCACCGTGGAGCGGCACGCCAGCCTGCGGGAGCGGCCAGAGCTGGACAAGCCAAGCAGCGAACCGCAGCAGGCCCTGGAGCAGCAGCCCTCGCAGCGGTTGTCGCAGTTTTTGATGGGCGAGCCAGTGGCGTTTGCAGGGCACCGCGCCATGTGATGCGGTGCATTTACGCCGCTAGCAATGGCGCAAGAGAAAGCCGGCACATGAAACCAACAAAATGAGCCATGACGGCGACGGCGGACCGGCCAGGGGTGATGGCGCCAGCGGCGGCGGGCACCGCCATCACGCCTCATCTTGCTACGCGCCCCGCCCCGCATTGCTGTGCTACGTTCTCTGTTCCTGCTCTCTCTCCCTGCAATTCAGCGGCCAGCGGGTGCCCCAGGGCGGCTCGCAAGCTTGTGGAACCTTGCACTTCGCCACCCAGCGCCCTCTCCGACCTTGCGCAAGCGCAGTCAGTCCGCGGTATGGCAATGCAGCTCGCAACCAGCACGCCAGCGGGCGCTGCGCGCCTGAGCGCGAGCCTCTCCAACACACGGCGGTCGGCCAGCGCTCTGCGCTCCCCAATTGTGCGGCAAGCAGTGCGCCGAGCAGCAGCGTCGCAGCCAAGCAGCAGTAGTGGCCAGGCAGCAGCGCCCGCCGCCGCCGCCGCCACCGCGCCGCCGCCCGAGGCCTCGCTGCTGCAGCGCGTGCTGGCCAGCTGCAGCCTAGGGGACAGCGGCACGCTGCTGCTGGCGGCCGTGCTGGCAGGCGGCCTGCTGCTGGGCGTGGCGGAGCCGGCGCTGGCGGCGGGCGGCGCCGACGGGGCCCACGGCGTGCCGCAGCTGCTCGGTGACGTGGCAGAAAACGAAGATTTCTGGGGCAATGTGCTGCGCTACATCTCCTACTTCTTCTCCGTGCTGCTGGGCACCGCGTACATCGCGATCAGGCCCCTCATCGAGCTGATGAAGCGCCCCGGCACCGCGGTGCTGGTGGTCGCTGGCACCGCGGGCCTCGTCTACTTTGTGTCCTTCACCGTGCAGGCAAGCGTGAGGAGGATGTTGTGCGCGTTTGTGCGTGTGCACGAGCGTCTGTTGTGCGTGCATGCATGTGCAGGCGTGCTTAAAGGGCGCGAGCACCCAAAGCTTGCCCCACCGCTTGTTCAGGCCGCCCTGCCACGCCCTCATCCCTCTTCGCCTCCCACCCGCCCTCGCCTCCCCTCCCTTTGCTAACATCAACAGACCATGCTGGGCATGAACGATGTGATCGACTACACCGCCAGGGGCATCTGAAGCGGCTCCTCCACCAGACCGCCGCCACGACTTCTTCGCCCGCCCGCCGCCTTGGGCCTCCCGCTGGAATCTCCGTGTGCGCCTTTTGCACAGCGTGTTTGCTCGTTCCTGTTCACAAGAAGCATTCAAGCAGCCGACGGGTGCGCCCGCGCAGCAACGCTGGCCAGCCGGCAGCGCTGCACTGCCGCCTCTTCCCGGCTCCCCAGCCGCATGCATGACCCAATTTGATCCTCTCAGCGCCCGCCCATTCTTCTTGCCAGCCACTCTTTGTTTTTGTTGCTGAACACCACTGTGCCAGGCCCTGTAGCTGCCTAACAGCAGGAGGGGCGTCTCGTTACAGCCGTGTCACGGGCGCTATGCAGGAAGCGGAACTGTGACGGGGAGCGGAAGAGGGAGAAGTGGTGCTGACAGGAGGGGAGTACCTGCCACCCAGGAGGCGCAGGCGACAGACGCCTCAATGCTCAGGTGGCCAGGGCGGGCATGCTCAGAGCTGCGGCCGCAGGCTGCGTGTCATATGTGCGCCCTCCGGCTGCTGCGGCGGCACCGCTGTGCACTGGCAAGGCCAGGGGAGCGGCGGTCAGGTCAAGGCGCGGGTCCAGGCCTGCGCCGCGCCGTGCAACTCCCTGCCCACCGCTGCTGCTGCGACTGGCGGGCCGCAAGCTGCTGCTGCTGCTGCTGCGCACAGGATCGCCGCTCAGTGCTTGGGGTTGGCAAACTGCAGGCAAAAGAATGAAGCCGGGGCGCGGAACGGGTGCAGGTGAGGGTGATGGTTGGCTTCGCGAGCAAGCCTGGCGGTGCAGCGGCTGGCAGTGCTCAGCTGCGGCCAGAGGCCTGCTGCGCTCGTCGCCATGCTGCCCGCTGCATCATTCTGCGTTATTGCCACACCCTGCCTGCTGCTGCTGCTGCCTGCTGACCTTGCTGTTCTTCACATCCTCGTCTGCAACCATCGGACGATACGGGTCGGGGAGTGGCGAAGCGGAGGCCAGTGAGTGGCACGGCAGAGCGCGGGCTGACCGTGCAGGCCTGAGATGCGCACCCTTTGCCCATGCTGGAATGCTGCCGCTCTGCAGGCAGCGAGACGACCCAAACAAACAAGGTAGCGGGGCGGCAGCGGCGGCGCACCGGTGACGCTCGAAGCAATTTGGACGAAGATGTAGCCGGTGGTGGCGAAGCCCGCGACGAACGGCCACCTGCATGACGACACGACGGCGTGAGCGACGCCTGAGAGGGCGCAGACCAGCTGCGGGGCGAGCGCGGGGCGGACCCTCGCCGGGCGGGCCCCCGGTGCGTGTTCCTTGCGCTACAAAGAAGCTCATAAGCAACACTGTGCCCCCTGACAGCTCACATCTGCTTGACGTGCCGCGTGATAGTCAGCAGCGGCGCCTCCCTCGTCACGGCGTGCGCCGCGTACTTCCGCACTGCTGCCCCAGACATGATGATCACGCGGAGGACGCGGGCCGCGGCGGGAGTGCGGGGTTTGCCTCAGGCAGGCGCGAATGCCCGCCGCCGCCTTTCTTCGGTGAGGCGGCAGGCCATTGTTGGTGCAGCGCCCTGCTCTGGCCTGGCATGCGGTAGCTATGCTGGAATCCTTACCAAGTTGCAGACACGCAGCAGCGTACCAGAGGAACCCTGGCTCTCCTGACCGCCTGTCGCACACACCGTGTGCAACCCCTCCCGCGCACGGGCAGCGGCTGTCATCCTGTGCATCAGTTACAAGGAGCAGGCAGCAAGCAGCTTGCCGCCCTCGGCTGCCACCGGCTCAGGAGATGCACGCGTCGGCGAGGGAGGGCGCGGTGATGGGGCCCGCGCTGGTCATCATCGCCCGCCCCGCAAAGCCCGCCACGCGGCCGCCGTCGGTGCGCAGCAGCGGCGCCACCTCATCCCACATCTTCTTCTTGTCCACCTGGGTGGGAAGGTGGGTGGGTGGGGGAGGCCAGCTTTAGACAGGCTAAAGCGCAGGCTCAATCACGCTTGTGTGCTGGCTGGCAGCTCTTGCATGCAGGCCGCACTGCAGGCCGAGCAAGCACGCCCAGGGCAAGCGCTGCCCCAGGGGAGCAGGGGCGCTAGGTTGCCACCCACCTGGTTGGGTGTCGCGGGCTCGCCCTGCGTGCTGTCCTCTGCGCCGCCAAACCAGCAGCGCTCGCCGGGGGCAGCACCCTCGGGCGGGGCCAGCGGCTCCACCTCTGCGGGGAATCGTGCAGTAGATTCAGAATGCAAGCTTGTGGGCAGCAGCAGCGGCAGCAGCACGGCAGCAGCAGTACAAGCGTGGCGGGCCACGCTTCATCCCTGTGCACAGCGGCCAGCTAAGCAGGCGTGGCTCCGCCGCCATCACACACCCGTGTGCTCCTCGTTGCTGGCGCAGAGCACCATGCCGGCGCTCTTGATGCCCCGCATGTTGCGAGGCTTCAGGTTGGCGATGATGACGACGGGGCGGTTCTGCAGAGAGCGCAAGGTGGGTTGGGTTGCATTTGGAGGGCGGACGACAATAACGGTTGCAAGGTGGGGCGTGGGATGGGGGTGGGCTGTACAGTTGGACGCCAGTAGAAAGGCAGGAGATCAGTGGAGGAGCCAGCCCCGCCGCCCGCTGCTGCCCCTCCAACCTGAGCATCGCCTCCATGACTCAGGCACCCACAGCCGCCCCAGACGACTGCTGGGCGCAGCACGCATGCACGCAGCGTGAGACAGCCCCAGGCCTTCCGTACCTGCATCTCTTTGAGCGGCGCTCCAACCACAGCACAACAAACCCGACCCACCCCCGCACCTGCAACTCTTCCAGCGGCGCTCCGTTCACAGCACCGCCTTTGTCACAAAACCCCCAGCCTGACAAACGAGCGCCGCCGCCGCCCCCCGCACCTGCATCTGTTCAAGCGGCACATACTTGACCAGGCCGCTAACAATGGTGCGCGGGCCCTCAGGGTCCCCCGCATCAATCTGCTCCACGTAGAGGCTGTCTGCGTCGGGGTGCCGCTCGCAGGAAATGATCTTGCCCACGCTGCGAGGGAGGCGGGAGACGAGGGATGGGCGGGTGGGGGTGGAGGGTAGGCATGGAGCCGAGAGGTGCTGTGGCTGCAGAGCGGCTCACATGCTGGCGCCCCAGCCCTGCCCCGGCGGCTCACCGGATGTCCATCTTCTCGATGTCAGGCAGCGCGGCAGCGGCGGCGGGGGCTGCAGAGACAGGGGACAGCGTGGGAGGCACCGTAAGGAGCAGGTCAGCGGGCGGCGGCGGCAGAGCAGACGGCAGCGGCAAGGACAGGTGTGCACGTATGCCTGGAGCCCTTCCATGCCCTGCACTGCACCCGCAGCCTTCCACCTCGCCCTACATCTTACCAGCGGCCTCAGCCTCGGCGGCGGCACGTACCACGCGAGAGGCGGCGGCGCCACGGCGCTGCACCGCCGCCGCCGGTTGCCGCAGCATTGCTGGCGCCGCCCAGGCGGCCCACACGCCGCTCAGGCTTTTCACTGGGGCCGCTGCCGCCATGACGCGGGCGGCCCGGGCAGCCTGGAGCGCTGCCATAGGTGGCTGGAAGAGCGGGTGTGGAGCAAGAACAATGGGAGACGGCGGCGACGCCTCGGTATACTGATTTAGCTTGGAAGGTATCGTGGCAGGTTCGCGAGCGGGAATTGAGAGGCTGGGGTGCCGGGATGGGGGGTCACAGCAGGACAGCAGGCTGCTCGCTTGCCAGGCAGAACCGCAGGCGTTGCTCGCTCTTGTAAGTTGCAAAAGGCACCATGCGCGGTCTGCAGCAACTCCTAACACTCAGAAGCCTGCTGTGCGGCGCGGGGGCTCTCAGCCTCAGCCTCAGCGAGAGCGCCGCCTTCCCTCAGGCGCTCCCGAGCCTGGCGCAGGCGCTGCAGCAGCTGGGTGGGGTGCAGGCAAGGGGTGTCAAGAAGCAGGCCAATGAGGTGAGCCATCAATTGAGCGGGGGAGGGTCGTCGGCGGCGGCGCCGCCGCCGCCAGGCACCGGCAGCAGGGGCAATTTTCAGAGCCTTGCAACGCCTGCCTGCCCTCAGCCCAGACAAACACATCTGCTTTGCGTCTACAAATGCGTGCAGCTGCGCATCGGCAACGTGATTGAGCACAACGGCAAGCTGCTGCAGGTCGTGAGCATGCAGAACCGCGCCATGGGGGTGAGCCCCTGGCGAGAAGGGTGGCGGGGCAGGGTGGCGGGGCGAGCAAGCGAGAGCACGAGGGGCTGGGTTTGGGTAACTGCGCCCGTGCTTGCACGCTTGCTGCTACAAACACGCTGGTCGGGTGCTTCAAACGCGCTGTGCGTTTGGTCGGGTGAGGCATCACTCCCCCTCCTGGTGTCGCACCCAACACAAGTACGCACCCGCTTTGCACGACCTGCTCACGCGGCTGGGGCCGTCGAAAACGCACCGCCCCTGTGTGCAAACTGTTCCACGATTGCTTTCCATCGCACTCATGCAGCGCCAGCTGGGCAACGTCAACTTTGAGCTGCGCGACATCATCACCAAGTCTAAGCACCCAGCCAAGTTCCGGCCCTCCGACATGGTCGAGTACGTGCGGCTGGAGGGGCGCCCCTACCAGTGCCTCTACACCGAAGGTGGGCGGGACCAGCTGGGCAGGAGTCGGTGGCCGGGCAGCGGGTGACGAGTATGTGCGGCTGAAGGGGGGCGCCCCTGCCAGTGCCTCTACATTAAAGTGGGTGGAAGCAAACAAACAAACACACTGTCAGGGGTGGATGGCAAGCACGACAATTCATTTATTTCAACAAAGCAGGCATGTGCAGCGGGGGTGGAGCATGTGCGGTTGGGGGGGCGCCCCTACCGGTGCCTCGGCGCAGGGCGTGGTGGGGCGCCGGCGTGTGTGAGTTGTGCAGTTGCAGAGGGTGCGTTGAGGTGCCGCTGCAGGGCCTGCTCGCAGCCTCCCTTCTCCAAGCCCACCGCCCTCCTCCTGCGGCGCACGCTGCACCTTACGCTGCCTGCCCTGGACTGCTCCCTGCCTGCCCTGCAGGCACCCAGGTGCACTGCATGGACCCAGAAACGTATGAGCAGCTGGCAGTAGAGAGGTGGGCGAGAAGGCGGTATGCAAGGGCGGTGTGCTTGGAGTCGGGAGGGTGCAAGGGGGTGGGTTGGCAGGCGGGCCGCCACAGAAACCTAACTTGCACGCCGCACGGCAGCGGAGCGGGGGGCTCTCCCTTCCGGCCAGGCTCCCATTCAATCATGCAGCAGCCCAGCCAGCAGCACACTGTGTTGCAAACCACAGAGCCCGCATGGCCCCCCTGCCGGCCCCCACCCCCCAGGGAGGTGTTTGGTGGCGGCGCCGACTTCCTGGCTGAAGGGCTGGAGGTCATCCTGAACTTCCACGCGGGCAACGACGCGCCGGTGACTGGCGAGGTGCGGCAGCGAGCTTGGCGCGGCGGCCGTGGGCGGCGGTGCCTGCCGGCGGCGCGGCGCCGCGCCTGCGCCTCTGCTCCAGCCGGCTGCCACCGACTGCCACCCCTCAACTTGATCCCCCCTCCCCCCCCCTTTCTTTCTCACCGCTTGCCACCAGGTGCCCAACCATGTGACGCTCGGGGTCGTGGAGGCAGCGCCCACGATGAAGGGAGAGACGGCGGCGCCCTCCTACAAGCGGGCGGTCTGCGCGGGCGGCATCGAGGTGGGTGGGTGCGGCATCGAGGTGGGTGGGTGGGTGCGGGTGGGCGGGTGGGTGGCGGGTAGGTGGCGGGTAGGTGGCTGCCTGGCTGGCGTGGCTGGCTGTTGGCCTCAACTCAACCGAGGGATGATGTCGGCGGGCCTGCAAAGTGTCGCAGGCGCTGCACGGTTGCGGGGGCTCCCTCCCTGCTGAAGCACCCCCCTCTGCTGCTCCCGTGCCGCCCTGTTGCAGGTCCAGGTGCCGCCGTTTGTGCAGACGGGCGACCGGGTGGTGGTGGAGACGAGCGAGCGCGCGTTTGTGCGGAGAGCCTGAGGCGGCGGCGGCTCTTGCGGCGCCGCTGCACGCCTGCTGGCATGCCTGCTGGCCTGCTGGGCGTGCATGTAGCCTTGCCAGGCTGGAGTGCCTCGTGTAATGTTAAAATCGTGCACACTGCAGGCGGCAGGCGCCAGCACGACCACAGCAGGCACCGAGACGCCCAACGCTCCCCAGCAGCGCTGCCTCAGCACCTGCCTCTGGCACCACAGAAACTGCCTGTGCCGCCCCTGCCCCGGCCACCCCTGGATGTTGCCCGACCACCCCCGCGCTGCCCCTGCTGCTTCATGCCTGTCAAGAGCTGCTGTGCGTGCGGTTGCATGAGCCAGCGTGCGCGATGGCGGCCAGCGTGAATCAAGCGCGCTACCAAGAGGGGTCGAGAGTGCGAGCGGTGCAGTGAGGGGGCGAGGGGTCGAGCGAGCGTGGAGCAAAGCGCGGTCAAGAGAGTGAAAGCAGAGAGGGAGGCAAAACTGTTTTGTTCTCTTGTTTTTGTGCGGAGGGGCGACGTGCGATGCGGGTCGACCAAGGGCGGTGGGAGGGGCAGTCAATTGAGGGGGGGTGTGGGTGGGTGGCAGGCATCGTCAGGAAGTACGTAAAGCGCATCAGGGGGCTGGCGTGGACGTCGGCGGGCAAGGGAAAGCAGCGGGCAAGCGAGAGCTGTCATGTGTGAGCCGGGGTGGCTGTGGCGATTGGAGGGATGTCAGTGTGGCGGGGGGGTCGGGCAAGCGGGGCTGAGGAAGGAAGAAGAAGAAGAAAAACAGGGCCCCCAGAGAGAACCAAGCCAGTGGAGGGACCCAAGGGGTTGGTTGTGTGGGAGGGTGGTGAGAGCAAGCGTGGTGTGGCACAGCAGAAAGGCGAGTGGCTTCGAGTGGCTGCTGGTGCAGCGGTGAGACTGCATGCGGCGCTGCGCGCCCGTCGGCCTTGCCGGGCTACGAAACCTGACTCGACAACAGGGTGGTAAAGGGAGGGCTGCCGCTGCCGGCACGCCTCATGGAGAGGCTCCTCGGGCAGAGGAGAGGCTGGGCGAGGTCGGCGCGGAGCCTGCCTCGGAGCCGCTGCAGCGCTCGCCGGGCGCTCGGCCCTGCTGCAGCGCCGCCACGGCGTCGTCCAGGAAGGCGCGCT
Source organism: Micractinium conductrix (assembly GCA_002245815.2). Taxonomy (NCBI): domain Eukaryota; kingdom Viridiplantae; phylum Chlorophyta; class Trebouxiophyceae; order Chlorellales; family Chlorellaceae; genus Micractinium; species Micractinium conductrix. The sequence goes on along the minus strand of LHPF02000038.1, from coordinate 387,970 downwards.
TGACGCAGACAGTGGGGTAGGCCAGCAGGCGGGCAATGTACTGCCGGTCGGCGACCGTCACCGCGTCGCTCTCAAACTCTGCCAGCTGTCAATGGGGAAGGGAGGGGGAGGCGGGGCGACTAGACTGTTGGGAGTGCAGCCCCCTCCAGCACTGCACTCCCAACCTCCTGCACCGCCTCCCCGCCCCCCTGCCCCTCGAGTAGCGCCCAACAACGCACCCAGCCCAGCCCACCCAGCCCAGCCCAGCCCAGCCCAGCCCAGCCCAGCCCAGCCCAGCCCAGCCCACCCCTCACCGTGACCAGTAGGCGCCTCTCCGGGTCTGGCGTGCCCGGCAGCGTGCGCTCACACAGCGTGTACTCCCATCCCTCGAGCGTCACAGCCAGCCGGAACTCGGTGCGGGCAATGTCCCCCGGCAGGGAGATGAGCTGCAGCCAAGGCGGAGGGGGTCGGTCGGGCGAGGTTGGCAGCGGCGTGTGAGGGGACGGCGCGAGAAGTGGGTGGGCACAGCAAGCTGCTCAGCTCAGCCGTAGATGCCGGCACGCAGCGCTGCGACCACGCCCAGCGCCGCCAGCACGGCGGCGCCGCCCAGCGCCAGCAGCGCCACGGGGTGGGGCGAGCAAAGGGCTGGAAGGGGGGAGCAGCAAGGCTGGAGGCCTGCTGGCGTGGCGTGATGGCCCCGCCGCAGCGCTTGCCCGGCCGGCTCACCTCCTCTGCGGGCGTGAACTTGTAGAAAGCTGGGGAGGTGAGGTAGTCTGGCAGGCCCCCGGGCGCGCCCTCAAACGCCCCCTTCACCAGCCGCCGCGAAAGCCCCGTCAGGTCTTGCACGCCGGCAATGGGGTCCAGGCGCAGCCGGTTGATGCGCACCCCGCCGTCCGTGCTGTGCCAGCGCACAAACAGCGACAGGTCGTGGGCGCACAGCGGGCCGGCGGGCGGTGCGGCGGGGGCGCCGGTGCCGCCGAGGCCCGGCGCCGAGGCGGGAGCCGCGCGCGGGGCGGCGCCGCAGCGGCGGGCGCGCTGCAGGGACGGCAGGAGGGTGGGAGCGGACACGTGAGGGGGCACGTTTGCCGGCGCACAGACAGTGCAAAAGGCAGGGGCGGAGACGAGGAGGATGGGACGGCTCGATGCTCCACATCGACCGCCTCACCTTGCGCCGCGCCGAGGGGCGCGCCGAGGCGCAGCTCTCGGTGTCACTGCAGCTCTGCAGCCGCTTGCGCTGCCGCGTTTCGGGCACACATGCCGCCGCCGAGCGTGGCAGCGGCTTGTCGCCTAGCTGTTCCATGCTGCGCGCAAGGGCTGCCGGCAGCGGCGAGCGAGTCGCTCGGCGCTGGCGGCGGCTGCAGAGCTGCACCCGGTGGCCGGCTGCGGCTTCGTGGAGGCGAGCAAACCTGGAGGTGGAAGGGGTGGGGAGGAAGCGGCGGTCGGGGGTTTGGTGGGGGCCCCGGCAGCAGGCAAGAGCCAGAAAGGCGTTGGCGCGGGCGGCGAGTCCTGGCCAGGACGGCGCCCGCCAAAACCCCAGGAGGCGCGCAAGCCCACTGCCGCTGCAAACGGCGCCGCATGAACGGCACGCCGTTGTGGCGGGCGCGTTCGGGAGCGCGTGCGAGCGCTGGGCCCTCCGTGCACCGAGCGCTCTCGCCCCGGCCTCGAGCCGTCGCGCGCCCTGCTGCAGGCAGCCGGCTACTCATATTACCTGCTGCGGGCTTAGCACCGGAGAAGGAGCGCCCCCAGGCGTAGGGGAGCGGCGACACAGATATAGGCGTGCGCCCTGGGCCCTCCTGGCCGTCTTTTCCAAACTGGAATAACTGAAAGCGTCGCGTGAGCGAAAGGAGTGCCGCAGGAGGCCTGGGCCCTCTTTGGGCGCCTCGGCACAATGCCACGGCCTCGCGCCCTTTGCTGTTTTCTGTTTCTCTGCTCCTCCCTTGATCACTGCTCGTGATGCTGCACGGGAAGGCCCGCGCGTGAGCCGCCTGGCTTTCGGTAGCAGGGGCTCGATCGACCAATTGCCCCTTCTCTGTCTCCCCACTCGACACTCAATGCCATGAGGCACGCCTAACATCACAAGAGTGATCGCAGCGCGTGGCCCGGTCGAAGAGCAAGGCAGGCAAGGCAGGCACTGGTTTGCCTGCCGCCGGCGCCCGCCAGACGGTGGCGGTGCCGGTCGGAGGGAGCGGGCGGCAACAGAAGCACGTTCCTGGTAGTGGCCTCCTGAGCTCATGCAGACGCCGGCGGAGCTAGCGGCACCGTCGCCCGCCTCTGCACGGCGCTCGTACATCAGACTTGATATGACCGAGGTGGCAGAGGTACGCGTCCCTTCGACGCTACGTGTTCTGCCTCATTTTGTGGCGCTTGCTTCTGCTATATTGCTCTGCAATCCGTGGCTCTCGTCGCTTTGCTCTGCCAGTGCCACCTCTGATCAGGCACCGATGTTTCCTTTGGCAGGAGCTGGCCCAATCAAAGCGCGAGCAGCCGCGCCCAGCGGGCGGCGGCCCGCGCGGCGAGGCGCTGCTGCGCTGCGGCGCCGGCTGCCGCTTCTTCTGGACCTGCTGTTGCGGCGCGTTGCATTCCATGGTGCGCCCCTGTGCATGTCCAGGCATTCCCCGCCCCCATGCCACTCCCCGAACACTGGGTTGGGCTCCCCCAGGGCTCCCCGCCATAAAACAACCCCTGCTCCCAGCAATGCAGGCGCCGCCCGCGCTGGCTGCTGCCGAGGCCGCCACCATACTGGCAGTGTACTGGGCGGCGGTGCCCGGCGCGTGGCCGACGCGCAGCGCCCACCTGTCTCCCTACACCTTTGCCGGGTGAGTGAACAAACCTTGCGGCCCCATCGGTGACACATGTGAGGACAACAGCGCAGGGGCTTGTGCATCTGCAAGGACCCTCGGGCTTGTTGATCTGCCAGGACCCTCGCGGTGTGGTTGTCGCGCACATCCCATTCCACTCCCGAGGTCGCTCCATGCCTTGTCAACTCGTGCGCTTGCTGCAAACACCCCGCGCGTACCACGCCCGACCACCTCGCTGCAGGTCTGCCGAGGACATGGTTGCGCTGAGCCTGCTGCGCTGCCTTGCCATCACCCTGGCGCACTGCCTGGGCACGGGGCCGCTCTTCCAACGGTACTTGTGGCGTGTCGCCACTGCAGGGAAGGAGGGATGCAGATGCTCCCGCTGCTGCTGCTGCTGGGGCTGCTGCCGCAGCAATTCTGGAATGGTTGCCCATTGCCTGCAACACCACATTTTGCTGGCCTTGTGCCACGCCCACCGTGCCTGCCCCCCCCCCCCCCCCACCCCCCACCCCACACACACACACGCCACCCTGCCCTCCCTCTGCAGCCCCTACCTGCTGACGGCCAGCCTCTTGGCGGCGGTGTCGCTGCCCCTTGGGCTGATGAAGCTGGTTGCTCTGCGGCACAGCCAGTGGCCCAACAGAGAGTGGCCCCCCTTTGTCGCGCTGTACGCTGCGCACATGGCGTTTGCCGTGGCGCAAGTGCTGGCAGCGCAGGCGAGGCCGGCCGGCAGCAGGGCATGGGTGGTCGTGGCGTGTCGCTGCCTGCGTTGCCGGGCGCGAAATACTTGCGAATGTTGCCGCCCTCTCTGCCACCTCCCCTTCTCAGCAGCCCACCCTCCTCTCCCCGCCCTCCCATGTAGCGCATTGTGGCTTGGGCACGCACGCGCTGGGAGCATGGGCTGGAGGGGCTGGGCTACCCATGGCAGGTGTGAAGGCAGGCGTGTGTGCAGGCAGCAGCTGCCAGCCCCAGCCAGCCCCGCTTGTCGGGTGCGCTCGGCACAGGCGAGCAACAACGGGCCCAGGCTGCCCCCAGGTTGACAGGAAGCACTGCTGCAGCGCTGCCCCTGCTGTGATTTCTGCCGCGTGCTTCCGACAACAGGAAGGAGAAGACACGTGGCTGCTCGCCGGCCAGCTGCAGGCGGCGGCAGAGGAGGGCCGCGGCGGCGGCGGCGCGACAGGGGCAGCGGGAGCAGAGGGAGCGGGCGGGGAGCCGGAGAGCGACGTGCCGGCTGCTGCGCTGGCAGACCATGACTCCCGGTGGGCCGTCGTCAACGGTTTGCGAGTGCACTACAAGGTGGCGCTGCCAACGGTAAGAGGCAGAGGCGGGCAGGGCATGGGCAGCGCCAGCCCATGCTTTGCGCCCGGCGCCCTTTCCCCACCGCTCCAACCATCCTTCTCTGATTCTGCGCACTCGCGCCCCCCCTTGCCCCTGCTGCAGGGCCAGCGCCACCTCGATGGCACAGCCGACGGCACAGCCATCCTGCTGGTGCACTCGTTTGGCGGCGGCGCCTTTTCCTGGCGCCACCTCATGCAGCCCCTGGCCGACGCCTGCGGCCTGCCGGTGCTGGCGTTTGACCGCCCTGGCTTTGGTGCGCCGCTGCTGCAAGCTGTGCACTGATGTTGCTGGCGGCGTTTGCGGCCCGCCGGTGCTGTCGTTCGTCAGCCCTGGCTTCGGTGCGCCGCTGCTGCTAGCTGTGGGCGCTCCTTCTGCTGCTGTGACGGACCCCTGACCGTGCACCTGCCTGTGCCAGCAGGGTTGCCTGGCTGTTTGCTGTCATGAACGCACGGTGCGCCTATACACCCCTGCAGGCCTCACCGAGCGGCCAGCGGTTGACCCAGCCACCCCGCTGGCAGACAACCCCTATGCACTGAAGTGCCAGGCGCTGTTGGCGCTGCAGCTTTGCAGCACGCTGTGCGTGCGGCGAGTGGTGCTAGCGGGGCATGGCGACGGCGCCCTGCTTGCCCTGCTGGCAGCGGCGGTGGCGGCCCGAGAGGCCGCACTGGGCAGCCCCTCGCATGCCAGCACGCCCTCGCCTGGCGCCACTGGTGCAGCCGCGCTGCCCTTCCCTTCACTGGGTCAAAGCGCGCGGCTGAACGTGACGGCGCCGGTACTGGCGGCGGCGACGGCGCGGCACCGCCGCTCTGGCTCGCTGCCCGACAGCCTCGACCTTGCTTGGATGAGCAGCCTGCCAGAGGGCGGGCACAGCGTGCTGCAGCAGCTGCTGCGGGGCGAGTGGCCGGCAGCCATCGAGCCTCGTTCGGGGTCTGCAGGCGGCAGCCTGGGGGCCAGCTGGGCAGGGGAGCGCTCGCCGGGCGCGCACCAGCGGCGGTCGCCGCTGCGCCCGCGCTCGATGGGTCGGCGCAGCATGGACCAGGGGCAGCGCAGCAGCGGCCTGCTGCAGCCGTTCCTGGAAGAGGAGGAAGAGGAGGAGGGGCGGCAGCAGCAGGAGCAGCATACGCAGGCAGACACGGAGCAGCAGCCTCACACGCAGCAGCAGCAGCAGCAGCAGCAGCAGCAGGCGGGCGTGGAGCAGGAGGCCAGCCTGATCGTAGACAACCCCAGTTTCCTGTCGCAGCCCACCAGCCAGTCCCTGGCCGGCGGCCTGCCCAGCGCCAGCACCGAGCCGGCTGGCGAGCCGCTGTACCAGTCCAGCCAGGGGGAGCAGGCCAGCTTCCTTCAGGACAACCCCAGCTTCCTCTCGCAGCCCGCCAGCGTCGGCAGCGGCACCGCCAGCTCCGTGGGTGGCTTGCTGGCGCAGCAGTCCAGCCTGATCGCCAACCCAAGCTTTCTGTCACAGGCAAGTCCACGCTGCGACTCTGTCAGCATGGGGGCGGTCTGCTTGGGCAGCTTGGACAGGTTTGCTGCGTGCTGGCTGCAGGTCGCGTCGGCCCTGCTGCGCCCAGCACTGCTGCGCTGCCCTGCCCGCTGTTGCCTCTGCCCGCCCACTGCTGCCACCGTCCCACCCCCTGCTGCCGTGCAGACCAGCGACCGGGAACAGTGGGAAGCCAGGCGGTACAGCTCGCAGGGGGGCAGGCGGTACAGCTCTCAGGGCGGCGGCAGCGGCGCATCGCTGCAGTGGCCGCGACGCACCACCACCGGCGAGCCGGCGCTGGCGCTGAGTGATGACGGGGCAGAGGCAGCGGAGGCTGCGGCAGCAGACTCTGACGACCAGCTGCTGGAGCTTCATGACAACCCTAGCTTCCTGGCGGGCAGCACGGATGGGGAGGCGTTCCGTCGGGCGGGCGAGCAGGCGCGCCAGCAGTCGGCAGGCGAGGAGGTGGAGCAGCAGCCTTTAGAAGGGCGGTCAGGGCTTGCAGGCGCTGCCGTGCATGCGCAGCTGCATGCTCGGGGCGAGGAGAGGGGCGAGCAGCAGCAGAACGAGCTGCGCGCGGGCGCAGCGGCAGCGCTTGAGGAGGGCAGCGAGCGCGGCGACGGCAGTCTCCAGCAGGAGGCTGAGGCAGCCAGCCATTGGCAGGCGCCAGAGCCTGTTGGGCTTGTTTTGCTGCACCCAGGTGGGCAGAGCAGGGGCACATCCTGCACATCCTGCCTGCTGCTGTGTCACGCCTGTAGCCTGGCGCAAGCATGCAAGCAGCAGCCCCGCGCGTGGCAGCGCGTGCTTTGCCACGCACCCCCCCTCCCTCCCAGCGTGTGGCCGTGCCGCACGCCCCCTGCTGTTGTGCCCACCCACCCTCATGCTGCCCCTGCAGACCTGTCTGGGAGCCTCGCGCCCAAGTATGCGCGAGTGCTGGCACACAGCAGGCTGGGGCGGCGCGTGCTGCGCAGCCTGCTGCGCACAGAAGTGGGGGAGGTGCGCTGGGGAGCCGGGGGCGGGGGCAGGCGGCTGTCACGCCAGACGTGTCTGCATGTGGCGTCGCCCTCTAAAGCCCTCGTTGCCCTGCATGCGCTGCGTCCGCCCCTCTTCTCATGAGGCTACTCATCTCCCCCCTGCCCGCGTGCCTGTCCTTCGCAGGTGACCAACCGGCACGCCTGGGCAGACCCCCACCGCCTGACCCCCGAGCTGTACGCTCTGTACCGCCGGCCGCTGCATGCCGTCGGTTGGGACGCGGCGCTCATACAGGTAGGTTGGTGCGCTCAACAATACAACAGCAGGGTGCTGCCGACTGGGCAGTGCCCTGCGGCTGTGGCATGCATACGGGTGCGGGGGCAGTGCTGCACGCAGCTTGTGCAGATGCGCACGCTGCCTGGCCCTCCTGCTTCACCGCCAGGTGGCACGCGCTCGCAGCGCTCGTGTCGCTGCGAACGCGTCCCACCTACTCAGCTGAGCTGCCAGTAAGCTGAACTCACCCTCCCTGGCGCCCCACTGTCGCCAATTATGCGCAGGTGGCGCGCGCCCGCAACGACATCACTTCTCTGGAGCGCGGCCAGCTGCTGGGGGCGGTGGTGGAGGCGGCCCTGCCGGTGCTGGTGGCCACTGGTGAGGCAGATCACATGGTGCCGCCCGCCGCGGCCAGCAGGTATGTACTGGCCCTCGTTTGTGGAGGGGGTGGGGGGTTGCATTGCGGGGGTGGCAGGCACGCCGCCCCGCCCCCAAGGCGTGCGTGCTTGCCGGACTGGCTGGCAGGACAGAAGGCGGCGTGCACGCCCGCAGGCCACTTGCCTGCAGCTTTCTTCCGTCGTGGGAGTCCCTCACTGTGCCACTCCGCTCCCGGCTTGTGCACCCAACTCGCAGGCTGGTGCAGCGGCTGGGCGCCGCGGGGCCGCGCCTGGCGGTGGTGCCACGCTGCGGCCACCTCAGCCACGAGGAGGCACCCGCTGCGCTGCTGTCCTTCCTGCAAAGCTTCGTGCTGGAGCTGGGCCTTCACGGCTGACGCCGGGCCAGCCTCCTGAAGCGCTGGGCTGCCCTGATTGCAAAGCATAAACCTGGGGGGGGCCTGCATGGATGAGGCCTGCTAGGCCCAGCGACAGCCGGGCCGCTGCTGCAGACGGCGCGACCGCGTGCCTGCGCTGCCTGGCAGCGGCAGGCGGTCACGCAGAGCTGCGCCGTCATGGCGCTGCGCACGTGCAAAGCTGCCGCAGCTGCTGCCCACCATGCCCGAGGCGGCATCCCTGCCTCGAGGTTTCAATACCGCGCCCCTGCTTCGTGCCTCTCCCCCTTCGCGTGCCCCCTTTGAGGCGTTGAGCGAGTACTGGCTGTACACATAGCACTGCTCCTGTTGCTTGCGCAGAGTCACACAGGGTGCATGCAGGGAGTCGCAAACGCTGGCTCAAAGCAGGGATTAGAACGTCGTCAAGGCCAGTCAGCGGCACACGCTGCAGGCGACGGACGCGTGAACAAGAGCGCTAGGTTTATCAGAGGTGCTGGCCATCTGGGCGGCATTTTCTGCTGCTGCTGCTGCTGCTGCTGCTGCCGCCGCCGCCGCTGCTGCTGCTGCTGCTGCCGCTGCCGCTGCTGCCGAATGCCACGCGCAACCTGCTACTACGGGCTGAGCCAAGCCGCCAGGCCCGCCATGTTAGCCTTGAACTCCTCCGCCGCCCGCTCAGCCTGCTGCAAGGTGCGGCGCAGCCGGGCCGGGGCGGTGCTGGTGAGGTGGGTGAAGCGCTGCAGCTGCGGAAAGGGCGCTGCCTGCAGCTCCTCCGCAACTGGCACGGTATCCTGCAGCTCTCTGATGTCTCTGCCGCGGGCTGGGAAGTCTTCTTTGAAGATCATCACGGCCGCAGCAGCTGCTGCCATCGCCACGGCGGCCAAAACGCCCAGGAGGGCCAGTACGACGCGCAGCGCAGGCGTGAAGTCCAGCACTCGCACTACGCCCAGCACCAGGGCGCTGTCGACGACCAGCGAGGACAGCTTCAGCATGATGCGGGTGTACAGGGTGTAGGCGGGGAAGCCAAGCCGCGGGAGCACGCGCCCCGGCCAGTTAAAGAGCAGCAGCATGATGAACCACCACACAAAAGGCAGGCTGACCAAGCGCTGCAGCCAGGCGAGAACAGGGCGGAGGGGAGGCGGGGGAGGAGCGAGTGGGCGTGTCGTCGAGGCAAGTGAAGGGCCAGGGAGACGGGCAAGGCAGGGTGCGCGGCTGAAGCCCCACCCACCCGCCCGCCCGCCCGCCCGCCCACCCACCCACCGGCCGCTGCGCAGCGCGCAGGCACGTCGCGACGAAGCCGCGCTCGCGCTCCACGCGCACCAGCTTCGTCAGCGCAGTAAGCACGTGCCGCGCATCCTCCACTGCACACAACAGTGAGTACAGCGTCGCAGCCCAATCAGTTCCGAGGGGACGAGGTTGAGCACATGCCAAGCCAGGCAGTCAGCCTGCACACCCACCCACTGGCCCCCTCTTCCCACAGCCAGCAGCTGCCACGCTTGTCATCGTGTCGGGCGCATGCAAAGGGCACTGCATCCCTACAGACGTCGGCGTGCCTCACCCAGCATTGCTGCAAACGCCGCGCCGCCCGGCGCGAGGCCCTCCAGCGGCACTTGTCCTGTGTGCAGCACAGGAAGAGTGCAGGGTCACGGGTGCAGAAGTGCGGGAGTGTCACGGTGACGTGACAGGCGCGCCACTGCAGGCGCGCCAGCTGGCGGCAAGCATACGCCGCCCGCGACGGCCTCTGCCTCCACAGGCTGGGGCTGGGGAACGGGAACCCTTACCCGCCAGCTCTGCAATGTCCGCTTCCAAAGCATCGAAGCCGACCGCGAGGTCGACCTCAAGTTCTGCAAGCCGAGCATCCCGATCCGCCGCGTCCTCTTGCCCATCCTCCACCTGCTCCAGCTTGCTTTTTGCCGCCAGCTGGTCTTGCAGGCGCAGGATCTTCTTCTCAGCAGCACGGCTGTCCAGCATGGCTGCCTGCAGAAGTGCAGGCAACCGGCGCAGGTATGCATGATTCAGAGCGATTTGGGTGCCGCTGGCCAGAAGGATGACAGAAGGTGACAATCAGCAGTGCAGGCGTGGCCCACACGCAACGCTCAAGAGGCACCGCGCAGGCGGAAGCGACGCGGGAAGCGACGCGGGCGACCGCGCGCCGGCAGGCGCACTGTGACATATCCAAAGCACAGCTGCTGCGCATCGACTTCAACTCCCTTCAGCCGCGCCAGGCCCAGCTCAGCTGCTCAGAGTTCACTCCAGCAAACCTCACCTGCCGCCGGCTGCCACCCGCGCTCTATCCGGGATTCGGTCCTGCCGAGTGTTTCTACGCTGTCGGTGTGTGTGGGTGTATGGCGGCTGCGCAGCGCTGCGCGGCATTTCACGGTGGGTGGCCCAGGCAGTGGCACTGGCCAGCACTGTTGTGCGCGTTGACGAATCGCTGAACAGCCTGCAGCAGTTGATGAATCGCTGAATGAGCCTGCCGCAGAGGAACGCACGCGGCTCGCCATAGGAAGGGCCAGAGAGTGCTGGCGCCTGCGCCCCCCAGCATTGGTCCAGTTCCCCTCCTTCCCTTGAGCCTCTAAAGCTACCTGTGCTCCGTCTGGCTGCTCCTGTAGCGCACCGGCGCCCACAGGTCTCGCTGCGTCGTGCGCACCTCTGTCGCAGCCTCTCTCGCCACCCACACTCCCGCGGACCCCCGGTCCGGCAGCTCAGTCCCCGGCAGTGCAGCTGGAGGGTGGGCGGCGAGGCGCGCTTTGCACAGTCGCCCCGCCGCCACCTGCTCCGCCGTCGACGCGTCGCCGTGCCGACGCGCCGTCGGGCCGCCGTCCCCAGCTCCGCGTGCCGCTGCAGGCTTGCTCCGGCATGGGTCAGCAGGCCAGCAAGGAGGAAGCCAGGCTGGACGAGCTTCACCATCTCACTCTCCAGTTACACGACCTGCTAAACATTCTGGGGCCGCGTGCGTCAGCAGAGAAAGCTGCGGGCTTTCCCGCTGCGCCTGGCAGCGACCAGGTGCTGTACGACGACGCTTTTGACACCCTCAAGCGCATGTACGCTGAGAAAAAAGCAATTGTGGAACGTCAGCGTGAGTGTCGCCCTGCGTGCACCCGCACACAGGGTGCAGCCCGTGGACACTGGTGGTTGCGTGGTGTCTGTCGCTGCCTGGGCAGCACTCCCCAAGGGCCTGCTTTCGCCAGCACCGAGCTGGCCCTGGTTGCCTGTCTGGGCTGTGATCCATGTGCTTTGACACCTGGCGGCCTTTGCCTGTGCCCCCACCGCTCCTGCTGCAGGCGCCCGTGCCGAGGGCCGTTTCCTGCCAATGCCCACCCGCACCCCTCCCTTCCGCCTGCCGGAGCCAGCAGGTGAGCGGGGCGTGCTGGCAAGCCCATTGATTGCTTGGGTGCAGCTCGCAGCAGTGCCCTTTAGCCGCTCGGCTGGCTGGCTGGGTGGCTGGCCTTCCGCGCACAAGTGGTGGTGGTGGTGGTGGTGGTGGTGGTGGTGGTGGTGGTGGTGGTGGTGGCGGTTGGCCACGCTGGCAGCCCTGACCCGCCCCCCAACTCACCCCTTCCTGCCCTGCAGCGTCGGCTGCGCCAGAAGAAGCGGAGCCGTCTTCTGCGGGCAGTGTGGAGCCTGTCACACCGGTGGGTGGCGCCAGCTCACGCAGCGGCCAGCAAGGCGGCAGCAGCAGCAGCGAGGAGGGCGCTCATGCCGGCAGCGGTGCCGAGCGCAGCGAAGTTGTGCCGCTGCTCTCAGCAGGGACTGAGAGGCCGGCGCCGCGCCTTCGGCGGCGGCAGGGCCACGGCGACGGGGGTTGACCCATGTGAGGCTCTGGAGCAGCCTGCCGCCCAAACCTGCCCCAGGCTGCATGTACTGTTCGCCCACACCCTGCCCCAGGCTGCATGTATTTTTCGCCCACAACCTGGCCCCCAGCGGCGGTGGCGGGCAGCGAGGGCAGGAAGCATGCGTGTTCCCCCCCTGCCGTCAGCCTGCCCGCCCGCCTGCTTTTGGCTCCCGACCCACGCTGCTCCTCCTCACCCCCTCACTGATCATCCGCTGAACCGCACACAATATTGGCCTTCCCCCTGCGTGCATTCTCTGTCGCCCCATGGTTGGCACGCTTGCTGCCCATACTCTGGCGCCTCGTTGGCTGCTGTAACCGCTGTGGACGTGCAGGGCTTGTCGCCGCCCGCGCTGCGCCTGCGCTGCGCCTGGTCGCACATGCCAGCGGCAATGCGCACCTCGAAGCCTGCGCTGCGCCTGCTGCATGCTTTACGTCGCAGTGCTTGTTCGCAGTGCCTGGCACTTTGCTGCCTGCAGCTGGCGTCACCATGCCTCGATTTCGGTGCGCACAGCGACATCTTGCAGGCTGATAAAAAGCATCAGCCCCAGCACGTCCTGCCCCGCCGCCTTGGCAGCCCCATCCACTGCGAATCGACGCAGGAAGCTGCTCAACCCAGGCGGCCCTCTGCTGCGCCGCCAGGTAGACCAGACTGTCAGAGCTTGCCAGTGAAAGGCTTGCAGTTTGACATTACGTTGCATTCAGTGGGGCTGCCTCTTTGCACAAACCCGCTCCCTGCTGCTAGTGCACAAGGCACCCCTCCTCCCAAAACGCAGCCCCTGCTCACTCGTCCGTCTTGCCCCGCCGGCCCCGCCTTGAGCCCGGCCTTGAGCCCGGCCCCGCCTGGAGCCCTTATGTTTCCTGCTGCAGGGCTATATTAACAGTGTGCTTGGTTGGCGGAGGAATGGCCTGCCTGCGCATGCCTGCCACGCGGCAGTGCCTCTGGTTTTGTTTTGCCGCCGTCGTCCGCAGCGCGGCAGGCGTGGGCAGCGAGGGGCTGGCTGTGCTGGCGCGTGCGCCCCTGCTCCCTGTTCCCGTCCGAGTACCTACAACTTGGGGTCTATCAGCCCAATCCTGCTGCGCCCACGGGTCTAGCCGTGTCGGAACCCTGCCGCAGCCTCTCCCGCACTGCTGTGGACCCCCGGCCCAGCAGCTCAGTCCCCGGCAGTGCAGCCGAAGGATGGGCGGCGAGGTGCGCTCTGCATAGTCGCCCTGCCGCCACCTGCTCCGCCGTCGTCGCGTGGCCGCGCCGACGCGCCGTTGAGCCGCCGCACCCAGCTCCGCGTGCCGCTGCAGGCTTGCTCCGGCATGGGCCAGCAGGCCAGCAAGGAGGAAGCCAGGCTGGACGAGCTTCACCATCTCACTCTCCAGTTACACGACCTGCTAAACATTCTGGGGCCGCGTGCGTCAGCAGAGAAAGCTGCGGGCTTTCCCGCTGCGCCTGGCAGCGACCAGGTGCTGTACGACGACGCTTTTGACACCCTCAAGCGCATGTACGCTGAGAAAAAAGCAATTGTGGAACGTCAGCGTGAGTGTCGCCCTGCGTGCACCCGCACACAGGGTGCAGCCCGTGGACACTGGTGGTTGCGTGGTGTCTGTCGCTGCCTGGGCAGCACTCCCCAAGGGCCTGCTTTCGCCAGCACCGAGCTGGCCCTGGTTGCCTGTCTGGGCTGTGATCCATGTGCTTTGACACCTGGCGGCCTTTGCCTGTGCCCCCACCGCTCCTGCTGCAGGCGCCCGTGCCGAGGGCCGCTCCCTGCCAATGCCCACCCGCACCCCTCCCTTCCGCCAGCAGGTGAGCGGGGCGTGCTGGCAGGCCCATTGATTGCTTGGGTGCAGCTCGCAGCAGTGCCCTTTAGCCGCTCGGCTGGCTGGCTGGGTGGCGGGCTGGCTGGCTGGGTGGCTGGCCTTCCGCGCACAAGTGGTGGTGGTGGTGGTGGTGGTGGCGGTTGGCCACGCTGGCAGCCCTGACCCGCCCCCCAACGCACCCCTTCCTGCCCTGCAGCGTCGGCTGCGCCAGAAGAAGCGGAGCCGTCTTCTGCGGGCAGTGTGGAGCCTGTCACACCGGTGGGTGGCGCCAGCTCACGCAGCGGCCAGCAAGGCGGCAGCAGCAGCAGCGAGGAGGGTGCTCATGCCGGCGGCAGTGCCGAGCGCAGCGAAGTTGTGCCGCTGCTCTCAGCAGGGACTGAGAGGCTGGCGCCGCGCCTTTGGCGGCGGCAGGGCCACGGCGACGGTGGTTGACCCAGGTGAGGCTCTGGAGCAGCCTGCCGCACACACCCTGCCCCAGGCTGCGTGTACTGTTCGCCCACACCCTGCCCCAGGCTGCATGTACTGTTCGCCCGCACTCTGCCCCAGGCTGCATGTATTGTTCACCCGCAACCCTGCCCCAGGCTGCATGTACTGTTCGCCCACACCCTGCCCCAGGCTGCATGTACTGTTCGCCCACAACCTGCCCCAGGCTGCATGTACTGTTCGCCCACAACCTGCCCCCCAGCGGCGGTGGCGGGCAGCGAGGGCAGGAAGCATGCGTGTTCCCCCCCTGCCGTCAGCCTGCCCGCCTGCCTGCTTTTGGCTCCCGACCCACGCTGCTCCTCCTCACCCCCTCGCTGAACCACACACAATATTGGCCTTCCCCCTGCGTGCATTCTTCGTAGCCCTGCATCCACCCTTCATAGCCTGGCTTTGTGCCGGCATGTCCACCCTCCGGCAGCTCTTTGCTGTCCTTCCTGCTAATAAGCTGCAACCTGGGCTGGCACTGACGCATGAGGCCTGCAAGTCCCAGCGGCAGTCGGGAAGGTGCCGCTGGCGCTGTGCCTGCGCATCTGCGCTGCCTGGCGGCGGCACGCGTAAACTTTGCCGCACCCATCAGTGCCCCACGCAAGCATCCCAGTCCAGAAACCTTGACAAGCCACTGGCGGAGCATGGGAAGCTGTCAGCCTGCTGGATGGCCGGGGCCAGAGCAGCCGGCTGTCCGTCGGCAGCTCCTCTGGGGATTGTTTCGTTGCTGCATGCTTGTGCCGCCACTGGTTCGTGCAGACGGGCTAGCCCGCCTGGCCTGGCCATCCCTTGCACTGAGTTTCATGACAGTTGAGATACCGGAGAGCCGTGCATTACAAGCACATCTGGCCTGCGCCTAATCTACAGGGGGGGGTCCGTGGGCGGCTCCACCAGGCAGTGCTGCATGCTCTCCAGGGAGAACGTGCTGCCAGAGGCGAGCATGGCGTCAAACAGGCGGCGCAGGCGCTTGACCTCCAGCGTGAGCAGGCCGTCGTTGCTGCGCGGGATGCTGACGGGCACCAGATGCTGCAGCATCTCCAGCACCAGCTCGCGCAGCACGGGGCGGTGGCGCAGCGTGCTGCGCAAAGGGGCGGGCGTGAACGTGGGCGTGGCGGTGGCGGTGGGGACCCGGAACAAGGGAGGCCGCGCCGGGGATTGCTGACGGCCGCGGCAAGTGGCAGGGGCATCTGAGCGCGCCCCACCTCCTCCACCCCCGTCGCCTGCGGTTGCTGCGCACGGTGACGACGCCTGCCAATGCAGCATATCCCTGCTCCCGTCCCCCGCTCACCCACCACAGCCGTCGCCCCACCGTCCACCCACCCACCCATCCGCACCTGCGGTTGCCCCGCCCGGTGATGATGTCGATGCGCGACAGGTCGTGCCGCCCCCCGCCGGCGTGCACCCCCATCAGCTTCTGCAGCGTCGCCAGCACCGCAAGCTGCGCGGTCCACGCGGAGTACCCGTGCAGGTCCAGCGTCAGCCTGCCCTGGGGCTGGTGCAGGAAAGTGTGGGGCTCAAGGGGCCCCAACGCCGCCTCGTCCCAACGGGCCTGGATCAGGCGCAGCAGCGCGGGCTGGCCGGAGCGGTCGGCCGCCCAGCGGTGCAGCATCGAGTCCAGGAGGATGGCGTAGCTGACGCGGTCGGCGGGGCAGCCCTCTGGAGCGGAGGGGGGCCGGCGGCGGCGGCGGGGGGGCGGTCGTCAATCGGCGAGGGGAGGGGAGGGGAGGGGAGGGCCAGCAAAGTGGAAGCGGCAGCGCTGGCAGGCGAGTTGGAAAGGCAGGTGGGTGGGCGGGCCACCGCTGTGCTGCTCCAGCCATGGCAAAAGAGCAAGCCACCACACGAGACAGCAGCACCAGCAGCCGGCCCCAGGCAGCAGCAGCAGCAGCAGCGGCAGCAGCAGCAGCAGCAGCAGCGGCAGCAGCAGCGGCAGCAGCAGCAGCAGCAGCAGCAGCAGCAGCAGCAGCAGCAGCAGCAGCCCCCCAACACGCCGACACCCCTGACGCCCCCACCTGCAACCATCTTGTTGAAGTAACGCTCGCACTCTTCGTACCGGCCTGCACGCAGGAAGACAGCAGCAGGGGAGCGTGGGGCGCTGCTCTCCTGGCCTGTCTTAAATCCAAGCCCGCCTCCAAAGCACAGTCACGGTGCAGCCTGCCACACGCCAGTGCTTGCACCGCCCCCAGCCGCCACCGCCCCCAGCCACCCGCACTGCCCCGCCTTGCTCCGAACCCTACACCCACCCTTGGCAGCCAGCTGCGTCATGAGCTCTGTGTAGGTCTTGGCGTTGGGGCGGCACCCTGCTGCCTCCATCTGCTGCAGCACCCCCACCGCCGCCTCCACATCTCCGGTGGCCCCGTACGAAGACAGCAGGGAGGTGTAAGCTATGACGTTGGCCGCTACGCCCGCTGCCTGCATGCGGCGGAGCACCTCGGCTGCCACGCTGGGCTTGCCTGCCACCGCCGCTGCCTCGATGACGCAGCCGTAAATCTGGTGAAGCAGGGGGAAGGAGGTGCAAAAGGTGTGTGGCCCACGCGAGAGCGCCCATGGCGCGCCCGCGCCACACCACTGGCCAGCAGCTGCAGCCATGCGCCCCCCGCCCTCCCACGCGACAGCCCACGCCCGCGCGCACCTGCTCGTTGGGTGCGAGCCCCTCTGCCTGCATGAGCTCCACCACCTCGTGGGCGCGCCGCCAGTCGCCGCTGCGCGCAAAGGCCTTGGTGAGGGCGCCGTACGCCTATCGGGACGGGTGGAGGGCAGGTGCAGGAGCGGGTGGACGTGAGTGATGCCGCGCTGGCGAGGCAGTATTATCACAACATGATGTTATCACGCACAACCGACAAGCGCATTCATGGGGTGGCGACCTGGCGGCAGGCAGCAGGCGGCGCCGCCACGCGCGCGCCTGCACCGTCGCCGCGATGCCCTGGGCGCGCATCGTGCGCAGCGCCTCCACCGCCCTGAAGGGCTGCTTGGAGTCTGCGTAGGCGTTGAGCAGGGCGGCCCAGGTGGCCTCTGAGGGCTCAATGCCAGAGGAAACCATGTCGTCAAACAGCGTGCGGGCACGGTCTGTGTGGGGAAGCGAGGAGCAGGGAAGGTGGGGTGGGTCGCGCGGCGCAGCGCGGCAGGAGGCCAGAGGGCAAGGAGAGGGCGGATGGGCGCAGCAGCGCACGGAGCAAAAGCTCCTGTGCACACACACCAGCGGCGCCCTGCCGCGTCCAACACCTGCCCGCGCTCCCCCCCCCTACCTGCGCGGTGGTGGCGGCCCATGCACCAGATGAGGGCCCTGTAGACGTGCTCCGTCGGCGGCACCCCGCGCTGCGCCATCTCACCCAGCAGCGGCTCGGCGTCGCGCCACCTGCCGCGCGCGCAGTAGGCGCGCACGAGCTGCACGTAGTAGTGGGGCAGCACCGCGGCGGCGCCGCACGCCTCCTCCAGCTGCTGCATGACGTGGCGCACGCCCTGTATGCTGCCCTCGCCAGCGTGCAGCGTGGCCCAGCGCAGGAAGAGGGAGTAGTGGGGCGGCAGGCCGGCCGCCAGCAGCCGCCGCATCGCACGGTCCACCTCCCACCGCATGGCGCTGCCGCGGTCGGCCGCGCGCTGCAGCAGCGCGTCGGCGGTGCGCAGGTTGGGGGTGCAGCGCGGCGCCGCGGCGGCGCACTCCACCAGTGCGTCGAGCACCGCGGGCAGCTGCGCGTCGGGCACGCTGCGCAGCGCTGCGTTGAACAGCTCGACGTGGCGGTGCTGGCGCAGCAGGCCCAGCAGCTGCTGCGCGTCGCCTGCAGGCAGACGCGACGGTGGTGGGCAGTGCGCACGTGCAGGCGGGCCGGCAGGCGAGCAGGCAGGCGGGCAGGCAGGGCAGGCAGGCAGGCAGGCACGGCGCGCCCTGAGCTGGATGCAGGCGCCGTCGGCTTACCGCCAGCTGCTTCCAGAATTGCCGCATGTTCGGGCGACACGCGGGGTGCCAGCCGGTGCGACGCGCTCTTGTGGCCGGGCACCCGCTGCGCCTGTGCCGCCATCGGGATGCTGCTGGCATTACTGGAGCTGCTGCCATCAAGGGCGCTGCCGCTGCCGCTGCTGCTGCTGCTGCCGCTGCTGCCGCTGCCCCCTGCAAAGCTGCCTGGCGTGCCGTTGTCGAGAAGGCTCTCTAAGCTGCCAACTTCAGAAGTGGTGTCGAGCAAACTGATCACCGTGCCGCTAGGGCGTGCTGCTAGCGCCGCTGCGGTGACGCCGCAGCTAGCGGCGAATGAGCGGTGCCAGTGGAGCGATGCCGCTGACCCACGCAGCGACGGCGCCAGGCTGCCGGCAGTGCATTGCCTGCCGCTGCGGCCGGCGCTGCCGCTGCCGCTGCCAGAGGCACGGCCCGCGCCCCTCCAGCTGCTCCTGTCGGTCAGGCTGCTGGTGTGCCAAGCATCCGGCGGTGCAGCAGGCTGCGCGCCCAGCTGCAAGCGTGCAGAGCTGCTCGGCGCGTCTGGGGCCGCCGCCGTTGGCGGCAGCGCCGGCTCGAGCTGCCGGCTTGCATCCCGCGCCAATCCCAATGCTGCCTGCACCTCGGGCGCCAACCCGGCATGTGCCAGCTGCGTCCCCAGGCGCGGCAGCGGCGTCATGTTGTGGCGCTCCCAGACGGGCAAGGGGCGTTGGCGTGAGGCGTGGTAGCAAGCCGGAGTTCCCAGCTGCCCGCCAATTGGCTAGGGTGACGGCAGACGTGCTCTTCCGAGCGCCAGCGTGGTCTCGTGTTCACATCACATGCAGCTGGGCATTGCCTCACGAGCCCTGGTCTGGCATCTGTGCATCGCTCCTTGTGCCTACAAGCGGCTGCAAACCAACCGCCATTCCAAAGCTCGCGCACTGTCGATCATTGAGCAGCTGAGCTTCTGTGGCTGCCCCTGGGCATCCTGTTGTGTCCTTGCGAGCACTCAGCGGCGACAGCAGCAGCAGCGCAGCCGCGGCAGTAGGCGACTGCAGTAGGCGGCGGCGGCGGCGGCAGGCGGGAAGCGCCACTATGTTTTACATGAAGGAGCTCACCAAGGAGCTGGAGGTGCAGCCACGCTTCTTTGGGCCCCGCCTACGCGAGGAGATTGACCGGCGGCTGCGCATGGAGGTGGGCAGCGGGGTGGCGTGGTGGCGGGGGCAGCAGGCGCGCTGCGGCCTGCCACCCTGCGCCGTCCCCGCCGCCGCCGCCGCTCTGCCGGCCGTTGCCTGCCGTCGCCGCCCCTTCCCGGCCCTTCACCCTCCTCCGCCCGCCACCTCTCCACACCCGCACATAGGTGGAGGGCACGTGCAACGGGCAGTTTGGCTTCATCCTGGGGGTGCTAGGCATCGTTGACATGGGGCGGGGGCTCCTGCGCGAGGGCTCTGGTGCCGCGGTTTTCAACATCACCTACACCTGCATCTGCTTCAAGCCCTTCAAGGGGCAGGTGCGTGCTGCGCGGCCGCCCCGTGTGCTGGACACGTCGTGCTCTGGGCAGGGAGGCAGGCAGGGGAGGGAACGCCGGGATGCCACCGCCAGGCCACAGCACACACAGCACCAGTGTTGCTCCGCCAGGCATCCCCTGCTTCTGTAACCCCAGTCTCACCGTGCCACCGCTTTCACTGTGAGGCCGCTTTCACTGTGACCTCCTCTCACTTGTGGGACGACAGGTGATGGATGTGGTGGTGACCTCTGTCAACAAGGTGCGCGCTGGGCAGCCGCTGTGGAGCGGGCGGGGGCTAGGAGGGAGGGAGGGAGGGAGGCAGCGGGGCATTTGTGGACAACGAGGCGGCGGCAGCGGGGCGGCGGCGGCCGGGTGACAGACGGCTGACGTCAGCAGCCCGCGGGCAGGGTTGGCGGTGCTTGCCCTGCTAGTCTCGCCCTGCTCACCCTGCTGCGTCGCACGTCCCCCGCACCCCCCCCTGCCTGCCTGCCTGCCTGCGGCAGATGGGCTTCTTTGCAGAGGCGGGACCGCTGCAGGTGTTTGTTTCAAACCACCTCATCTCTGAAGGCTTTGAATTCAACACAGCGCACGAGCCCTGCTACCAGGTATGAGGTGTGCAGCATGGTTGGATGCGTGCAGTCACCGGGGAGCCGAGGGGCCGCCGCACACAGCAGCAGTTGGGGCGCCGTCGAGCGCAGAGGCGCCAGAGGGGCTGGCGCCTGTGCGCAGGCCACCGTGGCGAACCACGCCTGCTTGCCTAGCTCATGCGTCGTGCCCCCCTTTCCCCTGAGAGCAGATGTCAGACGGAGATCAGAAGATTGTGCCAGGCTGCGAAGTGCGGCTGCGCATCGTGGGCACGCGCGTTGATGCCAGCGACATTGTGAGGCGTGGGCAGCTGGGGGCGAGGCAGCTGGGGGGGTGGGCGGCCTGGTGAGGGTGGACGGGTGACACAGCGTGCTGTGCGGCAGCGCAGCAGGCGGAGGCCGCCCGCCAGGCGAGCAAGCACGGCATGCTGGCGGCCCCTCTGGCCCAGGCAGGCGGGATGCCGTGCAACCAGGCAGATGGGAGCAAGCGCCGCCGTGTCACGGTTGCCCACCCTGCCCCCTCTTCGCCTCCTCCTGTGCCACCCAGTTTGCTGTTGGCTCCATCAAGGAGGACTACCTTGGCGTGATGGGAGCACCGCTCTAGCGACGTTCGAGCCCGCCTCTGTGCCCCGGGAGCGCCCTGCCTGCCGCTCGGGCTGCCTGGCGCTGCGCGCCGTCCGTTTGCCCAGGCATGCCCAGCTGCTGGCGACCAGCACCTGCCAGCGCCTGCCGGCGCACCGCAGGCACCAGCTATCTTGTCGCGCCCACCAGCAATTGTCCCTATGTTTCTGCTGTCCATCTGCCTGTGCTCTCCTCTCCACGCTGACCGCCCCTGCTGACCTGACCCACCCCCAACATCCCTTCCCGAGCTGGCCGCCGCTGCGACCGCCCCTTCCACACTGAACCGCACCAATTGCTGCTGTCCCTGACTGCCGCCGGGGATCTCAGCGGTCGCCCTCACTGGCTGCAACCTCCTGGGGCGACAATACCGTGGCTGTGAGTGCCAGGGGAGAGGGCAGGCGCCACAACAGCCAAGCAGAGCACGCAGGCCTGGCGCAGGCGCTGTAGCGCACACGCAGCCGCCAGGTCACCCCACACCCGGGGCGCGGCCTAGACGCTTCAGACGCCGCCCCGCCTCCACTGCACTCCTTACACAACTAGCGCTCTTGCGGCGCCCCTGCACGCCCTCTCGACCTGCTTTGCTCGCCCAACTCCGCCCAACGCCTGCGGGGAGGGTCTTAGCGGCGGCGCTCCGCGCCGCTGCGGCGAATCTCCCCCAAAAAATCACCCACGTGTGTCACATCTTCTTCTTCTTCGGCAGCGAGCCCCTGTCTCGAGCGTTTTCCATCTTCTGGCTGCCCTTGCGTAGCCACCCCTCTGGCGCCTCCCGCATCTGCAATCGACGGTTGCTTGCAGTGGCGCGCGCCCGGTCTGGGGAGCGCTTCTGACTGCTGAAATGGAGGCGGTTGCCGGATCGCGGTCGAGGAGGAGCGCAGGTGCGAAGGGCGGGTTGCGCGAAACTGCTGCTCGCCTCCCGCGTTGCCCGCGCCCTCCACCGCCCCATAAACGGCGCTCACACGACCAAATCGGCTCAAAGAACAGGCGGCAATGCCGCGCGCGACAGGTTCATGGCAGCATAGAGAGTCCAGCGGTTGCGGCACCGGCCTGCCGGTTGGCGGCGCTGGAACTACAGTTGCTTGAGTTGGCTGCTCAACTGCTGCAGCTGACGCACTTCCCCCCGCCTCCCAATTACCTCCTCCAGGCATGTCCGGCGCGCTGCCGCGCGCACGCGGCCACAGTGCCGCGCCAGCGTTGGCGTTGCTGCTGTGCCTGGCCGGCCTGCTGCCGGCGCTCGCAGTGGATTGGTGCTTCCCGCGGCAGGACGATCTCCAGCAGCCCTGCCCCGACGCGGACCAGTGCTGCTCTGTCTGGGTGCGTGCAGTAATATTGATGAGTTGCATGTGCCTGCTGGGTCCATCTGTCTGTGGCTGTGCCAGAGGTGCTGCCTGCCCGTCTCGGGTTTGCCAAACTTCTGCTGTCATCACCCACCTACCCGCCGCCGCAGGGCGTGTGCGGCACTGGCACGCACTATTGCAAGCAAGGCAACTGCGCACGAGGCCCCTGCCAGGGGACGCCGCTCGTTGGGGCGCCGCCGGCGCAAAAGCCAAACCCATTCGATGTGCCAGGCGGTGGCAGCTCGCCGCCGCCGCCGCGCGTTGCCAGGCCCCTGCCGCTACGGGCGAGCCCACCACCTAAAGGCAAGCCTGACCCATTTGATCCCCAGCCCGTAGACCCGGCCCCGGTGCCCGTCCCCTCCCCATCTCCCTCGCCGCCGCCGCCGCCGCCGCCCAGCCCTGCACGCTCACCCCCACCGCCGCCCAAGCCTGTGCGCTCGCCGCCGCCGCCGTCGCCGCGGCCGCCATCACAGCCGCCGTCGCCGCGGCCGCCATCACCGCCGCCGTCGCCGCGGCCACCGCCACCACCCCCAAGTGCGCACGAGGGCGGCGCTGTAGCCCAGGGCATGAAATTCCTATGAACCATGCCATGCGTGGTGGTACCTGTGGCGCGTGGCTGGATGCCGCGTGCCCGCCTGACTCCCTCCCGCACCCCGCTGCTTGTCCCCCGCTGCAGGCACCAGCTGTGGCGTCATCATGGAGGGTCAGGACCTAAAGGGGGGCGACATCGGTGGCGCCCGCGTGGTGGCAGACATCGACGGCTGCTGCTCTGAGTGCGCACGCACCTCAAACTGCGCTGCATTCACCTTCATTCGCGACGCAAAGTATTGTTACCTCAAAACCAGCGCCATCGGATGGGTGCAGCAGAGCGGCCAGGGCATGGCCAGCGTCCTCATGGGCAGCGGCGGCGGCGGCCTGCGCCCCGCGCCGGCGCCGCCCGGCGCCAGCGACAGCCCCCCGGCGGCGCCCCCTGGCAAGCCCGGGCAGTACCAGGTGCGTTTGGCGGGTGGGGGGTGCACAAGGCCCACGCAGCCAGCCGGCCCAGGGCTGGTGTGTGGACCCTAAGCTGCAGGCAGCGAGCGTCGCGCTCGCTCTTTTAAACTGTCCATGCCCCGCCGCCCCTGCCACCGTACCCCCCCCACCAGTTTGTGCCCATGACCGAAGAGCAAAAGAGGCGCATGTACCAGCTGACCAGCATCTTCGAAAACGCAAACGTGCGTGATGCGGGGTAATGGCGGTGGGGTGGTGGTGGTGGGATGGGGTGGGGTGGGGGCGGCTGCCACGACAGCCGCAGCGGAATGCCCCTGCAGTCGCTGCGACGGCACTGCCAGGGCACCGCTGGTGCTGCTGTGGACTGCCGCCGCGGTCTGCGCTGCGCAGCTGAACCGACTGCTGCCGGCGCGGCTCCCTTGCCCCCCCCCCTTTTCTTCCCTTGTACCGCTGCGGACGGTGGTGCAACAGCAGCAGCCGACCGATCCCCCCCCCCCCCCCCCCCCCGCCCACCCCACGTTGTGCTGCTGCAGACAGAGCTGCAGTACGGATATGCCGAAAGGCTGTACGACAGCCGAGGTGGGTCCGATCGATGCGCCAGCTGCGTGGGCTTGGGATGGCTGGGCTACGAGAGCTCTGTGCTGCCGCCGGCGCGGCGTGTGATGCCCCCGATCAAAGGTCCTTGCTGCTGAGGACCTTGGCTGCTTGGCCCCCTCCTCCCCCTCGTGTTGTCCCCACTACCCACCCCACCACCCTTCCCGATGCATGCAGGCATCACTTACGGATTCTGTGGCTTCACCACAGGCACCTCGGATGGCCTGTGGGTGAGTGGGCAGGTGCAGGCGCTGGGTGGGGCTGGCGGTCGGGCTGCGCGTGAAAACAGGCTGCCTGCTTCTGAGGCAGGCCACCCGGTCTGCCAGCTGGACGTTGCAGACGCGCATGCTCTTGTGGCCCCCACCCCCAGCGCTCGCTTCCACTGGCACTGAACTCGCCCATCCACCCTTCTCAACGCTCCTCCCGCCGCTCGCCCATCCCCCCCCCCACCACCCCCACCCACCCACCCACCCCCAAACTCCAAACCCCGCGCCACCCCCGCTCGTACAGGTCGCCGAGGAGTTCAGCCGCTTAAAACCCAGCAACCCGCTGGCCCGCTACCTGCCGGCGCTGCGGGCTGCCGAGGGCAAGGGGGACACCTTTGGCGGTCTCAACGGCTTCGAAGCAGAGGTCCGCAAGCTTGCAGCTGACGCAGGTGGGTGCCCCCCCCGCCCGCCCGCTTCCTTCCCTCCAAAAACCGAAAGGGTCCTTCGCCGTGCGGCCTGCATACCCCGCCACCCGCTGCCCACGGGAGGGGCCGTCGGCGGCGACGAGTGTAAGCCCGTTGTAAGCTGCACTGGGGTGCCGCCCCCGGCCCCCTTCTCTGCCCATCACAGTGCGGAGCAAGACGCATCAAAGCTCTGCGCACCGGGCACTTGCGCACCTCACCCCGCCCCACCGCCACTTGCACAGCCCCCCAGTGTGTGTGCTAACAATTCTGACTGCCTCACCCCTCACTCATGCCCCTTTTCCAGATTTCATCAAGGCCCAGTGGACCGTGTGCGACAAGGAGTACAATGCCCCCGCCATGGAGATCTGCAAGCAGATCCACTGCCAGTACGCGCTCACCAAGGCGCAGCTCCACGATGCGCTAGTCAACGTGAGGGCGCAGTGGGGCAGCTGCTGGCTGGGAGCGGCGCCAATTGGGGGGGGGGGGGGGGAGGGGAAGGGAGATGTGCGTTGCATTGATTGCCCGGGAGCGAGGGGGCTGCACCGCGGCGTGGGTACCGCTGCGCGGATTGCTCCTCGTCACGAGGCTTCCCATTCTGTTTGCCGGCGTCCCCACACGTCCCCTTGCTGTCAGTCTGCATGCCTGCGCTTTTGCCTGACTGAATGCCCCGTCGGCCATCTCATGCGCAGCACGGCCAGGGCCTGACCGACAAGTTTTCGGTGGATTACATCCTGGCAGCCGCGGATAAGGCGGCGGGCGGTACCCCCGCCACGGGCGTGGACGAAGTCAAGTGGCTGGGAGAATTCTTGAAAGCCAGGTGAGCAAGGTGACACCAGCCACCCATGGTGGGGCACCCTCCTGCCCTGGAGGCAGCACCCGACGGTGCAGGTGGCGGCAGCGCTCCCTAACCCCTCCAGCCTCCTGCCCTCCCGCGTTCCCGTGACGCCGCAGCAGCGCACCCGCCCACCCCACCACCGTGTGCCCACCTTCCTCCCGCCCTCCCTCCCACACGCCTGCAGGTACAAGCTGCTAAACGACTGGGACTACACGTCACGTGTCAGCGTGCGCCGCATCACGATGTACCAGAGCCTGCTGCAACAGCGTGCGTGGGTGTGGGGCGGCGGGGGGCCACACGCGGTTACGCAGCAGGCCATCCGGCGGTGGCGACGACGGCGGGGCAGGCGGCAGGGGGTGCCGCACGGTCATGCCCGACCCATGCGCATAGCAACCGGCAGCTGAAACTCGACCAAATCAACGAACGTACCTTGCGTTTATACACGTTGCAGGCAACCTCAACCTGGACGGCCCCATTTATGTTGACATGGAGGCGCGCACGGGGAAGGACGGCAAGCCGGTGTGGCAGATCAAGGACACGTATTACGGTGGGTGTTGCACAGGGCAGCCCCCACCTCCGAAAGGGCCTTCGTTGCCTGGTATGCTGCGCACGATTCCCAGCGCGCGCATGGCAGTGCTGCAAGTGGGAGTTGTGAGCAAGAGGATGTGTGTGTGTGGTGGTGGGGGGGGGGGGTCGTGAGGATGGACAGACGAATGTTTCGGGTGCCGCAGTGTGCTTGAATGGGTAGGACCAGCGGCGGGCCCAGGGGAAGCTAGAGCAAGGCAAAGGCAAACGCTGTGTTGCGCCGCGCTGCGTGCTGGCCCGCCGCTGCCCTCCACTGCATCTGATGTGGTGCCCGCCTCTTACGTCGCTCCTCCCTGCCGCAGGCACCTTCCTTGTGTACGAGGGAGACGACAACAACCGCAAGCTGCTACTGGTCACGTAAGCAGCAGCAGCGGCAGCAGCGGCGTTTGCGGCGTGGAACCCTCTGGCAAGCCGCGCCCGCGTCCGCCGCTCGCCAGCTCCCCAGCGTCGAGCCCCTTCAACCTCAGCAAATTAAGAGTTACACTTGTTGATCCCTCCTGGCTTCCCCCGCCCCTGCTCTCTCCCCTTCCGTCTAGCCCCCCATTCCTTCTCCATTCCTCGCTACTGCAGCGCTCCGCCTGTCCTGCCTGCCCACCATCACCTCTCCTTCCCCCCACACGCCTGCCTCCACCTTCCCCTGCCCCCCCCCCCGGCCCCCCACCCCGCCAAATGCCTCTGCCTGCCGCTGCACCCGCACATGTGCCAAGCGCTCCCTCAATTATGCATGTTTGATGCCGCCCAAAATCGTATTTTTACCCTGTCTGTCCCCACCCGCCGCCAGCAGGAGCCGTGCCAGGCTCCCTTACCCACCCCACCAGCTGCGAATGCGTGAGGAAGGAGGCCTGTAGACCCAGACACCTGTAAATGGTTCCCTTCCCTGCCTGAAGAGCGCCGCTAGAGCCCTGTCTTTGCTGCGCTGCTGGCATAACTTCCTGCGATGCCGCATCAGCATACAGGTGCAAACCACTCTTCAGCAGCAGCAGCAGCAGCAAACCACAAGAGCCTCAACCAGCCTGCGCAGACCCCACCCCTGCCGTCAGCGGCAGGGTAGCAGCAGTGTAGTCTCATTACAGCAAAAGCTGGCTCGGCAAAGAGGTGAGGGTATGGAAAGGTTTGGGGAAGAGATCAGGTGTTGGGGCAGGGTGTGCTGCTGCCTGCGTGAGGGGCGGCAGACGGACAGGTTGGGTGCCAGACAAGGGGGTGGGGTGGGGGGGGGGGGGGTCTGCGGGGCTGTCTAGTGCTTGGAGCGGGAAAGGGGGTTTGCTCTGGAAGCTGTGCAGGTGAGGCGTTCTCTCTCGACGCATGTGGGCGTGCAGGGATCAACGAGAGCGGGGAGGAGTGTCAGGAGCAGCAAAGGGGGAGGACAGGGCCCTGCCAGCCAGTGGGCGGGGGAGAGGTGGGGCCAGGGGTGAGGATGACGGGGGCCGAGGGATGCCACACGCAAGACGGGCGGCGCGGCGGGCGAGGTGGCAAGAGGTGCGTCAAGTGGAAACAAAATTGGGGGCGGTCGGACAAACCCAGTGGCAGGTGGCGCTGCCAGTGGCGTGCCGCGCAGTCCACAGCGCAGCACGCACCAGGGGGGCGGCTCAGGCCTCCTTGGGCAGCCCAGAGGAAGCGCCGTCCTCCAGCCACGCGTCGTGGCGGTCGTTCACAGCGCGGAGAGCGCGCCACACCGCCGAGTTGCACTTGAAGCCTGAGCCAAAGGCGATCTGCCAGACGCGCTCGCCCTTGCGCACGCCGCGCTTGGTCTCAATGTTGGACAGCACGTACCTATAGGGGTGGAGAGAGATGGAGGTGGGGGGCGCATGGGGGGGTGGGTTGGGTGAGGGTCAGCGGCCGCGCCGGCGTGCCGAAGTACGTACGGCAGCTGCAGCTGGCTGGCGAGGCGGGCGCCGTGCCCTGCCCACCCTGCTGCTGCCGCCTCTGCCACTCCCTCTACCCACCAGATTGAGGAGGAGGATACGTTGCCGTAGCGGTACAGGGTCTCCCGTGAGGGTGCCACGCTGGAGGGGGTCAGCTCCAACTGCTTCTCAATGGCATCAATCACGCCGCGACTGCAGCAGTGCCGGGGCATGGTTCTGACATAAGGCAACCGGGCAGCAGCAGGAAGCAGCGATGCAGCCGAGGACACAGTGCAGCAGCAGCAGCAACAACAACGGCAACAGCGACGTCGCCAGCAGCAGAGCAGCAGCAGCGGCGGCTGCAGAGCAGCAGACGCAGCGGCAGCAGCAGCAGCAGCAGCAGGCAGCAGTAGCGAGCAGCAGCGGCAGCAGCGGGCAGGCATTGGCGGTGCCTCACCCGCCGGTGTGTATGCAGAAGTGCTCAAAGGCCAGTTTGAAATCGGGAATGTAAGGCTTCACACCCTTCAGCTTCAGGAACTGGCGACCAGGCACAGCGGGGGAATGGAAACGGGTGGAGGGTGAGACGGGAACGATAGGGGATGTGGGCACATGGATGATGCGGCGGTCAGGTATGCACAATTGCGCTGCGCGTCGCCCGCCCACCGCCGCCACGCCTGCACAGCGCTGCCCGGCAGCCTGGTTCACGACTGGACTGGACCCACCAGCCCTGCCCACCCACCTTGCGTGCCACCAGGTTTGAGAAGAACAGCAGCTGCTCGCTGATAGGCAGCACCAGGGGGCCCAGGGTGGTGATGTTGGCCTTGAGGGCATGGCCGGCGATGCGCATGAGCCTGCGGTCGGGGAGGTTTCGGGGCTCAGCAGCAGCGGACTCTTGAGGTGCAGTCACCAGGCAGGCAGGCAGGCGGGCGAGCAGGCGGGCGGGTGGGCAGACGCGCAAGCGGGAGGACATCCAGCCAAGCGCAAAGGTTTCTGAGGATCTGACGCAGGCCCAGAGGCTGCCCACCCGAGCCCATTGCACAGCAGGGCTATCCAGCCACCCCTGCCACCCCTGCTGCAGCAACGTTGGCAGCGGGAGCCTCTCCGCTGCTGCCGCTGCCGCTCCCGCTGCTGCTGCACCCTCCCACTCACTCCTTGGAGAGGTACACCCCCGGCTTGCCCACGCTGTCCTCCTTTTGGTAGACGCAGCCATAGTGGGCGTCGTCCTGCCCCATGTGCGTGCGCACCACGTGCAGCAACTCGTACTTGGCGCGCCAGCGGTCGGTGCGCCTGCGACGGGGGGGGGGGGGGGGGGGCGGGGGGGGGCGCGCGCGGTAGCAGGGTGATGAACGGACGCCTGCGGTGTTCTGCGCCTGCGGCACGACTGCCAAACAACGCACGCGCCGCCCGCCCCGCCGCCGCCCGCCCGCCCGCGCGCCGCCGCCGCCGCCCCCCCCCCCCGCCCCCGCCCCGCCCCCCCCGCCCCGCCCCCCCCCCCCCCCGCCGCCTCACTTGTTGGAGAGCACCATGGCGGCGCCGCCCAGCCGGAAGAGGCAGTTGGGGATCAACATGGACTTGTCGTTGCCAAAGTACCTGGAGGGTGGGTGGGTGGGTGGCAAAGTGGACGAGTGAGCGGAGGGGCATCCTCGGTTTGTGGCACACCCGGGAAGAGGGACGGCTGGGCAGCGCCGGCAGGGCACCGAGCCGCGGAGGTTGGCGGAAAGCGGCACCGCCCCTGTCCGGCTGCCCGACGCGCAGCGCACTGGTGTGCTGCCCGACGCGCAGCGCACCAGTTCTGGGTGATGTTCTCGGTGGAGACCACCAGGGCAGTGGAGTTGGGGAAGACCTGGGGGCAGGGCGGGGCGGGGGGGCATAGTGACGACACGTGTTGCTAGCGCTGCTGCTGCTGCTGCTGCTGCTGCTGCCGTCCTGTTGCGGCACATGGCATGCCGCCCCTCCTCGCACGCGCTCCCTCACCCCGCACCTGCAGCAGCTGCTGCGCCATCCCGACGGAGATGACGCCGGCGGAGCAGCCCATGCCCGACAGGTTGTACGTCATCACGTTGGACCGCATGCCAAACCGATTCACAATCATGGCTGCAGGGCGGCAAGGGGGAAATGTGGGACGAAGGCGCCGTTGAAGGGCAGCAGAGTCGGCACCGTCGGCACGATGGACCGCACGCCAAAACTGGTTCACAATCACGGCTGCAAATAGAGGATGCATGGCGAGCAAAAGTGCACGTGTTCAGGTGCGCAGCGCTGCACAAAACTGCTGCCATCTGCCTGCTGCACCACCGAGCCCCTGCACCGGGTCTCCTGCCACGGAAAGCTGCTGCTGACGCGCACCCGACAGCGAGGGCGTGGGGTTGAACAGGGAGCAGTTGACAATCAGGATGTCGACAGCCTGCGCAGCGTACAGGAGCAGGGAGGGCAGGCAAGGCATCGTGTCAAAGGTGGTGCCTTGGCACCCGGAGTCAAGACAAGCAAGTGTGGACTGTTTGTCCTCAGCAGGAGAGGGGGGCAGCCGGCCGGGCAGGGCAGCTGGCGGCAGCAGCAGGGGAGGGGAAAGTGCAGCCATGCAGCCATGCAGCCATGCAGCCACCCCTGCCTCCCCTCCACCCCCTCTGCCTCTACCATCGCCCAGCCCAGCCCAGCACCTGCGGCTTGGTGGCGGTGGCCCTCAGCGCCTCCTCGACGCTGCCAAACAGCACCATCCTTGCCTCCTCGCGCGCCGTGTCCATGTTGATGTTGGGGGGGTGGGCCATGATGGCTGCAGCAGGACAACAGGTGGCAGGGGAGGCGGCACTCACCATGAGGGTACTGTGCGAGCAGGCGCCAACCGTCTGGGGTGGGGGCTGCAGTGTGGGCTGGCAGGCGGCCGGGCGAGGTGCAGCAGCCGCATCCAGATGCCGCCGGCGGCCGCATCGCTGGCCCTCGCCCAGCTGGACAGCCGCCGCGCACGCTCTGCCGCCCAACCTGCACCAGCACCACCGCCGCCGCCGCACTCACACTCTGGCAGGTACGTCTCCTCGCCCAGCCCGGACCGGGCCAGGACCTTTGCCTGAAACTCGAGGCTCTCGGGGGTGAAGGCCTGGGAGGGGGAGCGGGGGGGGGGGGGGGGGGACGGGGGAGCGCGCTACCGAGTTGTGGAGTTGCCAAGACGGCAACGGAACCCTGCCCTTGTTTGATGCCTTCGCACGGGAGGCCCTGCCACGCCGCCTCCCCACCGGCACCCTGGCATGCCTCGCCGGCGACGGCGACACCGCGCCCCGGCTGGCGGGGCCCACCTTGCTGTTCCTGGAGTGCTCCATGAAGTACTCGGAGGTCATCTTCAGGCTGCACAAATCGCGTTTGTGAACAATGAATGAATCCATTGATGATGTGAACGACACAAAGTGTCACATGACAAAGACGTCGAGTGTGCACATGCGCCACCGAGGCTGCCCCGTCCAGGCACTGGCCACCATGGAGCGCTGCCCTGCTGCGCGGCAGCGCAGCCCGGCGTGGCAACCACCGCTGACCCACAGCTGCCAATCTGCGGCAGCAGCCGCTCCCACTCACTGCGCCGGCGGCTTGAAGCAGTGGTAGTTGAGTAGGTAGACGGGGCGGGAGCGGGTGAACACGTACGCCGCGCACACAAACACCACCGCCAGGCAGGACAGCACAAACGTCACCTGCGCACAGGGCGGGAGAGGCGGCGTGGAGAGAGCGCGGAATCGTGACGATGAACCGCGG
The DNA here is from genome assembly GCA_002245815.2 of Micractinium conductrix. Lineage (NCBI taxonomy): Eukaryota > Viridiplantae > Chlorophyta > Trebouxiophyceae > Chlorellales > Chlorellaceae > Micractinium > Micractinium conductrix. The sequence goes on along the minus strand of LHPF02000038.1, from coordinate 357,064 downwards.
CAACATCCAGCATGCAGGCAGCGCGAAGCCGCTGGTACCACCCCGCTGTCTGCACTGTTGTAGGGGCCTGGAGGCAGCACCGGCAGGGACCCTGGCCTGGCCTGCCGCCACGCGCCGCAGCGCCTCCAGCACCGAACGAACGTCCAGTTCCCATGCAGCCATGCTGCCAGGTAGAGCCGCGGGTGCTGCCCCGTGTGCTCCCCCGTGTCGCTCTGCGTGCTGCTCAAGCGCCGCCACGTGTGCTGCCACGCTTGCCTCCCTGCTGTGAAATCAAGAGAGGCGTGCACCCACCCACCCACCATGTTGAAAGTGAGGTCGGTCTGGCGCGCCACCGCCCACATGTCCTGCAGGTCGCCGTTCTTCAGCATGTTGGCCAGCTCGAGCTGCAGTTGGGGGGGCAGCGAAGAAGGGAGGTTGTCGGCATGGACAGCGCTGACAGGCGGCAGAGCGGCGAGACGGTCGGGGGGAACAGCCGACCGACCCAACCGCTTCCCTGCTGCTCACCACAGCCATGCCCGCAAAAGGCATCAGCAACAGCGTCAGCCCATGGCTGCACAGCACGTGGTAGCCGCGCTTCACATACTTGAGCGCGATGGGCGCGCCGTGGCGGTAGTCTGCAAAGAGGGCGGCAGGCAGGCGGCGGCTCGGCAGGCAGGCGGCAGCTTGGCGGCGGCGGGTGGTAGCGGCGGCGTTGCTTGGACGGGGGGCCAACCCCTGCTGCGCCGGCCGCCATCTGCTGCCTGTGCGCTGACCACAACCACAGATCATCGCCAGAAGCGCACAGCAACTGAACTCAGGCCCGCTGGCCATGGCGGCTCCTGCCGGCGGCGCGCTCCACGCACCACGCACCGGGAACCTTGTCTGCCGACAGCTCCAAGCGCGTCTGTTCGTCATGGGCGTCCGCCATGGCGCCGAGGGACCGCGGCCGACTGCAGGCGGGGGCTGGCGCAGTTCGAGCGGTCAAAGCGCTGGCAAGCCTGCTTGCTGCCTGCTGACTGCCAGAGCGCTCGGCAAGTGCTCAATTTAAATGAGAGGATGTCCTGACGTGCCGCCATCAGGGGCTGACATGATGCCGACATCTCGCCAGCGACGCGCCGCGCCCGCCTCAACGCCCTGCCCTCGCCTCTCTACCTTCCGCAGCAACCTCCTTTGCTCCTCCTGGTTACACCGCCCGCCAGTGTTGCAGGCACGCAGGCACCAGTCGTGGAGCACGTCGAGTCGCTGGGACAGGCACAAGCGGGAGCAGCGCGTCGGCACGGTGTGCCGCATGCCCCCTTGCCGCCACCCGCCCCGCTGCCGCTCAGTCGTCCTCGTTCGGCCGTCCGCCGGGACCGCCAGCGCCTCCGTACGGTCCGGGCTGCATGTTCTGCATGCCTGGGCCCATGGGCATGCCAGGGCCCATGGGCATGCCGCCGGGCCCTCCCATCATGGCCATCGGCACGCCGCCAGGCCCCAGCATCATCTGCGGCAGGCAAAGCGGGTGGGTGGGGCACGGCACGCGGGTGAGCGGACAGCAGGCGGCGCGGTGCGGCAGAAGTGGGAGCAGCAGGGGAGCAGCAGCAAGGTCAGGGCAAGACAGCCGTTGTCGGGCAAGGCCCCCTCCGACTGCACGCCCATCTCAAGACCCTCCACCCTCGGGACCCCCAGCGCACCTGCATCGGCTGGCCGCCTGGTCCCATCATCATCTGAGGGGAGGCAAGGGAGGCAGGGAGGCGCGCAGAAGGTCGAAGGGAGGCCGCACAGGTGGCCCTGCTGGGGACGCGCTGTGCTGCGCAGCGCAGTCGACGGTGCTTTGGTACAGACACACCCCAGCCGTAGGAGTGTCCCCGACCAGACTGCACCGCCGCAACCTCCCTGCCCCTCTGTGATGCCTGCCTGCTGCCCACTGACCTGCGGCGGCATCATCATCGGCCTCCCTCCTGGCATCATCACCATCATCTGCGGGCAAGGCAGGAGGGGGCGCGCCCAGGTGCACGCGTCAGGACGAGCACCGCTGCCCGGCACGCCACTGCTGCACCACACTGCTGCCAGCAAGCACGCCTGCGCAAGCAGCGCTACCCGCCTGGTCCTGCCCAGCTCGCACGCTCTGCCGCTAGCAGTTCCTTGCATGCATAACGGGTGGAAATACCCCCAGACTCACCCCTGGCATCATTGGGCGTCCGCCAGGCATCATCATCGGCATCATGCCTGCAGCAGTGGGTGGGCGGGTGGGCGCGCGGGCGGCTGCAGTGGCAGCAGAAGCAGAGCGGAGACATGCACGGTCCAAAGCATCCGGCAGGATGCATCGCAACACCCTTGACGGTAAACAAGGGTGTTCACCATTCACTTTCATAAGCTGCATGTTGCCGAGTCTGCCCTGGCAGCGTGCGCACCTGGCATCATGCCCGGCGCCATGCCCGGCGGCATGCCAGGTCCCATCATCATCTGCAGCAAGCACAGCGAGGGGCGCAGCACCAGGCTTAACAGAAGCAGAGAGTGGGGACACGAGGAGGGAGAGCAGGGAGTGCGGCGCGGGAGCCCCACCACACATGTCAGTGCTGGTGCACGTGCAGCCAGTGCTGGCCCACAGTTACGCGGGTCAAGATGGAGTGTACAGCTGAAATGCGTGCCACCCAGCCGCAGCCAGCGCACCTGCATGCCCTGCGGCCCGCCGGGGCCCTTGCCGGGCGGCGGCGGCGGCGGTCCCTCGCCCGGCCGCATGCCAGGGCCGCCCTCGTAGTGCCGCCCATCACGCCGCCGGTCATACCCGCCCGGCCCCCGCTCGCGGCTCTCCTCTCGCCGCCGCCCAAAGCTGCCGTCGCGCTCCGGGCGCGGGCCGTGCGGCCCTTCTCCCTCGCCGCGCGGCGCACGGCGGAAGTCGGGCCGCATGTCTGGCATGGGGATGCCTGGCTGCATTTGGGGCGCGTGCATGGGGCCGCGCATGGGGCTGGCAGGGCCCTTGGCAGGGCCCGCCCCGCCGCCCATGCCGCCGCCGCCGCCCATGCCGCCCATGCCGCCGCCGCCACCATCTGCTGCTGCCGCTGGCGCGCCACCTGCTGCGGGCGCTGCACCAGCTGGTGTGAAGGTGGGCTTGAACTCCCTTGCGTTGGGGTTGAAGTTGAACGACTTGGCAAAGGGGTTGAGGCCCCCAGACTTCTTGGGGGCGCCGTCGGCGGGCGCCGCTGCCGCAGCGGACGGCTCCGCGCCGCCGGCTGCGCCCGCCGCCGGCGCTGCTGCTGCTGCTGCTGCTGCCGGCGCCGCCTCGCCAGCTGCCGCCGCCGCCAGGGGCGACGCCGTCGGCATGCTGCTGTCCTTGCCCAGGCTGCGGGACAGCTTGCTCTCTATGTTCTGGCTGAACTGCTTCAGCTCCTGCAGGTCCTGCTTCTTGAACAAATCGCCGCCGGGGCTGCAGGCGGAGGGAGGGTTGGGAGGGGAGCAGGGCTGTGGGCACACGGGAGGTGCAGCATGGATGCATGTCCAAACACAGCCCCCTGCAACATCTCGTCGCCAGCGCTGCCCAGGTCGCACCTGCCCAGACCTCACACGGGCAGCACCTGCAGGAGGAATGCAACGCAACGCAACGTCGCGCACTCACCCCTTGGACGCTGCCTGCTGCGCCTTGAACGCCTCAAACTCGCGCCGTGTCTGCTCGTCCACGCGAGGCACCCCGGGGTTGAGGTTGAGCGCTTCAAGCTTGCTAGGGTCGCTGCAGGGAGATGGGAAGTGTGGATGGCAGGGATGGAGGGGGCGAGCTAGCAGGGCAGACCGTGGCTGGGCTGGGCAGGTAGCACGCCACACGGCACCCCAAGGCAGCACAAGGCTGCATGCTCAGGACGCAGCCCCGGCAATCACCCTGCCTGCCCCTCGCGTCGCACCTGATGAGCGGCGAGCTAAGGGGCGAGGGACGCTTGTGGGAGTTGGGCGTGCCGTACGGCGAGGTCTGCTTGATGCCGGCAGAGGTCATCTGGCAGGGGCAGGGACGCATGCAGTGGGGGAAATTGCGCACGGCAGGGCAGCTGGGACGCGCACTTGCAACCTGCTGCAGTCAGGGGCAGGCAAGTTGGGCAGTTGCCACGGCTGCAAATGAAGGCGGGCTGTCGCTGCCTGCCCCCTCCCTTCCTCACCTGCATGCGCAGCTTGTTGGCCTCCCGCCGTGGATCGATGGAGATGGGGACCGAAGGCGAGGCACCGGGCAGGAGCGGCCGCGGCCGCCCTGCCGCCCACGCGTTGGGCCGCGGCTGCGCCGCTGCTGCGCCAGCGCCATTGGTTGCGCCGCCGGGCCGCCCTGCTGCTGCGCCCGGCAGCGGCGCCTCGCGCACCACGGCACCGTACCTGCAGGCAACACAAGCGAACCATGGGTTCCATCAGCAGCCAGGAGATGCACATGCAGGCCCAGGCGTGTCCGCGGTGCCCGCAAGGCACTGCCGCACAATGCTGGGCCCGCCGGCGGAGCCGCGCCGCGCCCGCCGCACCTATCCTCCTCGTCCATCTGGCTGTCGTCAATGGCCACCCCCCGCTCCTCCAGCTGGTGGATGTTGGCCAGCCTGGAGTGGTCGCCGCGCTCTATCTCTGCCGCAATGCGCGCTGCCTCGGCCACGCTGATCTTGGACTTGCTGCAAGGCAGGGGGGCAAAGGGGTGGGGAGACGATTGCAAAGCTCCAACAAGGCGGCCGCACGACAGGAGAGTGGTGCTGCGTTGCGGCCTGCAATGCGCGCTGCCTTGCCGGTCTGAAAGGTGAGGAATGTTGGGTGTGCGAGGAAGCAGCGGGCAGAGCGCCGGTGCAGTGCAACAGGCACGCCGTGCCGGCAGCAAGGCCGGCGCAGCACAGCACGGCGGCACACAGCAGGGCACCTTGCACCCGCCGAAGCACCACCCACCACAGCCTCCAGCCTCAGCACCCACCTGGGGTCCAGCTCCGTCGTGTACAGCTCCTCTGCATAGTCGGTGCGCACCCCAAACTTGGCTTCATTCACCGCAAACTGGTCCCAGCCGCGTGCGTGGCCCGCCACGCTCTCCTCCAGCGAAAGCGCCGGCTCGTCGCCCTCCTCCGGCGCCCACCACTGCAACTCGCGCTCGCGGCCCCAGGTGCCGCGCGCGCGAGAGATGGCGGCGTCGGTGCCGAAGCCGCCGGCGTCGTCCCACGTCGACCCGGGGGCGCCCACGTCGGCGGCGGCCATGCGCACGTCCACCGCCGTCAGCTGCACCAGCTCGCTGCCCTGGATGGCCAGCACCGGCATGGGCCGCACCGGCGCCCACTCGGCGCCGCTGGCGGCCGCCGCCGTGCGCGCCACGGGCTTGGCCATGCGCAGCTGCACGTCAAAGTCGCCGCCAGAGGGGCGCAGCGCGTGGAACACGCCCTCGTACACGGCGCCGGACTTGACCTGCAGGTGCAACAGCGCGTGGCAGCCATGAACGGCATGCGCTGGCTGCCGGTACAGCGCGGCAGCACACACTGCGGAGCGTTGCCGCCGCCGCCGCCGCTCGCGCTCCGTCGGTGATGGCCTGGCCTGCGCCGCACTGCGGCGCTCCCCACAGATGCGGCAGCCCTCCCAGAGGTCGCACCTGGACCTGCACGGTGTACCCTATCAGCACCGAGGCCACAAAGAGCATGCGGTCGTCCACCGCCTGCTTGGCGCCGCCTGCCGCCTCATCGATCGCAGGCTTGACGACAGGGCGGGCGGCTGCCTCGACGCGCTTGCCAGCAGCGCCGGCCGACGCGGGAGGCGGTGCACCGCCTCCCGCGGCTCTCAGGCTTGCAGTTTTGCTGCGCCAAGCCCCAGCCCCAGCGGGAGAGGCCATGATGCCGGGAGCAGCGAAGACGGAGAAAGTTTGCGCTCACGAGCTCATATGCCGCGCTCAGGCGGTCTGGCAGGGAGACTGGCAAGCTCGCAGGCTCCAGCCGACTGCTGTGCAAGCGGGCACGCCCCAGCGATTGACCTGCCCTCGTGCCCTCGCACTGCACGGCCAAATTCCATCGCACTGTCTTCACAAGAGCTCCGACCCGCCTGGTGATGGCGTCGGGAGGAATGTTGAGGGAGCTTGAACGGGTGAGAGGGCCGCGGGCAGGGCCGTGCCAAAAGCGGCGGCGGCGGTGGCGGTTGCGGCGGGAGAGGCAACGCGGCCGAGTCATGCAGCTGCCGTCCGGTGTGCTGCGCCTGCAACCGCCTGCAGGGTTCCGCATGATCATAACCTTGCAGCTGTGAGATTTCGGTGATGGTTTCAGCAGAGCTGCCTGCCTGGGCGCAGGTGGCCGGTGCCCAAGGCTGGCGGTCTCCCCATCACAGCCTGCCTGTCATTCCATGTCCAATTTCATTTCATTTTCACTCCATTTAGTGCGGACATCTGTCCAACCACAGAAAATACGTCGATGCCAGATGCACCAGAGGCAGCCTGGGCTAGGAAGCGGAGGGACAGGAAAGCGATGAACACAAGGGAGCCGAGGGATGGCAGGTAGATATGCGTGGGCCCGGGTGATGAAGGGGGAGACAAGCGCATTACGCGTGGGCCCCCTGCATAATGGTGGTTCCATGCCAGCCTCTTGGCTATTGTGGCTTCCCTTACCATGCCGAGTGTGTTGACACTGGCTCGGGCACGGTGCGGCACGGCCCCGGAAAATCAGCGGCCCCGGAGGAAGCAGCGGCCCCTCACACTTGTCTTTGACACACTTCTCCGCCCCGCGCTGCATTTTTGCATGCCCCCTTCTCCCCTGCAGCAGCACTGCAGTCGCTTGGGGCCGCCAGAGCAGTCGCAAGCTTGGTTGGACGTTAAAAGCGGCGCCTGCCGCCGGGCTCGCCTCTCTGTCGGGTGCCAGATTACCTTTGAGAAGCTGGCGAGCCCCTGCAGTTTACGGCAGGCTGTGCCATGGGGGCGGCCGACAAGAGCAGGGCGCAACCTGGTGCTGGCCCTAAGCTTCTGCGCCATCCTGATGGTTAGGTGGACGCGCAGGTGAGTGCAGGGAGGCTGGGGTGGGCCCCAGAAGGCTCGTGCCACCGCCGCCGCCACGCCGCCGAACCGCCGCCGAACCGCCGCTGCTTCGAGCGGGACACGTGAACCTGCTGCCCCGCTGCTGCCTGATCATCTTCCACAACACTGCTGTGTGTGCCTGCAGGGGGCAGGAGGCGGTGTCGGCAGGGCGCTCGCCTGCGCCAGCCGACGTCTGCATCCTGCACACGTCCAACTATGAGTTGGGAGACAACGACCTGGCAGGTGCCTGCTTGCTGCATCCTGCTTGGTCACGGCGAGTAAACACTGACAGCACTGGGGAGGTCCTGCAGCTTGCCGCTTGGCCACCTTGTGCGCCCCCCGCCACGCAATCGCCTGCTTGTGTGCCTAATCCTCTCAACCGTCGGTGTCCGTCCCCCTCCAGACTCCAGCATGTATGCCTGGGGGCAGTACGCAGAGCGGCACGGCTACCGCTACATCCGCATGCTGGTGCAGCCCACAGCACCGCCGAAGGCCCCCAAAGGCATGGTGCGCACGAGGGCTCAGAGCCGCAGAGGTGTGCACGCTGCCGGTGGCCATGCTCGAGGTACGGCCTAGGCCTGTTTGTGCTTGCCTGGCCCAGGCCTGCACCACCGGCCCATGCAAGCGTCTGGCCTTGCGTGCGCGCCCTACACGCAGGTGCGCTGCTCCATAATATGGCGCAAGGTGGAGGCCGTCGCGCGGCTGCTGCCCCAGTGCCCGCTGCTGCTGCTGCTGGACCTGGATGTGGTGATGGTGAACGCCAGCATGCCGCTGGACGTGCTGCTGCAGCGCTGGGGCTTTGGAGGTGAGGTAGGGGCAGAGCAGGGAGGCACAGATGGGGGCGAATGCCAGCACCCATGCCTGGGGTGGGCAGGCAGGCCTGGCGAGCTGGCGCGACCCCGCTCGTCGTGCGCCCTGCCCTCGTCGTCTCGCCCTGCCCCGCCCCGCCCTGCCCCCTCACCGCTCCTACCCCCACCCCCAGAGCGCAACCTGGTGCTGCAGCCGGAGGACCCTGGGTTCCCCCGCGACTGGGTGGAGTGGCCCGACGGCTCGCGGCACATCAGCGGCAACACAGGCCTCCTGCTCTTCCGCCGCCAGTTAGTGGACACTTGTTTGTCTGTTGTTTTGTGGCCCTATGGGGCCACTGCATCTTGCAAGTTGAGGCGGGGTTTGGGGAGGGCAGTGGTGCCTCCACCTGAGGCCTTCCACGCCAAACATCGGTGGCCCCTGGCCTCCCACCCACCCCCTCCCGCCTGCAGCCCCCGCACAGCGGAAATAGTGGAGCAATGGGGCGCATGCCCCCGCGAAGTGCCCGGCTGCAGGGAGGTGCTGCGCGGCTTCCCATGCGAGCAGGCAAGGCCCCGTGGCGCGGCTGGCTGGCTGGCTGGCTGGCTGGCTGGGGGGCAGTGCTGGCACGGGCGCCATGGGAGCGCCGTGGGTTGAGCACTGTGCACATGTGCCCCTGTCCGCTTCGCTGTGAACACGCTCCACCTCCGTTGCGAGCAGGGCGTGTGGAACCGCTTCGTGCGGCCCACCCTGCGGCCGGGGGAGCTTGTGCTGGCGCCGTGCGATGAGGCCAACGGTGGGGTTTGGGGGGGCGTATGCTCGCAGCATTGGGCCGTGCATGCTGGCCAGGCGCTCAGCTGTGTGGGTTGGCTGTGCAGGCAGCACCGCTGCGGTGGAGCCGCCACCACTTGGGCACCCCGCTCTGCGCTTCTGCTGCACGTGGGAGGCTCCCCTGCTGCTGAAAGCCTCCAGGCCCTGCGGTTGTGTGTGCCACAAGCCCCCCCACCCCCTGCAGGGCCCTGCCCACCTTTTTTCCCACTGACGACCCTTGCAGGCTACCCGGGGGCCCGCATCGACCACTTGCAACAAGACGCCAACTGTACGGGCCGGTTCATACGGTGACGGCGGCTGCGCCTTGCTCCCCGTGCTGCCCGACACACGATGCTGTGGAGTGCCGCAGTGCAGGGTGGCCGCTGCCTGCCCACCACCCTGCCCACCACCAACGCTGACTGCTGCATGTTGCACTCCGTTGAGCGGAGTGCTGGTGCCCAACTTCCCACCGGTCTGCGCTGCCCTTCGTGCTGTGCCTGCGCAGGCATTACTGGTACTACAAGGAGCGGGCACAGGACGAGTTTGAAGGGCAGCTGACTGACGGCGCGCGCGGCTTGGTTTTGAAACGGCTCAAGAGCAGCGGCGGGTTGCAGCGCCTCGACGCGCCAGAGTAGCGGTGTGGGCTAGCGGCGTGCTGCAACAGCATGTGTGATACCTGTTGACTCGTGCTTGTGCACCCTCCTGACAACTGACCACGCTGTGTACTGTACCGTCCAGCAACCTCTGCTGATAGTGAATGTTGACACCGGGCAGCAGGCTTGCACGGGCGGGATGCGAGTGGCCATCGTGGTGCACGCTGCTGATGTCCCTGCTCTCAGCATCGTGTGCCATCACGTGCGAGTCCCGGCACCAGGGCAAGGCAAGCACGGTCTGACGCTCGATGCATGCGGCAAGCGTCTGCCACCTGGCGCCGCCCGCCGCACCACCACCAGGCTGGGACAGAGCCGCACCGCAGTGTGCACGCCTTCTCCTTTCGGCCTTCTACTTTCGTCGATCAACACTTTCAGCACAGCACCAAGGCGTTTGGGTGGAAATGGCCCACTTCTGAAGGCAGCCTCTGCAAGGCTGCTCCCCTGCAAGGAGCCACAGTCATGCAGCTCTTCAGGCGCCATACTGCTCTGTTTCTCCGCGAGTATGGGTCTGCAGTGCTGCGAGTTCCGCAGCTGTTCAGGCGGCTGGCCTTTCGCCGGCGCACGCTTGAAGAAGAGTTGCAAGAGGTGATGCTACTGGCGCGATGGGGTTGCCGATTCAGCCTACGGCTCTGGGCTCCGCATTATCCTCGCCGCCGCCGCCGCCGCTGCCGCCGCCGCCAACCACTCGCGACCTTGCCCTGCCTGCAGGCCCTGCTACGCGGCAGCCTTCGCAAGGCCTTTGGAATGTTCGATCTGCTGTGCCTGGGCCTCGGCATCGTGATTGGCAGCGGCTGGACTCAGCTGACAGGCAGCACGGCGCAGCAGTACAGCGGGTGAGCGGCGTGGAACGGCGACGACGCGCAGGCTTTGCAGGCTGCTTGGTCGCGGGGTTAATTAAGGCCGGCTGCCTGGCTGTCCCAGCACCACAACACCCACCCCTGCCTGCCCGCCTGCCCCCGCAGCTCCGCCGTCTTTCTGAGCTACGTGTTTGCTGGGCTGTCGGCGTTGCTGGCAGCTGCCTGCTACGCTGAGCTCTGCCTGGAATACCCGGTGTCCGGGGGTGCCTTCTCGTATGTCATGGTGAGGAGGTGGCGGCAGCGCCGACGGGTCGCATGCCTGCAGTGATGCAGGCGGTGCAGCGGCGCCGCTGGCCAAGTGCTGTTTGCCCGGGCTGCCTGCCCTGCCTGGCGGGCTTGGGCGGCCTGGCCTGGCAGTGGCGCCACGCAGGGGCGAGCTTCCCACACCTGCCGCCCTGCGCCCTCACCCTTTCATACTGCGTCCCGACCTGTCACCCCGCCTTCCCTCGCCCCCCCTTCCCCCGCCTCTAGGTCACCTTTGGCGAGTTTGCCGCGTTTGTGACGCTGGCCAGCCTGCTGCTGGAGTACGCGCTGGGCATGGCGGCGGTGGCGCGCGGCTTCTCCTCCAACCTGGCCTCCCTCGTCAACCTGCAGGTAGTACCATTGAGAGGTGCAGGTAGCACCTCGGCAGCAGTCCTCAGACGGCAGGGCAGCACGGGGGCGCTGCTGTGCGGCCGGCCGGGTGCCCGATTTGGGGGCGCAAGCGGCAGCGAGTGTGGCGGGCCTCCTGTGCGGGTTGTGACCAGCTGCTGCGCCTGCTGCCCCCTTCCGCCCAATGCGCAGCCCCGTGACATCCGCATGACACTGTGGGAGGGCGGCGAGGAGGCGCACACGTTCGACCTGGTGGCCGCCGGAATCGTGCTCTTCATGTCCCTGTTGCTCAGCCTGGGTGTGCGCGAGTCCGCCCACTTCATTTCTGGTGGGTGGGTGGCAGTTTTGGAAGGTTGGATGAGGCTGGGTGGTGGCGTGAGCTGCTGAGATCAAGGGCATGTGGTGCGCTGGTTGCTGGCGGCTGGCTGCTGGTAGTGTGCGCTGTCAGGCGGGCAGTGCGTCAGGCGGATGGGCACAACCCAGGTCGCCCAACTGCCTCTCCCCGCTGCTGCTCAACTCCCCTTCTCCGGCCCGCAGGCATGACGGTGATCAAGCTCGCTCTGCTGCTGGCGGTCAGCATTGTGGGGTACACCCGTGGCGCCTGGCCCAACCCAAACCCTGGCACCCCAGGACCCTCACACTTTAACCCCTTCACCAAGCCGCAGTGGGATGCAGGTGGGGCCGGCGGGCTCCCGAGGTTGTTGCGTGTCGTGGCTGCGTGTATAAACCCGTGGTATTCGTCCTGAGCCAGGACCACGGGCAGCGGGCCTCTGCGTGGGCGAGCAGCCTGCAGGTGGCGCGTGCCGACGGCAGCAGGAGGGTGCCAGGCAACGCAGCTCAGCAGGCATCAGCGCACCGACCGGCCCGCCCGCCCCTCCCTCGTCGGAATGTTCCTTCTGCAGACGGCATATTTGTGGGCGCTGCCATGCTCTTCTTTGCGTTCACTGGAATCGACGCCGTGGGCAACGCGGCAGAGGAGGTGCGAGGGCGGGTGCGCACGTTCCCGAGCGCGCTTCGATCGCACAGAGGTTGGGTGCAGGCTCCAGCCGCAGCCCCACCCTGCAGACCCCGCCGACCAGCCCCTCCGCCGCCGTCCGCTGTGCTGCTGCCCTGCAGGTGAAGGACGTGCGGCACCTGCCAGCTGCCATCCTGGGCACCGTGGGCGTCGCTTGCCTGATGTACGTCATGCTGGCTCTGGCCCTGGCCGTGCTTGCCTACCCCAACATCTCCTGCCCCGCCGACGCCCTCATCCCCCCCTTCCCGCCTCCCCTCGTCAACTTCATTTCCGCGTTTGTTGGCGGCCACGGTGGGTGGCTGGGTGGGTGGTGCTGGGACCGAGATAATCACTGAGTTGGACGTGCAGGTGCAGGCGATAGCAGGTATTTTTCAGGAGGTCCACACAGGCAGGACCCCTGTTAAATGCCCCTCGCCTGCAGGCCTCAAGTGCATGCAGTATGTGACCTCGCTAGCGGCGCTGGCGGGCATCATGACCTCCCTCACCGTGGGCCTCTTCTCAGTCTCACGCATCGCCATGGTGGCAGCCCGCGGTGGGTGGGTGGGTGGGTGGGTGGGTGGGGTGCTCGGCTAGAAAGCACGCCGCCTGTGCGTAATTAGGCGGTGTGCGTAACGAGGCGGTGTGCGTAACTAGGCGAAATGTGTGTAGCCAAGAGGGGGGGCGCCAGGCGCAGGCAAGGGAGAGACTCCGCGCGTGCAGAGTGGCGCGGCGCAGGCTGACCCCACCACCCAGCGCCCCCCTTGCCGCAGATTGGATGCTGCCGCCCTTCCTTGCCAAGGTCTCTCGCCGAACCCAGACGCCGCTCATAGCGCAGGTGGGCTCGATGTGTGGCGGCATGTGCGGGCGGGTGGGTGGGTGATGGGCGAGGGAGGAATGAGTGCATGGCTGGCAGCGGGCTGCGTTGCCCCGGCCTCCCGGGGCAGGCCGTGTGTGTTCGTGCCTACGCACCACCTCTCCTACGCTTTCCCTGGCCCCCTCACCCGCCCCCTGTTCCTCCCACACAGATGACCTTTGGAGTTATCATCGGTGCGTGCGTGCGTGTGTAGAGTGGGGTGGGGTGGGGGGTGGGAGCAACGCCGCCAGGCCGCCGGTGCAGCAATGCCCTGCTGTTGTGTACACTACATGCACGCACACATTACCCGCGACGGAGCCAAAGCTGCTTGGCGGCCCGCTCGCGCTCTGCCGTCGATTGCCACTCCTTCTGCCCCACACACCTCTTCGAACCTGGTGTCCCCGCACTGTCCCACCCCTGCCCAGCCCTGCTGGCCATGATGGTAGAGGTGGACGCCTCCACAGCGCTCGTCTCGTTCGGCACGCTGGTGGTGCTCTGGCTGGTCTGCAACGCCCAGATCTACCGCCGCTACTTCCCAGACACGCAGATGCGCTTCACGCGGTGCGTTGCGGGCTGTCGAGCCGGCTGGCACACGCAGCTGCGCTGAGCTGCACGCGCATGCATGCCCACGGCTGCCGCCGTCTACGCCCGCGACGCATGTGGGCCCGTGCACGCATGCGTGGCGCCTGCCTGCCTGCGCCCACACCTGGCTGATTCGCCCCTGTTCGCCCACCCACGCATGCAGCTACGGCACTGTGGAGACAGCACCAAAGCAGGACCTTCACAGCTGGGCACCTGGGCGCCGCTTGTCGCTGCGGGTCCGCAGATGGCTGGTCTGGGGGCACATGCTTGCCATCAACGGCGTCTGCTTAGGTGGGTGCGGCGCGCTGCTGAATGGCTGCACGGCTGTACGCCGCATGGCTGCTGCACGATGGCTGCTGCGTGCTGGCAGGAAGCGCCCCTGGTGCAGCCTGCGCTGGCTGGCCCAAGCTGCTCGCTAGATTGCAAGTGTGGTATGGCGGTGGGGTGCAGTACGGGGGGCAGGCTGGCAGCGCGGTTACCCCCCCAATAGACGCTCCAGGGCTGCAGAGCTGCATGCGCAGCTGCCGAGCGGTCTGCGACGGCGTGCCCCTCCCCCGCCCCTCCCTTCTGCGACGCCCGCTGCGTTCCTGCAGCCCTGGCCATATATTACGCAGAAACCACAGCGGCCCCGGTCGGCGGCACCACCAACTCCTGTTCTGCCCAGGACAAGTGAGAGGCGGTCAGCATGCGTGCAGGCAGGGGAGGCAGCCCTGGCGCAGCGTCTCCATTGTGCTCACACTTGGTAAGTGCATGCCTTGCGTGCCGGTCCATGCCTCCCACCGACACCAGTTCCCCGCGTGCGCCCGCCCCATGCGCCACTGGCAGGAACATACACCACAGCGGCGCGGTGCTTTGGTTGCTGCTGGCCTGGTTCCTGGTCACCCTGTCCTTCCAGCTATGCTGCCCGCTGGAATACCAGCCAGCAGGTGGGTGGGCGGGGCGAGGGGCGGGCCTGCACCCCTTCCACGCGGCTTCACAACCCAGCTGCTCAGCTGCATGGGTGGACACGCATGCATGTATGTACACACCCGTGCAGCCGCTGCAATCTCTTCTTGCGCAGCCTCCAGCTTCGCGGTGGCAGCGGCAACATCCCGCTGTGCCGCCTCCGCGGCCGCCTTTGCTTCGGCGGCCTCCTGCTGCGCTGGCGCCAGCTCATCGGCCACCCCGCCACCTGCCTGGTGGCTGACGGTCGCCCCGCAGCTGCGTCGCGCTCTGTGCCAATGCCCAACGCACGAGGCTGGCTGCTCCCACCCACCCGCAGGGTGGCACGTCCCCTGGTGGGCCATGCCCTGGCTGCCCTCCGCCGCCATCCTGCTGGTGCTGTTCAGGCGAGCGGGCTGCAGCTGCAGGGGGTTGAAGGCGGGTGCAGTCGCCGGTGGTGTGCGCCGTGCCCGCCGGTGTGGGCTGCTCCGCGACAACAGCTACCCGAGGTGGCCGTCGCAGGCTTGGTGCCCGTGCCGGAGGCGTGCCCTCCGCTGCGCCCGCAAACCCTGCCAGCCCACCCCTGTGCTGCGCCCTCGCACCCTTCCACCCGTCGCCTTTGCCCCCTGGCAAACCCAAACACTGCATCACTGTAACTGACCGAATGCTTCGCTTGTAACACCTTTGATTTTCGTTCCAACCGTGCAGCATTGGTGCGCTGCCCGACAGCGATTTTTGGAAAGTAGGCGTGTACTTTTTGATTGTGCTCGGCGTCTACCTGCTGTTCAGGTGCGGCGCATGGATGGTGCTGCCACGGCGGTGCTGCTGCACGCAGCTGCCTTGCGCTGCTCTCCACCGTGCGAGGCGGAACACGGCGTGCTTTCTTGTTCCGCTGCCTGCACCTAGGGCGCTGCCGGGCTGCAGCGGTCCCCAGGGGTGTTGGTCGGTGTGCCGATCGCGGGGCCGTGCGGGTACAGCCAGGATCAGCTCTCTTTAATCCCTGCATCGGGCGAGGCCTGCGGCGTGGCCTGCCGCCTGGTCCTGTCCCTTGCATCCCTTGCAGTCTCCAACCGTCACCCTGGCCCTCCCCCCACCTGCCTGCCGCCCCTCCCCCCAGCCTGCCAATGTCGTACATCAAACACTCCCGCGTCGATTACGTCAACACAGAGGAACTCAAGTGAGAGCAGCCTGCCTGCTGCCGCTGCTGCTGCCGCTGCCGCTGCCGCCCTCACTGCCCCTGCATGCTGCTACACCTGCTACCGTGTGCCAGGCAGAAGTCTGTGCGGTGAAGGCCCCCCCCCCCCCTCCCCCCCCCCCCCACCCCCCCCCCCCGTGCTGCAACCCACCCCCTGCATCTCCCAGGGTGGTGGAGCTGGTGTATGGAGCGAATGGGCGGCTACAACCGGCACGTCTGCCCCCGGGTCGAACCACTCCTGTGGCGCCGGCAGTGGTGGTTCACAGCAGCAGCACAGAGCTCGCGGTGAAGGCGCCCAGCGGCAGCGTGCCGTCGATAACCGGCAAGCTGTCGGGCGTCGGCAGCGGCGGGGCAATGCACCCTGGTGGCAGCGCAGCGGTCGCAGCGGCGGCGGCGGCAGCAGCAGCCGGCAGGCACGGCAGCGGCGGCAGCGGTCAGCACGCCGCGCGGGTAGGCGGGAGGATGGCGCGGCCGACGCTGCCGCCTACTCACGAGGAGCGGTCTGGGGTTTGATCCACCTACTCTTTTGGAATTGCATTCAGGGTTTCATCGACTGCCTTGTTTTCCATCCCGTAGCATCTATACATCGAGTGCTGCTTCCCGCCGAGCGCTTGCGTGATTACTGCCCCAATTCTTTTAGCCCCTCTCCAGTCCCATCGACTACCTTGCAAGCACCTTTGCTGCTGGTGGCCAGGCCAGGGGTGCGCGAAGTAGCCAGGCCAGTGCTGGCATTGCCAGGCCAGTGCTGTATCGCAAAGTGGACATGTTCACCTTACAGCCGGGAACTTCGATTACACCAACCCAGTGCTTGAGCTCACCTGAGCTTGCTTGAGCTTGCCTGAGCTGCAATTTGGGACGCTGAGCAAGGTAAGGTCGATGCCGAGCAGGCAACGCCGACTTTGCCGCCGTTTAGGGCCACTTGCCTGGCATTGACTGCAGGCCTGGTTTGCTACAGTACGCGGCGCGAGCAACTCTTACCATCTCGATTTTTTCCTCTATCTCAACAACTCCGCGGAAGGCTGCAGAGCAATGGCGCCGGTGAGCGCACGCCCAGGCCAGCCTTCGAAAACACGAGCCATCCTCATATCCGTGGCGTGCAGCTATGCGTAATGTCTGAGAGGAGCGGCAGCCGGCTTGCAGTCGTCTAGACCCTCGCCGCAACAGGTGTGACTTGTTAAGTGTCGCGCTCCCACAACAATCAAAATACGTTCATAACGGCGCCTGGAACCTATTGCGCGCGCCGATCTGCTTGCAGTGCCTACCCGCTTGCCGCCGCTGCCGCCACCGCCGCCGCCGCCGGCCGGGCTCTCAGTGCGCCCGCTGCTCCCCGCTGCAGGCGGCGCTCCTTACACGGCGTCGCAATGATCTCGAGTGCCGAGCGCAAGGCGTTCGCCCGGGACTACTTCAGCGCTCTGCTGCAGCTGCCGCAGCTGTTCCGGCGGTTGGCGTTCCGCCGCCGCACGCTTGAAGAGGAGTTGAATGAGGTGCGGCTGGGGCAGCGCCGCCTGCAACGTCTGCGGGCTGTCTGCGTTGCCGCTGCTTCTTACCTTTGCTTGTGTTTCCAAAGGCCTCGCTACCCTCGTTTATATGCGTAGCATCCCTTGCTCCCCTGCTCCCCCTGCTTGCTGTTGAGCAGGCCCTGCTGCGCGGCAGCCTGCGCAAGGCCTTTGGGATGTTCGACCTGCTGTGCCTGGGGCTGGGGATTGTGATAGGCAGCGGCTGGGGCCAGCTGTCTGGCGCTGCTGCAGAGTTGTACGCGGGGTGAGGCCGCGCGGGCGGGCTGGGCAGTGTGCATGCAGGCATGGCCGTTTGGGTGTGCCCGTGCGCATGGGTGTGCGCGGGGGGGGGGGGGGGGCGGCGGGGGGGGCAGGAGCCAACTTCTCGTCAGACGAAAGCATGCTTGCGATGCCGTGCGGTGTGCTACGAGCGCTGCTCTCCGCGTGCCCCTCCCCTTGCCGTCTGCTGTGCAGGCCGGCAGTCATTCTGTCGTACCTCTTCAGTGGCGTCGCCGCGCTGCTCACAGCCGCCTGCTTTGCCGAGCTGTGCCTGGAATACCCCGTGTCTGGCGGTGCCTTCTCGTATGTGATGGTGAGCAGCGCACGCAGCGTATGCTGCGAGGTGGGCTGGCCCCCTGTATTGACACTGCAGCTGCTTCACGTGCGTTGACGATGCATCATCCTCTGGTCAGGTGCAGGGCAGCCATGCGCCGCCGCCAGCCTGCAACGCCCTCATCCCGTACCCCCATCCCACCACCCCACCACCACACACACACACACACACACCCTGCCAGGTCACCTTTGGCGAGTTTGCCGCGTTTCTGGCACTGGCGGGCCTGCTGCTGGAGTATGCGCTGGGCATGGCGGCGGTGGCGCGCGGCTTCTCCCGCTACCTCGCCCGCCTGTGCAACGCCGAGCCCTCGCTGTTTGTGCTGGAGGTGGGTGGGTGGAGTGCCAGGGGGACCCACTGCGCCTGCCTGCCTTGCCGGCACGTGTCTACGCCAAGTTTCCCCTGCGCCCGCCGGCGCCGCCTGCCCCGCGCCGCACACCGGGGCCCCCCCTGCCGAGCCGCCTGCACAGCGCCAGGAGCAGGCGGCGGTGTGCAGCATCCCTGATGCCCTGCCCTCTGACCCCGCAGGTTGGGGCCAACAACCAGCACACAGTTGACTTCATGGCAGCAGGCATTGTCCTGGTCATGAGCCTCCTGCTCAGCCTGGGCGTGCGCGAGAGTGCAGCGTTCATTTCCGGTGGGTGGGAAGGGGGCACTGTCTATCCGATTGGGTCAAGGGAGCAGCTGGGAGGCGGGGTTGCGGTGTGCTGGTTTGCTGGCGGCGGAGTTGCACTCAGCACAGATGCATGCAACGCCGCAGTGGCGTGCACCGCAGTTGAACACGGCGCAGTTGACCACAGGGCAGCTGCACGCAGCGCAGGTGCACACACCGACGCCCAGCTCGCGCATGCAGGCGTGACGGTATTCAAGGTGGTGCTGATCGTGTTCATCTCTATCGTCGGCTACACCCAGGGCACCTTCTCCACTTACAACCCGCCGTATGCCTATTCCTTCGGTACGAATTTGGCACTGCTGAAGCACGCAGCGTATGCTTCAGGCGCCCAGCGTACCGTGTGCCCTGCTTGCCTGCGCCACTCCATGTCCTGCGTTGCGAGCGCTCGCAGTCTGGTTGCTGCGTGACGCCCCCAGCCCGGTGCGCCCCCCGCCCTACCCTCCCCCCAGGTGCCACCGTCGACCCGGCGCTTTCGCCGCTCATGAAAGGGCCCGGGGAGCCCTTCTTCCACCCTTTTTACGGCGCTGACGGCGTGTTCCTGGGCGCAGCGATGCTCTTCTTCACTTACGTGGGCTTTGACGCCATCTGCAACGCAGCAGAGGAGGTGGGACACGGGGGCGGGCGTAGGGGTGCCGCCGCCGCCGCTGTGCCGCTGCTGCCTGCGCTGTGCCGCTGCTGCTGGCACCATGCATGCTTCTTTCCGGACAGCCCACAACTCTCCACGCTTCTCCTCTCGATTGCTCAGGCCCGCAACGTCGCACACATGCCGATGGCACTGCTGGGCACAGCAGGCGCCTCGATGACGCTCTACATGCTGCTGTCGCTGTCGCTCGTGCTGACGACGACGGTGGGTGTGCGTGTGTCTTGGCACGGGTTATTGCTCGCTTGCTGGAACGAATCTGATCGTGGCGGAAGCAGATCTGAGTGCTTACAAGTCTACCTGCCCCTGCGCTGCACCCAAACGTGATCGATCCTGGCATCAATCTGGGTGCGGCGGCAACCAATCTGAGTGCACGCCTGTCTGCCCCTGCTCCGCAGCCCAACGTGATCAATGCCGACATACCCGCCGACAACAGTATGCCGAACAAGGAAGACGAGCAGCTGTCCTTCATCACCGCCTTTGTGTACTGTCAGGGTGCGGGTCTGATGCCAGGGCGTGCACAGGAGCACATGCCACCAGGGTGGGCGGACAAACCGATGCTCAAGTGAACGGCACGTGCATGGCTGCTGGCGGGGAAGGGCCGAGGCGTGGTGCGTATGCATGGGAGTGCCGGTGAAACACGGCCGCGCTCCCTTGCTGCGTGTCCCTTGTGCAGGCATGAAGTGGATGCAGTATTTCGTGTCCGTCGCTCTCCTGTGCGGCACCGTCACCGGCCTTACGGTGGGCCTCTTCTCCGCCTCGCGCATCATCATGGCAGCGGCACGCGGTGGGTAAGGGCGTGGGTGGGTGGGTGGGGGCGGGGGCGAGTGGCGCGCCCCCCGCAGGCAGCAGAAGCCAATGACGGTACTGGGGGCGGCGTGTAACTTGGCGACATGGGGTTTGGACGCGTTGCGATACCTGTGCACTCCCCCCTTCTCCTTCCCACAGACTGGATGCTGCCCCCCTGCCTGGCCAAGATTTCGCGCCGCACGCAAACGCCGCTGGTGGCGCAAATGACTCTGGGGGTGATTATTGGTGCGTGCGTGATGACTGGGGAATCGTTGCTGGGGTGGTCGAGAGTGATGGGTGATATACGACGAGGGAGGGGTGAGCCAGGCTGAGGCGCAGCGGCAGAACAGCAAGAGGGGGGGCCTTGGGAAGCGTCGCTTCGCTCCAGCCCTCCTGCTTCTTCACGGGCCGGCGGCCTGAAGCCCACTGCCGTCCTGCTTCCCTCCGTCGCAGCTGTGATGGCGATGGTGGTTGAAGTGCAGTTTGCGACGGGAATGGTCAGCTTTGGCATGCTGGTGCGTGGGCGTGGCACCCAGATGGGCCCTCCCCTGCAGGCTGCTGTGCCTGCTGGAGGTGCCAGCTGCCACCCTGCCGATCCCCCTCTCCCGTCAACATCGGGCCGCACCTCTCGCCGCTCGTTCGACCTCGCTCCTTGCAGGTCTCCCTTTGGCTGGTGTGCAACGCGCAGCTGTTCCGCCGCTACTCGCCAGATGTGCAGATGCGCTTCACGAGGTGCATGCCTGCGCTGCCTGCCTGCCCGCCTGCGTGCTGACAGCCGGGCCTGCCTGCCTGCTGGGCCATGCCATGCCATGTCATGGCTGCAATGCAACGCAACGTCTGCTTGCCCCGCAGCAGCCTGGCTTGCTTTGCCGCTGGCCGTCAGGCACCCTGCAAACCTCCCCCACCCCCCCCCACCCCAACCCTCAACACACCAGATATGGCACGGTGGAGATAGCGCCCAGGGAGGATTTGAAGAGCTGGGCGCTGGGGCGGCGCCTGTCGCTGCCCGCCCGCCGCATGCTGCTCTGGGCGCACCTGCTGGCCCTCAACGGAGTCTGCATTGGTGGGTGGCGCCGTGATGCTGGGCAGAGCGGTCGTGTGCACAGCGTGCGCTGCTGGCGCGACGTACGTTGTTGGAACAGTGCGCACTGTGCTGCACCCTGCGCAGCAGGCAGGCACGCGGTGCGCTGCTCTCGCCTGCACTTGCGACGCGCCCTGCGGCATGCGCATCCCCGACCTCCGCGCCACGCCCCTTGCTTGCGTGCAGCGTTGTGCGTCTATTACACCGTAACAACAAACGACACGCCCGACACGGCCAACCGCGCTGGCATGGAGGAGCTGGGCCACAGCAGCCTGGCCACGCTGTGGTTTGCCATAGCGTGGGTGGTCGTGACCCTGTCCCTCCAGGTGCTTGGCCAGGGGCCGTGCTTGACCAGGGGCTCTCCTGTCGGCCCCTTGCCGGCGGGGGTGGGCCTGCAAGCCACACTGAGCAAGCCACACAGCGGGCGGCTGGGGCGGCACCAGGTCGTGTGCTGCATCGCCTGAGCTGCCCTCCTTTCCTTCCGCCCTTCTTCATCTACGTCCCTTGTCCCTGCCAGGTCTGCTGCCCCTTGGAGTACCAGCCCGCAGGGTGGCACGTCCCCTGGTGGGCCATGCCCTGGCTGCCATCTGCCGCCATAGTGATGGTGCTGTTCAGGCGAGCGGGCTGGCGGTGGTGGTGGTGTGGTGTGTGGGTGTGGGTGGGGTGGGGTGGGGTGGGGTGGGGTGGTGGTGGTGGTGTGTGTGTGTGTGTGGGGGGGGGGGGGGGGGGGGGGGGGGGGGGGCGGGCGGGCGGGCGGGCGGGCGGGCGGGCGGGGGGGCGCGGGACGCAGGGGGCCGGGCGGCACGTGCCTCGCTGCTGCGTTGCCGCCAGGCGCGGCGGCATCTCCACTCAGCCCTTCATGCTGCACGCATGCGTTTGCTTGTGTTGCACGCGCCGTGCGTGGCTGGCCCTAGCGCTTGCGGTGCCCAATGGTCCTCTCGCCATGTTCGCCCTGCCGCCGCATGGGCGCACCGCCCTAAGACCATCCGACGCTCTCCGCCACTGCCCCGACCCATAGCTCGCTGCCCTGCAGCTTGGACGTGCTGCCAGCTGGACCTGCCCAGCCCTGCTCGCGGGTGCCTCACGCGTCGCTCTGCGCCGTCCCCTTTAGCCCTGCAGCGTGGGCGCGCTGCCCAACAGCGACTTGCCCAAGGTCGGCATCTACTTCGCCGTCGCGCTCTCCTTTTACGTGCTCTTCAGGTAGCGCGGTACCGCGCCGGCCTGCACTTCGGGTGCTGCCCGGCCCGGCTTGGCGGTGAACCTCGGGACTGGGCAGGTCGAACCGCTGGTGGTGGCAAGGCGTGTTGCCGCCTGGTCCTGTCTCTTGCATCCCTTGCACTCTCCAACCGTCACCCTGGCCCTCCCCCCACCTGCCTGCCCCTCCTCCCCCCAGCCTGCCCATGTCTTACATCAAGCTGTCGCGTGGGGATTACGTCAACACAGAGGAACTCAAGTGAGTGTGGTGTGCCGGTTTGTTTCAACGAGTGTCGACAGTGGACACTCACTCGGGGGCTTGCCTTTGTTCTGCGTGCTGGAAAGCTGGCGCCAAGCTGCCCGCTGTTGCCCTGTCGTGCGCGCGTGCGTGTGCACACGTGCGCCCACCTACCGTCGTGCACGCTTGCATTCCACCACGCGCTGCTCTTTGCCGCCCAGCCAGCACCCTGCCGACCCCGCCACGCCCTCATCCCGTCCCTCGCAGCGTGGTCGAGCTGGTTTACATCAACGGGAGGCTGCAGCCCCGGCGCGCAGGCGTGGGCCCTACGGTGGGTTACCACCCCTCTACCACCTCCTCCCTCGACCGGAAGCCCAGCGGCGAAGGCGGCAGCGTGACGGCGTCCGCAGGAACAGGCAGCTGGACGCCGCTGTCACCCAGCGGCGGGATGCTGTCGAGCGCGCACAGCGGCGCGGCGGCGCTCGGCGTGCCTGGCAGGGGTGCTGCTGTGCTGGCAGTCGTGCCCGGCAGAGCGGTGGTGCCGGCGCCAGGGGGCCTCGTGTCGTACACTTCCTCGCAGCTGGGGAAGCTGCCAGAAGAGGAGGAGGGGTGAGCGTGCGCAGCAGGCGCCGCCAGCGTCTGCTCCCTCCCTCCTCCCCCTCTCCCCGCACTGCCCCCTGCTTCCTCCGGACAACTCTGCACCTGTATTCCTGTCCTGCACTCCCTGTCCTGGTCTCCCCTCCATCCTCCCCTCAAATCCTCCGCAGCCCCACCCCCCCCACGTGCTGTGTCGTCGGCCTGCTGCTTGCTCCGAGCTGCGCGTGCGCTGCGTGTGAGCGATGCTGTGTACGCTGCGCGGCAGGCTTTGTTGAATCCGGTGCCAGTTGGGATTGCACTATGAACGTGAAGGAGTGGAGCAAAGAATGCGGAAGCAGGGAGAAGCCGAGCGAGGGAGGGTGGCAGGGGGGCGGCTGCAAGTGCCGCACAAGGGGGGGGGCCAAGGGGGGTGGGGCAGGGGGAGAGGCGGGCAGAGGGCTGGCTGCCGCGGGTCAGTCTGCTGCTGCGGGCGTTGCTACAGGGAGGAGCGGGGGGGGCGAGGCTGCTGCGGCTGCTGCGGGGAGGGCTGCTGCTGCGGGGCGTGCGCGCCGCTCATTGCGCCTGCGCGTGTGCCGCCGTCCACTGCCGTGCCATGTTCATTGCGTCGGGCTCGTTGGACTTCCAGTGGCGAGCAATGTTTTCGTCAAGCGGGTCGTCTGGGTTGGGTGCAGACATGAGGGCTTGGATGCTGCGGGCGGGGGGACGCAGACAAAAGCAGTGGAGTTGGGTGCAGGCATGAGGGCTTGGATGCTGCCGGCGGGAGGAGCGGTGGTGGCGGGAGGTGAGCACTCGGGCGCTGGGCCTGGTGGGGCTTGTCCACGCACCCTGCCCTCGTCTGCGCCTCTGCGTCCCCCGCCAGCCCAGCCGCTGCAAACCAGCCAACGCCGACCCACCTGAGCAGCACGGTGCGGATCTGCAGCGCGGGGCTCCACTTGTCTTTCAAAATGTCGAGACAAATGCGGCCCAGCTTGTCGACGTTGGGGTGGTAGATCTTGGTCAGGAAGCGGACCTGCAGGCATAGCGTGCACAGCACAGGCAGGCGGGGCGCGCGGGCAGGTGGGACGCAGCGGCGGGGGGGTAGGCACGCACCAGGCGCTCGCGAAAGGAGCACACGAGCCTGGCCAAACAAATGCGGCGGCACGCTGACGACAGGTGGTCATGGCAGAGGAAGCGGCTGGCAGTCATTGCGCAGCAGAAGCAAGGCAAAGTAGTATTGGTGGAGGCTGGGGCAGGGGCCAGCAGCAGGCACGCGGCGACGGCGCAGGCACGCAAGGTACGATCGAATTGGGCCATGCCTGGCGGCTCGGCGGCGGGCGCAGGAAGCGGCAGCAGCTGCTCGGCGCTCCCCCACTCGACGCTCCCCCACCAGCACCCACCTTGGGAGCTGCCATCGGGTAGTCTTCAGGCAGGAAGAGCTCAAGCTTGAAGACGCCGCCTGCATGCACGGGGGCAGGGAGGCAGGCAGGCAGGGAGATGGGCGGATGGTTGGCGGCACGACAGCAGCAGTCGCTGTCTCCTTACAGGCTGCAGGGCGCAAGCTGCAGCACGGCCGCGCTGTAGCAGTGGGGTTTACTACGCATGTACGCACCCTGGTACGGCGAGGAGTCTGGTCCCAGGATAATCACATTGAAATAGCGCTGCGCGAGGGGGGGGGGGGAGATGGAGCGCGCAAGTGACACCGCTGCATTCTGCGAGGTGGCGGGAGGCTGGCCGGCAGAGTGCAGCAGCTGCAACGCTGTTGCTGTGCAGGCATGATGCCTGTTTGGTGCAGCTGCCCTGCTCTGCAGCTGAGCACAAGCAAAGCATTCTGCTGGCAAGAGTCGGCGCCGTCGTTGCCGCCGCCGCAAGCGCCTGCTCACCAGGTTGTCCTCGCTGGGCGCGGCGCTGATCCCTGGCACCGGCTCACTGAGCAGCCGCTGAGTCTCCTGCGGGAGGCGGGCAGGGGCAGGGAGGATGGGCCGCGATCGAGAGTGCCTCGAGAGGGGGTTGACGAGCTGGGGACCAGCTGTGGGATGCTATCGGCAGCTGGACAGCCTCCCACGACGGCGTCACTGCCAGCAGCAGCGTGCCTTTATGATGCGCCGCGGCAGCTGGCTCTGTGCCGCCGCCAGAGCCGCCATGTCGGCCTGTGTGGCTGACGCGTGATCAGGAGAGGCGACAGACGGGAAGTGACAGCCTGAGGAGCAGCAGGGGGCCTGAGAGCCCGCATAGCACAGGCGCAGCACAGGAGTCTTCATGCGCCCGCCCTGGCGAGCCTGGCAAGCTTTGTGCTGTTCGTGGTTGTCCGCCCCTGTGGCCCCGAGATTCTGCCCGCCCCTGCTAGGCCCCGGGTTCCGCGTGCACAGGACCGGCAGGCTCTATCAAGCCCCGCGCAGGCCTTTGCGCAGCCTGGGCGGCAGCAGCACGATGGGTGGCGGCGGCGGAGACCTGCACGTGCCCAAGGGCGAGTGCAGGGCTTGGCACGGGGCAGTGGCGGTCGGCAGGCGGCCGGCGGCAGCGGTGCTGCCCTACCTGCAGCAGGCTGCCTGGCACACGGCACTGGTTGCAGATTTTGACAGACACACGGATACTCTCTTGCGTCGGCAGGCGCTCGCTCCGCAATTGGACCTGGTGCAGGCCGCCGCCTGCACCGCTCCCCGCAGCAGTCACCTCTCCGCTCTTCGCTGCAGTCAGCCCACCACCCTCATCAATTCACTTTCGGGCCTTTCTCCTGCCTCTGCCTGTGCAGAGATCTGGTCTCCCACTGGCGGCTTCTTTGCTGATCCCAAGAACTGGAGGCGCAACTTCGTCTTTGCTGCCTTGTGAGCGGGCGCGGCAAGCAGCAGGGCTGGGTGGGCATGGGCAGCAGGCCCAGCGGTCGCCTCAGTGTCGGCTAGCACTCATCGCTGGCCACATGCCCGTGCCGGCGCAGACGTCGGTATGCAGATGGTGCCGGTCGCGTCGCTGTGCACAGCTGGAGACGTACGGCGTTGCGGTGCGGCCAGCGGCACGTTCTGACGCAGGCAGTGTAGCGTGTGCCGCGACGCACCGTGCTCCGACCCCTGACCTCCCGATCTCCTGCCGCCTTCGTGCTGCAGCGCGCTTGCGGGAATGGGCTACCTGGGGTTCCGGCAGAGCATCAAGATGGAGCAGCGGCATGCGCGGGTGCGGCTGCCCACAGCGGGGCGTGCGCGGGCGGGAGGGGAAGAGCGCTCCCCGGGCAGCGGCATGCACTGCTTGCACCTGCTGTCGCTCTTGTTCTCTCCATAGGACCCCCAATTTCCTGCTGCCCCGCTTGGTATGCAGCCTCCCGGTCATCCACCAGGACACTGCTGCTTGACGCATCTTTCACAACCAAGCAAACGCTGTGCCCGCCCTGCCCCTGCAGCCGAACGACACAATCCCGTCGCAGCGCTGGTACACAGAGAAGAACTTCCCAGCCCAGCAGTGACCTGCCGAGCCAGCAAGCAGCGTGTGCGGCCGCGCTCGCGGATGACTAGGCGCTCGGCCTACAGTCGACGGCGGCGACAGAATGACACGGCCATGATCAGCTGAAGCTGACGGATTGTTGCCTGGTGATTCACCGCCTGTAACATGCACCAACCGGCGTGCTGCACTTGGTGGGAGGAGGCCATGAGAGCTGCACAGTTGAGGGGCGGCTGCAGACGGCGGGAGCAGCTGTGGACGCGCATGATGCGTGTGTGGCAAGGAGACGCAACTCTGGGCCAGCACACGCGACACGGCATGCTCGTTTCCTCACGGCAACCCCTACAGCATCACGCACGCAGCCAGAAGAGTCCTCCTACACCAGCAGCCGCGCGTGGTGCCGCCGCCTGCGCGCACCGCTCCCCCAACTCTGCGTGCACGCCTTTCACACGGGTTTCCCCTGGCGTTCATGACTGTCGTGGGCCATGCTCGCATCGATTGGAGTCCAAGGACCGAGACCAATGGGGCGGGGGAGGCTTCTGGGGCCCCTGCCGAGACGCGGCGCACTGTCGAGACGGGCCGGCGCACATCAGGATGCCTGCTGCAGGTCACACGAGCTACACTGCCACACAGGGAGCGGGCAAGCGGGAAGAGCGAGATGAGGAGCGTGCTAGCAGTGCTGCGGGGCGCCCCTCGCCTCTCGGGCGGCCCGCGCTGGCTGCACACTCGATCCTGCGCTTGACACAAGTCGTGGCTGCCCACCCCGCTGCCCAACATGGCTGAGGGACGCGATACCTGCGTGTTTTTGGCTAAATTGGCGGAGCAGGCCGAGCGCTACGACGAGATGGTGCGTTGAGCAGTGGGGAGCGATCGCCGACCGGCGGCGGGCCGGGGAGGGCGCGGAGCGGGCGAGCAGCTGTTGAGCGCGGCAGGCTGGTTCTGCGCGCCGCCCGCTGCCCCGCCGAGGCGCCGATAGAGGCTGGGCCGGGGAGGTGGGGCGGGCGCGAGGCGGGCGGCGCCCCTGGGTTTGACCAGCGGGCAGTCGGGGCGGCCCGATCCTGATCGGCTCGCCCCCTGCCTCTCCGGCGCCCTCTCATCGCCTCCTGCGCCGCCTCACGCCGCAGGTGGCCGAGATGAAGAAGGTGGCGCAGATGGTGCACGACCAGGAGCTGTCGGTGGAGGAGCGCAACCTGCTGTCGGTGGCATACAAGAACGTTATTGGTGCTCGCCGCGCCTCCTGGCGCATCATCTCCAGCATTGAGCAGAAGGAAGAGGCCAAGGGCAATGAGGAGCACGTGAAGCGCATCAAGTCTTACCGCGAAGTGGTGCGTGGGGTCGTCGGCAGCTGCGCACACCGTGCAGCGCCAGCATGCCTCGCTCTGCATCCGCGTGGCCGGCCGTGGTGGTCAAGAGCAGGCAATTGCTTGCTCCACCGCATGCATTGCAGTAGGCAGCAGGGCAGGCACAGACGGGCAGCGGTGTGGCTGCATGCATGCTACGCCCGGCGACGGCGCCGTGCATGCCACGCCCCGCATTCACGTTGCATGCTGTTATGCAGTACGTGTTGGTTGCTGCCCTTGCAGCCCTGCGCACCGCCCCCGCACCTGCTTGCAGGTGGAGCAGGAGGAAGCGCTAAAAGTTGCCTCGCCTGCTGCGCCATGTGGCTGCCCCACGCTCTGCCCCTCTTCCCTGCCCGGGAGCAGGTCGAGAGGCTTTTGTTACGAGCACGTTCCTTCAACACATGTGCTGGTATCCGCTTCAATTCTATTCGAAGTTAAATAAACCTGTTTTCAACACGAACGGTTGCAGGTGGAGAAGGAGCTGCAGGACATTTGCAGCAGCATCCTGCAGCTGCTGGATGACCACCTCATTCCCACCGCCTCCACCGGCGAGTCGAAGGTGTTTTACCTCAAGATGAAGGTGCGGCTGCGCGTGCGCGCTGGGGACAGCCCCTTGGTGGTGCATGCCGCCATGGTGTCTGCGTGGACGCTGCTTCGCAGGCCTACCTGCATGCCGCGCAGCGAGGTCCTGGGCGCTGGCGCTGGAGCACAGCACATGCAGCGTAAGGGCCCTGCGGGCCGCCCAGCACTCGTTGGTGCCGTGGCACGCACGGCAACAAAGGCGCTGCGTCAGCAGCGCAGCACTGGCAGCTTTCCTGGTGGTGCAGCGGCCCCTGGCAGCGCCAGCACGACAGCAGTTTCCAGCAGTTTCCAGAGAAGCACGCTGGCTTCTCTGGAAACTGCCCTGGCTGACGGCTGCCACGACCGAGCGCTGGGCAGCTGGGCAGGCCCTCCCACTCTCCCACCCTGCGCCGCGCTGCCTCAGCGGTCTGCATGCTGACCCCAGTGCTTCGTCTCCCGCCCTTTTGCTCTCTGCCCGACAGGGCGACTACCACCGCTACCTTGCTGAGTTCAAGACCGGCACCGAGCGCAAGGAGGCGGCGGAGCACACGCTGCTGGCATACAAGGCGGCGCAGGTGCGGCACGGCAGTGGTAGAGGGTTAGGGGCTTGCCAGCGGATTGAGGTGGGGTGCCGGCACGCCCAGCAGTAATTTCCGGCGATCGACAGTGCGGCTGAAGCGATGCGGCGGGCGGCACTGCGCATCGGAAGTGGGCAAGCTCGCTACGCTGGCTGCATGCGCAGGATGTGAGTTGCCTGTGCTTCGCAGGTGTGGCTCAGCCAGGTGCGTTGCGCCGCCTTGATTCATGGTGGATCCTCTTGTTCTTGCCCTCTGCAGGACATTGCGCTGGTTGACCTGCCGCCCACGCACCCCATCCGCCTGGGCCTGGCGCTCAACTTCTCGGTGGGTCCCCTGCCTGTCTGCCTGCCTGGGGTCCTTGGAGGCGGCAGCAGCATGCTTGGCAGCCCGCCCGCCAGCCCAGCACTGCACGACAGGGCCAGCAGCCAGCGCTGGGCTTGCCATGCAGCTGGGCTGCATGCTGCGTGCTTACGGTAGCACGCCATGTGGTGGGTCTGCACCCATGATCACAGAGTTCTTCGGCTCACACCCAACTCATGCTGCCCCACTGCTTTTGGTCGCCGCAGGTGTTCTACTACGAGATCCTCAACTCGCCAGAGCGCGCGTGCCACCTGGCCAAGCAGGTGGGTGGCCCCCCTCAACACGTGGGGTGGGACAGCGCAGGTGGAAGGGCAGCTCTGTGCCTGAGTGCCAGAGGTGCAGAGGGGTGGGGCATGCTGCGCTCGGGCTGGCGGGAGTGCCAGCAGGCGGGCAGGCAGGCAGCCGCGCTGCCCCTGCGTGCCCGTGGCAGCAGGTGTGCAGAGGCTGCTGCTGCTGCTGTGCGCCCTGAACGCGCGCGTTCGCCCCCCCCTGACCCTCCTCCAACCCACCGCCCCCTGTTGGCACCGCAGGCGTTTGACGAGGCCATTGCTGAGCTTGACACCCTGGGCGAGGAGTCCTACAAGGACAGCACCCTCATCATGCAGCTGCTGCGCGACAACCTCACGCTCTGGACGAGCGACATGCAGGCGCGTGGCGGCAGGGGAGCGCGGCGCGCGTGCAGGCGCACGTGGTGGGCGGAGCGGGATGCCGGTGGGCGCAGCTGGGGCTGCAGAGGGATGCGCGGCGTGCGCGGTTGCATGTGCGGCGATGCAGACTGCACATCTGCAAGAGCATGTCTGCTGGCATGCCGTGCTCATGTCCCCGCCCTTCAGGCACCCCGCCCCCACCCGTCCCTGGCCCCCACCCGTCTCGCTGCGCTGCAGGACGCCGAGCAGGGCCGTGAGGCTGGCGGCGAGGGCGAGATGAAGGACCAGGAGTAAAGATGCGGCCGTGCACTCAGCCACCAAACGGCGGCGCGTGGCCCATCGGCGAGCCGCCGGCGCCACAACCCGTCCGCCCACCCTTACCGCCACGCAGCCACGCATATGTGGGCGCGGAGCCATCCGCGCCGCGACGGCGGCAGCTGCAACAGCTGTCCGCCCGTGCCGCGGCTGCGCCCCCGCCTGCCAGCGTCGACGCCTATTCCCACACCTCTCCAATGCTGGGGTGCCCCCCCGGTCGGGCTGCCCCTGTTTACAGAGGCGGTCGCGGTGGCTGGCGCGGCTCCGACCAACGCACTTCCCTTCCTCCTGAACAGAGTCAGTCCCTTGTGTTCTGCCTGACGCTCGCGGCACCCTCACGCTTCCCGCACAATGCACCTCTCCTAGGCTAGACTGTTTCCTTTGTACACTGGAGCACCCCTCCCCCTTCTTTGCCTCCCCTCCGACCCCCCTCGGAGTGCGGGGGCCTGACGCATGCCGCGCGGGCGCGCCCGCCCCGCAGTGCAACTCTCGCTCCTCCCCCACGCACATTGTGAAGCGCACTCGGGCGCTGGCCAGGCAGTTGCTGGGGTGGAACAGGATGGGGAGGCGCAGGCACAGGCAGGGCTGCACTGCTGCTGCTCACCGCATGCACCATGCAGGCGGGCTGTGGTTGGTCACTCACCTTAAAAGAGGAGGGTGCATCCGTCGGGTGGGCGCGCGTCACGTTGCCAGCAGCCCCTCTTGCCTCTGAAGCAAACCCCTCAGCCCTGAGACTCTCTGTCTGTCTCAGAAACCTGCTGTGAAAGTTAGGTAATGCACCATGGAGCCCTGCTGCGCACATGGCAGCCCTCGCCCCGCTCTTCTGGGCCCGCGTTACACAGGGGGGAAGGAGCGGCAGGCGGCCGCTACAAAGCACGGCCGCGCTGCCGCCTGTGTTGAGTGCATTTGCGTGGGGTGTGTGCAAGCAGCGAATGGAAGCCGCAGCAACTAAAGCTCAAGGGACATGGAGCAGGAGGGGAAATGAAAGAACCCGGGTCGGCGGCCGCTAGGGCACAGGCAGGGTACAACAGCCGCCGGGCGCGCCAAGGGAGGGGGGCGACAGGGTGGGTGGGTGTGCGTCAAGGGGAGGCGAGGCAAGCCTGCGCGCTTCAGCAGTCAGCATGCAGAATTATGCAGGAGGGGGGGTGGGGGTGCGGGAGCTACAGCGCAGAGGGTGGTAGGAATGGACCGAGGATGGGAAGAGTGCCTTGGGATGGGGCGAGGAGCAGTAAAGGGCGGTTGGGTTGGGGGTTGGGGGAGGGTGCATG
Organism: Micractinium conductrix; assembly: GCA_002245815.2. NCBI lineage: Eukaryota > Viridiplantae > Chlorophyta > Trebouxiophyceae > Chlorellales > Chlorellaceae > Micractinium > Micractinium conductrix. The sequence goes on along the minus strand of LHPF02000038.1, from coordinate 326,087 downwards.
GGCACGAGGGGCAGGGGAGGCTTCTGGCAGGCCGCGTGGGCGGCCGCGAGTGAACCTCTGGGCTGGGACCCCATCATGCGGAAGGACACAAGAGGGGCCGCAGCGGGAGGGCGTGCCGCGAGGGGCGGGCGGGCGGGCGGGCGGGCAGGCTCCCTGCCGTCACGAGGGTAACGCACGCGCGCATGGCGGCACCCCGGCGCTCTCAAGCCGGATGGCAGCTGCCAGCTTAAACAGCGGCGGTGCCCATCTGCTTCCTCATCTTCTCAAGCGCCTCCTCAATCTTGCGGTCCACCTGCAGCAGGGCGAGGGGTTTTGGGGGGGCGGGCAGGGTTGGGCAGGGTTGGCGGCCGGTCGGCGCGACGCCAGGAAAAAGAAACAGATGAAAACAGGTGCATGGGCGGCAGGAGAGCCTGCCGCGGCGGCGGGCATCCGCAATTCCCACTGCCGGTGCTGACGCTCGTCCCCGGTGAGGCATGGGGGGGCCAGCGACGGCAGGCTGACAGCGTTGTGGACGGCCGCCACCTGCGCGAGCGCTCACCATCTCGGGGGTGATGCCGAAGCCCAGCTCGCCCTTGGCGCCGCCGTTGGCGCCCTTGGTCTCGTGGGGGTAAGCAGAGCCGCCTGCGGAGGGGTGGGATGTGGGGTGGGGGTGAGTGGGGGAGGCGTGGGGTGGGGATCAAGGCGCACGCGGCACGCAAGATGGGCGGGCCCGGCAGGCTGGGAGGCAGCACAGGGGCAAGCACGCGTGCGACGACGCAGGACGTCGTGCATGTGCCCTTGGGCCCTGCCAGGAGGGGGTGCCCGGTGGGGGGGTGGTGCCTCACCGTGGTGGGAGACGTCCAGGCCCTGGGCCTCCACCTCGGGGGACACCCGGAACAGGCCAACCTTCTTGAGCAGCATGAAGAAGGGGGTCATCAGGGCTGCAGGCAGGCGGGGGGGGCGGGGGGCAACGAGGCACGTCAGGACAAGCGTCGCGCTCGGGGCTGCCAGGCGCACGAAAGCTTGCTGTGCGGCATGCACGCACGTGCACGCACGCACGAGCGCGCGCCAAGCGTTGAGAGCTGTTGGCGGCGGCGCACCCTGCACCCCCCACCCAGGCCCGCAAACCCTAGCTCACCCAGGGTCCACGCCCCCACAACCAGGATGCACGTGCAGTTGGCGGCCAGCACGCTGGCGTTGCCGCCCATGATGAAGCTGCACAAGGGTGGGGGTCGGGGTGGGAGTGTTGCGGGTGAGCGTGGGCACAAGGGACCCAGGGTTGCGCGTGACGCCACCAGCCATGCGAGCACGCATGCGCGGCTCGGCGGCTCGGCTGCGGTTCAACGTAACGTTTGCAGTGCAACTGTGGCTCCAGGAAGGTTCCGCGTGCGACCCTGGTGCACCCACCCGTAGGGGCGCTGCGGATCGCAGCCTTCACCCGCCAGGTCGCCGCAGGGCATGGCGCCGTAGACGTCGGAGACCATGCCGGGGGCCGCAAAGGCGCCGGCGGCGATGAGGCCCCAGATGCCGCAGCCGGCGTGCACGGCAATGGCGTCAAGGGGGTCGTCAATCTGCGATTGGGTGGGAGAGAGTGTGTTCAAGGCACGGACAGTGAGTCGGTGAGTCAGGTTGAGGCAGCAGGCAGCAGGGCATGCATGCTGGCCGACTGCACTGGCTGCACGGGGCGGCAGGTCTTATCCACGCGGCGGCACCTGGCCAGCAGTACCACGCAGCGGCAGCGCAGCAAGCCCCGCACCCGGCGCGCCCCTCACGCACCTTGAGCAGGGACAGGTTGACCTTGGAGGCCACAAAGTAGACAAAGCCGCCGATAGCGCCGATGATGAATGCAGCCCAGGTCTGCGCGGCGGGGGGGGGGGGGGGGGGGGGGGGGGGGGGCGCGCCAGCGGCAGGGTAGACATTGAAAAGGCCGTGCAAGCTGAACGCCTTGTTGAAAAGCAGAGTGCGCTGGTGCAGCGCGGAGCGCGCTCCCTTCCCAGGCAGCACCGCCCTCACCTGCACAAACGCGCAGGGGCCGGTGATGGCGACCAGGCCGGCCAGGGCGCCGTTGCCCGCGATGATGAGGTCCCACACCACCACGCCTGCGCGGGAGGGACGAGGGGGAGGGCTCTGTGAGCAGCACGCACAGGGTGCAGGGGTGCGGCAGAGACCGAAGGCAGGTGGAGCGTTGCACGCCGGTCGGCCGCACGTGGCGAGCAGCAGGGGGAAGCCGGGGGGAAGCTGCGACGCACCCAGGGTGAAGTACTGGTAGGCCATGGCGATGAAGAGGGTGGCGATGCAGCCAGAGGCGGCGCCGACGGTGGTGTTGACGGCGACGGCGGCCACGACCTTGGACACGAGCTCGGTGCCGGGGGCGGTGATCATCAGGTTGCTGCCGGGGTTGAACCCTGCAAGCAAGCACCGATTGGGTGGGGGGAGGGGAGGCGTCGGTGAGGAGGCACGCGAGCTCCGCGGGAGGTGGCGCAAGGCGAGCTGAGCTGCTCCAGGGTGGCCACCGGAAGCTCGACCGACGCTCGACAGGAGTGGAGGCGCGCTCACCGTACCAGCCGAACCAGAGGAGGAAGACGCCCAGCAGGGTGAGGGAGGCGTTGTGGCCGGGCATGTCGACGGGCTGGCCGGCGGCGTCAAAGCGGCCGATGCGGGGGCCCAGCACCCAGGCGGCGCCCAGCGAGGCAATGCCGCCCACCTGAAAGATGAGGGGGCACGGGGAAGGAGGGAGGGCACGAGGGTGAGGAACGGGGCAGCCGCTCAGCGCTGGCTCAACCCGCCCTGTTGCCAAGCCCTCGGAGCACCACGCTGCTGTGCCAAGGAGTGCTTGCACATGCAGCGCGGGCGGTGTAAACACTCGTCACACGCACGGTCACAGCGGCAGCAGCGGCTCAGCGCGCTCACCATGTGCACAGCGGCGTCGCCAGCAAAGTCGTAGACGCCAGAGCCGGCGAAGAGCACGTAAGACTGGTTGACGGCGGTGGTGGCATTCCGCCAGGGGGACAGCCATCCAAAGGGGCTCCACACCCAGTGGGCCACGCAGGGATAGACAAACAGCACAATGGCCAGCTCGTACAGCTGCGGGGAGGGGGGGAGGGGGAGGGGGTGCGCGGAATGGAGGGCCGATGTGGGAGGGAGTGCTGGTGGGCGGGATCACACACGAGGCAGGGCGGTGGAAGAGCTCCCCTACGGCGCGCGGCACAAGCAGTGGCACGCAGGCGTCGGCGGCACGACGCACAGGGCCTGCCTGCGCGTGTGTTGCCCAGAGCCCCGCGTGCACACGCAAGCTGCCCGCCTGCGCCAGCTCACCATGTATGCCTCGAACTTGCAGCGCTCGGCGACGGCGCCAGAGATGATGGTGGCACCGGTGGCGGCAAAGGTGAACTGGAAGAACCTGCGGGGAGGCAGGCGGGCGGGCGCGGGGAGGCAGGCGGGCGGTGAGGCGAGGCGCGCGAGAGGGCTGTTGCCCAGCAGCGTGGGAGGGGAGGGCAGGGGCCGCAGCAGCGTGGGAGGGCAGGGGCAGGGGCTGCACCCCAGCTTTCGCTCGCGCGCGCCCCAGATGGCAAGAGGGGGCGCAAGCCAGCTGGACGGCCCACACAAGCCCGCAGCAGGTATGGGCATGCCCAGCGCAGCACATTGCGGGGCCCTGCTGCACGCACGCACCACAGCCAGTAGGTTCCCCTGTCCAAATTGCTCATGGCAAAGTTGCGGTTGCCGATGAAGGCCTGCAGGGGGGGGGGGGGGCGCGGCAGCGAGGAAGCCTGGTTCACACGGCCTGGCCTGATGGTCGCCTGCCCGATGCAAGCTGCAGCTGTGGCGCCGACGCGGCAGGCAAGTTCCCCCGTCCGAACAAGCAAGGGGCTGAGCCGGCAGCGTGGGGCTGGGCAGGGAGGGAGCGAGGGCACAGTCGGGCGCTGCCAGCGCACGCACCTGGCTGCCGCCGAAGTCTCCGTACTTGCAGACAGAGAGCTCCTTGATGGTGGTGAAGTTGGCGGCGTCGCAGTCGGCGTTGGCCACGGGGTCGCCGTAGGCAAAGGCCCAGCCGGTGAGGTACCTGCGGGGGGGGAGGGAGGCGGGAGGGGAGGGGTGGGCGGGTAGGGGTAGGGGCAGGGGCAAGGGGAGGAGCGCGGCAGGTCGGCATGCTGAAAAACGCGGGTGGAGGAGGAGGATTTGCGGCACGACGGGGCAGCAGGTGGCAGCAGGCGGCTCACCAGGCGCAGCAGCCGAAGCAGGCGTCCAGGATGTTCAGCAGGATGATGTTCTTCGCGTTCTTGGCGCGCACGCTGCCCGCGCAAAGCATGGCAAAGCCAGCCTGCGGGGGGAGTGTAGGGGGGGTGCGGGTGGAGGGTACGTCAGCGGCAGCCGAAGGGGCGGGATGGGTGCACGCAGCGACAGCCATGGCGCAGCTGGTCGGGAAGCTGAGCGGCGCACGGCGGCTGTGGCAGCATGATAGCTGTTGGTTGTTTTTAGTTTGGGTTGCCCCTCAACCAACCAACCCTACCGACCTGCATGAAGAACACCATATATCCTGACTGCAGGGTGAATATGTTGTTGACTGCGGGGCGGGAGGCAAGGAGGGCAAGGGGTTGGAGAGTCGGTGGAGGCAGGGAAAGGGTCCACACTCGTCACGGGGGGCGCAGAGCGGAGGCTTTGAGGCCGGACGGCGCGCAGAAGCAGTGGCACCAGCCCGCCCGGTTGCACTCACTGTCGCTGACCAGCGTGGGCGGGATCGACGCATCCATGTTCTCCTGCGCCAGCGCCTGCAGTGGGCGGGACGTGGGTTTGGAGGGTGAGCGGCGGCGACGGCGGCAAGCGGTCGAGGGCTTGGGTCAGGCGGGCGTCGACGGCTGGCACCCGCCTCCCTGTCCTCCGCAGTTGAACTGCTTGGCAGAGCGGCGCAGGAGGGCGTGCCGGCGGGAGGAAGAGGCGGCGGGCAGAGGCCACCCCACGTGTGGGGCACCGGTGCTGCCAGTGGGAGGCGGCGCGCCGCATGCCACAGCCGCACATACACATGCTGCAGCCGCTGGCATGGCGGCGCGAGCGCCAGCCGCCTGAGCGGGAAGCCCTAGTCGAGGGCATCCTCCCTGACCAACCCTGGTCCTGACGCACCATCACCGTCTCGTTGAACGCCGCATCGAAGAGCGCCATGATGGCCGCCGGGGCTCCCCTGCTGGGGCGCTGGTGTTAAACGCCTGGACTGGCGCTTGCGGTGCCCCGCTTGCTGTGGCAAGCAGGGAGGTAGAGTGCCTTTGCGGCAAAACAGACGGACAGCTGAAACAGGGATGAGACGCACCTGGCCCGCAAGAGAAGGGGGCCGGGGCGCGACACGCCCAGCAGGGTGGTCCCAGTGCACTCGCCTGGGGTCTGCAAGGTGGACCTGTAAACCAAAGAGTCGATCGGGACGTAAGAGGAGGCTCACAATGCCGCGATCGCTGGTGCCCAAGCGGTCGGCGGTGTGGCGGCCGGCCGTAGGCGACCCCCTCCCTCAGATACCTGATGTAATTCAACCGCGCAACAAAACATTTGCGCCATTGGGGCGACAACGCGCAGAGGCCTGGCTGCAAGCCACATCGGCAGCGCCGCCGCTGCCGCTGCCGGCTGGGGAGGGGTGCACGAGGCATCAGGCCAGCTGCACTCGTGTCCGGAGCCACGGAGCCACTCACGCCACCTGGCTGCTCCGCGTGTGACCGCTCCCCCTTGCCTGCGCTCCACATGAATTGTCCACATTCTCACAGTGTGTGCGACAGCATGCACAAAACCGGTTGCCGCTCCGCGACGTCACGGCCTCTGATGGGGCCGCCAGATGGATGACGCTGGCTGACAGGGACCACCAGGGCGGACCACACGTGGACAGGCTAGCGCGCCGGCATCAGCCCCCTTGCCGCCAGCGCGTGCGCAAGCCGGGCGGGCAGCTGCGCGGCACGCAGGGTGTGGTGCCACCGCACCACCGCCGCAGCCTCCTCGGCTGTCATGCTGCCGCCTGCCGCCCGCTGCTGCGGGCCCTCTGGTGCTGCTGCACTGCTGCCATCCGCCAAGCCACGGCTGCCGCTGCTGGTGCCGCCGCTGCTGCCGCTGCTGCTGTGCATGGCATGTGCGGCCATGTCGGCGGCAGCATTGGCGGGAGCGAGCACCAGCAGCGCATGTGCCGCAGGAAAGCCCACCGCCCCCACCAACGCGTCTACAGCCTCCACCTGCTGCTGCCAGCGCAACCGCCGCGTGGGCGCAGGGCGGGAGACGCCCAGCCCTTCCAAGCGGGCCACCCTGAGCAAATCGTGGACGGGGTGAGGCGGCACAAGGCGTGATCCGCCGGCGCAGCAGGGCCAGCGCGGCGTGGCCAGCAGCAAGGCAGGGCTGAGAAGCCACGCTTCAGGCATGACCAACTGCTGCAAACGCACACCTCACCGCTCTGGCGACAGCCTGCCCGCGCGCCACTGCCACTGCTGGAAGCTCAGCCACGCCGCCAGGCCTCCCTGTGCTGGCAGCGGCGCTGACAGCAGGTCGCCGCCGCGCTGCTGCCTGAGCTGGCAGAGCTGCACGTAGCGCTGTGCCCACTTATCATGCAGGGGCTGCACACGGAACCTGCACAGCAGGGCCGGCAGGGGGGGAGCACAGCAGGCGCATGTGCGAGAGCTGGGCATGGGAGAGCTGCATGGGACGCCACGTCCACAGTCGTCCTGCCGCGGCCCTCCGCAGATGCAGAGTGACGCAGCGAGGGGCCAAGGAGGGTGCATGAGGACGAGCCACAGCCAGGACTCAACCGCAGCAGCTCGCTCGGCGCAGTGCAGCAGCAGGCACGCAGCGCGCCCCAGGCGCAAACCCGGTCCAAGGCGCACCCGCAGCCCAGCAGGCGGCTCTGCTGCAGCGGCGTCGGCGGCGTGCCGAGGCCGCCCAGCCAGCGCTGCCGCTGCGTCATGGCCCAGTTGGCCAGGCCCTGGTTGGGGGGCCAGTGGGCGGGCACGTCGGCATGTCCAAACTCCTGTGGAGGGGCGGTGCTCAGATGATCAGAGGGTGGCAGCAGTGCGTTGCAGCACTGCGCGTGGACCTGGTCCACATACTTCAAGGGCTAGGCAGCGGTGGCGTAGGCGTGCATTGCGACGCCCCACATCCGTCTCCCGTCTCGCCCGCGCGCCCGCGAACCCGGGCCACACGCACCTGTTTGAACTGCAGCAGCTGCTGGAAGCGCGCCTCCCAGGCCGCCTCCCTCCCGGAAAACTGCACGCCCAGCCCCTCGAGGCGGCGCCGCCGGTCGTCGCCCAGCGTGCCCTGCCGCCACTGGTGCTGCTGCCTGGTGAGCCAGGCGTGCAGCGCAGGGTGCGCGCGCGTCACGCACGTGTGGCCGTGCTGCGAGTGGAAGGCTGCCAGCTGTGCAAAGCGCGCTGCCCACACTTCGTCAAAGGCGTCGTGCCCAAGGCCCAGTGCCGCCAGGCGCTGCTGCCGTGCAGGCGCCAGGCGTCCAGCCTTCCAGGCATGCCGCTGCTGTGCCACCCAATTGCCCAGGCCTGCGCGTCGGGGGACGGATGTGCTTGTACTGTGCAGGCTGTGCGGGTGCAGGAGACGGCACACGAGGGCAAGTGACAGACACGGGCTGGCCGACCACAAGCGCAAGGGCTCACCTGTGGGCTCTATTCGAGGCACCCGCGTGTGGCCGTGCTCCTGGCTGTAAGCTTCCAGCTGCCTGCAGCGTTCATCACAGGACGTGCGCCGCCGCCGAGTGCCGCCACCGGCGCCGGTCGCGCCGCCGGCTGCTGCCGTGTCGGAGCCGCGCACCGCCTGGTTCTTCTGCGCCACAGGCGGCTGTGAAGCGGTGCTAGCTGATACGGCGAGCCGCACCCTCCGCCTGGTGAGCGCTGGGCAAGCGGGCGTCCGCAGGGTTGCAGGCAGGACTGCTGACGCCCTGGCACCGTACATTTGAACACTTTGGAAACGAGATCAGAGCAGCACAGAGTGCGCGAATGAGTGCTGTTGGGGCCGCCGCCACCGGCGCGCCGCTGCTGGCACCAGCAGGGCCCAGCCCCTCGGTCCCTCCTGGGGCGACTCTGCACAGCATGCTGCTGGGGACCGCAAGCTCCTTCTCTTGCTGCTTTCTCACGTGAGTTGCAACCCAGCAGACGCAAATACCCTCTCCTTTGCAGAACCGCCGCACGATGCACGCTCTTTGCCCTGCAAATCTCCTCCCCACAAATCACTCGGCAGCAGTACGAGGCTTGCATGACACTGTCAGGCGCATGTGAACACATAGGAAGCGTGCACACAATCATCATCATCATGCATCAGCGCAGAAGCAGCAGCCATAGACGCGCGCCGACAGGCTGCGCACCGGCTCCAGGCGCGCCAGCTGCGGGCGCAGCGCCGGCGAGGCCAGCAGGTCAGCGCCCAGCGCCGCCACCAGCGGCACCGCCTTGGCCAGCGGCAGCGGCGCGGGGCCCATGCTGGCGCCCAGCTGGCGCGCCGCCGCGGCCAGCATCTCCCGCTGCGCCGCCGCCAGCGCAGCAGCAAACTCCGCGCCGCCTGCTACAGCCTCTGCCTCTGCCGCCAGCTGCTCCACCACGCGCGCATCGACCAGCATGGTGTCAGCACCCAGCAGGACAGCGCGGTCGTCGGGCGCACGGGGCGCCAGCGAGGCGGCCACCTCGGCGGGCGGCGGCAGCAGGAAGGCAGCCCAGCCGCGGCTGCTGGCGCCGCCGCCGCTGCTGCTGCCCGCGCCGCCCGTCACCGCTGCGGCAGCATCGCCTGTGATGTCAGCCAGCAGGTGCTGCACCTGGGGCGCCGCCACAGCGTCCTGCAGGGACACGCCTGCCAGGCGTGCCTCCGCCGCGCGCCGCACCGCTGCCAGCAGGTCGCCGGCCCCCTGCAGCAGGGAAAGGGGGGGCGCCTTGTTGGGACGGAACGCACGCTCGGGGCACACACATGCGGCGCACTCTGCCATGCCCCCTGTCCAGGCCCTGTGGAGGCCGGCTATGCAGGGTGACGGCAACACACACACATACACAGGCACACCTGCTGCGCCAGGTGCTCAGCGTACGACAGGAAGCGCTCTTGGGAGGGGGCCGACAGCTTGGGCAGGCCGGAGGGGCGCTGCATGCCGCTGCGCACGTGAGAATCGGGGCGGAGCGGCAAGGGGTGGGGGGCGGTGCAGCGGCGGTGCTTGATTTTGTGACTACATCCGGGCCGCTCGCGCTGCCGACTCGCGATCCCTCTTCCTTGCCCTCCATCCGCCGCCCAGCCACCCAGCCCCTGCCCGCCCACCTGCCCTCCACCGCCGACTCCAGATACAGGTGGCGCCCCAGTATGTTGAGCTGCACCCGCACAAACGCGTCCAGCAGCGGCAGCAGCAGCGCGGCGCCCGCCGCGCGCGTGAACGCCGCCGCCCGCAGCTCCTCCCATGCGGCCAGCTTTGCCTCTGGCGACAGCGGCGCCGTGCCCTCCTTGGCGCGCCTGCAGTGCGGAAAGGAGGGGGAAATGAGTGTCAAAAGACTGCCAGGCAGGCGTACGATGCTGCCAGCTTTGGCCGCTGGCCACAGCAGCGCTGTGCCCTGCTTGGCGCGCCTGCAGAGGTGCAAGGGCACGCAGCGGGCTCGCAGCAATTTCGCCACGCCTGCACCTGCTCCTGGTCTCACTCTGGCACAACAAGCTGCCGGCCAGCACATCTCAACATGCATGAGCGCGCCGTGCGTGCACGCACCGCAGCCGCTCCAATGGCGCCTCGACATCAGCGGCGGCGGCGAGCGCACGCGACAGCGCGGGGAGCAGCGAGGGCAGCGTCGTTCCGTCGGCGATGTCTTGAATCGACTCGAAGTGGTGCTGCAGGTGCGCGTCAGCATCCTGGGGGCGAGATAGAGCAAGACCAGCGGAGGTTGAGGCGGGCGGCGCGGCGAGCAGTTTTGGAGCAGGCCTCCCATGCTGAAGCAGCAGTTTTGAGTCCTTGACGAGCTGTAGCGGCAGCCTGCATGCGCGCAATTCGCGAACACTCACCAGCTGCGAGGCGCCTGCACGCCCCTGAGGGTCAATCAGCACGCCGCCGCCGCTTCCGCCAGCGCCGCTGCTGTCTCCGCTGCCGCCGGCCCTGCCGCTCTCACGATTGCCGCTGTCATCTACCGACCACCACCAGCGATAGACGGCATAGGCAGCGCCGGCGCCAACAGCACCGGCAGCTGCCAGTCCCAGAATGCGCCGCTGGTTCCTGCAACGAAATGGAGGATCGGGGCGTCGCTTGGGGGAGGCAGCGGCAGGAGTCGACGAGGGCGGCGGCGGCGGCGGTGGCGAACGCGAAGGGCTGCAGCGGCGGCACTCCTCACCTCCTCCACCGCTCCATCATGACGCGTCTGTCGGAGCGACGGGTGGTTAGAGGGAGCCTGCCGAGGCGAGGCGAAGTGGGGCCCGACAAACAGCGCTCCCGTCACTAGCTGCGGCGTAGAAATCGGTTCTTAGAGTTTATGGGAAAAGAGGGAAGGCATCGCCGCCTTGAGCAGAGAGACGGAAGAGCCATGGGGCACGCCGCCGCCACCCATGCAGCGCCGCGTGGCGTGGCCAGATGCCCTGCAAGCACAGCCTCTCTGCGGCTACAGCACACCCTCACAGCCGCGCGTGCGTCAATCAAGGAGAGGGTAGCTGAGTGACATCATCACCCAACCAAGATGCACTGTTCTGTCGGCCGACGTAGCTGTGACGCGTTCAAACGGCGCTGACCCAGCAGGAGCACAACAGAAGCAGCAATTTGCAGCAAGAGGGAGGGTCAAGCAAGAACGGCAAGCAGTTGAGGAAACAGGGCGGTCAGTCATGCAGTCTGTCAGTAGAGGGCAGCGTGATTGCCCACACGGGTCGTTCGCTCACACCAGGCCGGCCGGCTGCGCTCGGGAGCGGCCTGCCGCTGCCCTCGGTCACCGGAAGTAGTTCCGCGCCAGCTGGCGGACTTTATGGTGGAACAGGGGCGCCGTGATCTTGGTGGTGGGAGTGTGGAAGGGGTTGAGCATGACCTGGGGGGCGGGGGGAGGGGGGGTTTGCGGGCGGGGTGGGCGGCAGTGATCAGCCCGGCTCCTGCGCCGCTGGACGCATCCAACCGACGCACCCTCCCCGTTGCAGCCTGCCGCCCCGCCCTGCATCCTCTCACCCGCAGGTACAGCTCGTACATGTCTCGGAAGAAGGACTTGACCAGGTCGTCGCTGCGGCCGTCGTGCAGCAGCAGGAAGCGCACGTGGGAGGCGGTGGTAAAGGCGGAAACCTGCGGGGTGGGAGGGGGGGGGGGGGGGGGGGCAGGGCGGCAGGGGGGACGCGTCTGCAGCTTGGCAGGGGCAGGGAGACACACTCAGAAACGACGCCTGAGGGGCAGGCAGCTGCGCCATGCAGCGCCTGAGCTGTCTCGCTGCACACGTCCTGCATGCCCACGACCCTCCCCTGTGCCCCCAGCCACCACCCCACGCCCCGGCACGCGCCTGCAGGTTGTTGAACCGATCCACGACACCTAGGTGCATCGAGGAGCTGCCCCACTCCTGCTCCTCCACCGCGTCCAGCGCGGCATGCAGCACAAAGTGGTACAGATACTGCGGCCGCTCCTGCAGGGCAGAAGAGCGGATGCAGGGGGGGGCGTCGACCCGTAGGCGAACAACGTGCCACAAACTTGGTGCGGCTCGGTGTGCCACTGCACGGCTGCACCATCTCTGCACCCCAGCCGCAGCATAGTGATTAGCAACAGGGCGCCCGCACCTCACGCCCGCCGGCGTCGGTGCTCTTGGCCGACAGGTCTGCCTCGTACAGCGGCACGTCCTCGGCGCCCACAATGACGAGCTGCAGCGGCGGCGCACCGCCGGCCGCCATGGTGGCGCTGCGTGCGTTGCGACCGAGGGGCTACCTGCAAGTGCTCTACGCTATGCGGGAAGGCCTGCTGCAGAGATCGTGCGAGAGTGGAATGGAAGGAGCGCGGCCTGTGAAGGCTTGGCGGTGGGCGGTGCGTGGCGGCGGCGGTGGCGGCACTCCTGGGCGCCTTTCAGCCTGCTGGACCCGTGCCAATAAACTTTGCTTACCTGTTGATACCAGCCAGGATGTCAGAGGCGCTGCAGAGGCGGCCCTGACTTGCGAGCGCTCGATCGCAGCGCCCGACACTTTTCCTGCGATGCCCTTTGATCGTCGTTCACCACGACCCGATGGACGGAACAAGGCCGCGCGACACTGAACGACCGAGAGGGCCCATGTGTTGCGTGCTGCGTCGACCCCTGCACCGGTCGACCCCCTGGCCTGCCTGCTGCAGGAGGCGCAGCGGCGCCACTTTGAACTTGTTACCTGGTCCACAGAGTGTCTCTAGAGACGCGAGGCCGCGCCGGAAAAGCTGCTGAGAGCGAGGGGATGGTCGGGTCCGCGCAAGCCAAGCCCCCTGGTCTCGCCCGCTTGGGCTGCAATCGTGGGCAGCGCACAGCGGGGGATGTGTCCGTTAATGATGGGCACGGCATCAACAGTTCTGCCATGCCTGCTGCCCTCCTGCTGCCCTCGTGCTACCCTGCCCCGCTTCATCCAGCAACTCCAGCCCTGCTTACAGATACAGTATGCTCACCTCCACATCCCAACGCGGCAGGACCAGCTCAGCATCCTCCTGGTCCCCTCCCGCGCCCCGCCGCCGCCGCCCGCTGGCGGCAGGTGCCTGCGTTACCGTCAGGCCCTGCTGTGCCCGTTTGCGGCGCATGATATAATCGATTTGAGCAAGCGGAAACACATTGTGCTGGCGGCTGTTGCTCCAGTTGTCTTCCAGCTGCTGCTTGACTGCAGCTGCAGCAGCCATTTTAAACTGGGGGCGGGAGCGGGGCGCGGGAGGGTTCCACAAGGATGTGAGATGACCTTGAAGGATGTGGGAAGAGCGAAAACGTGATCAGGGGCCGCTACAAGCCGGGGGGTCCACGGGTGCAGAGGGCTGACGCAGCACGCAACACATGCACAGGTTTTGCAAAGCGCAGCAGCAGGCAGAGCTGCCCGCCTGCTCCTGCGTCCCCATTGTCCAGCGCCCTCGGGAATTCCGTGTCCTCTGAAGAACAGAGGCGCAGCGCAGGGCGTGCTCTCGGCCGGGCCGGTGGCAAAAACTTGCAGGCGGTGCCTGGCAGGGCTCGCGGCGGCGGCCATGAATCGGTTGCCGCTCCTACTCGCGGTCCTGGCGCTGCTGGGCGGCCACGGCGCGCTGGGCTTCTACCTGCCTGGCGTAGCGCCGCAGGACTTCAAGAAGGTGGGTGCTGGGCGGCCGTGATGACGCGCACACACTCGCAGAGGGCGCCTGGCAGGCGGGGGCCGCCCCCAGGCGCCCCAGGCCCCCTGCCCGCTCACTGTCTGTTCCCCGATTTGGTTGGGAGGCTCCTGAACGCCCGGCCTGGTGCTGGGCCGGCGGCCAGGGTGCGAGGTCTTGCCTGCCATTGGCGAGCGATCGGGGGCTGAGCAGTGCAGGCGCCAGGCGCACCGCCACCCGCCTGCCTCCGCCAGCGAGCGGGCACGCAGCGTCTGCGTCGCGCCTCCCGGCCCTCGCCCACTCACTGCGTGCAACACCGCTGCGTGCCTGCAGGGCGACACCATCACGCTCAAGGTGAACAAGCTGATGAGTGTGAAGAACCTGCCCTACGATTACTACAGCCTGCCGTACTGCCGCCCCGACAAGATTGTCAGTTCGGCGGAAAACCTGGGCGAGGTGCTGCGCGGCGACCGCATCGAGAACTCACCCTACCAGGTGGGCACTGGGCAGGCGGCGGAGGGGTCATGGTTGATGCCGGTGGAATCATGGCTGCCACGTCGAGGCCGCCAGGTGCTTTGGGGCGGTTGCCGCCAGATGGGGCGGTTGCCGCCAGCTGCCGCCGCGCTTGGCAACCCGACTGGTTCTGCACGCCCCTGGTCGACCCCGCCATGTGCAGGCCAAATTCCGCGTGGACCAGCACTGCAAGGTGCTGTGCCGCATCGGCTCGCTGAACAAGGCGCAGGAGAAGGCGTTCAAAAACAAGATTGGGGACGAGTACCGCGTCAACATGTGCGTGTGCGCGTGCGCGCAGCTTGGGCAGCACGCTGGGAGGGAGGGAAAGGTTGAGCGCCGCTGGAATGGCAGGGAAGACATGGCAGTGCTGATGGAGAGGCTAGCCGGCGTCCCTTCTGCTGGGCGTCCGCCAAGCAAACGCACGCGAGCGAGCGAGCGGCGGCGTGCGCGATGACATGGTTTGTGCTTGCGCCTGATGCCGCTGCATTCCTTCGTGCTCCTCGGCCCGCCCACAGGATCCTGGACAACCTGCCCATCGGCATGGTGCGCATGCGGGACGATAACGGCGAGCAGGTCAAGACGTACGAGCGTGGCTTCCCTGTGGGCTTCATGGACGTGAGCGCAGCGGAGGAGGCGGCAGCTGGGCTGCGGCTGTGGGAGAACTTCAATCTGGTCGTGCTGCAATGTGCCGCGACGTGGTGCGATGTGCACCCTTGGCTGCCCGTCGCTGCCGCTCCCCCACCCCCTCGCCCCCCCTGCCTCCCCCACCTGTGTGCAGAACAACGACAAGGCCTTCCTAAACAACCACCTGTCCTTCACCATCCTGTACCACAAGGTGGGCGGCCGTTGTGAGGGAGGGGCTGGTGCCGTACCACAAGCAAGCGCTGGGTGGGAGGCAAGTGAGAGCCCGCTGTGAGCCGCGTGCTCCTCTGCTGGTGCATGCCCAACACCGGATGTGCTCAGCGCGTCGCCGGCGTGCGCCTGCCTGCTGGTGCAGGACGCCGAGACCGACCTGGCTCGCATTGTGGGCTTTGAGGTGGAGCCGTACAGCGTGCAGCACAAGTATGAGGGTGAGTTGCACCTGTGTATGCCAAACAGATGGCAGGGGGTGCAGGCGGGGCGCCGGGTGCAGCACAGCCGCCGCTGGAAAAGGCGGCACGCCGGCTGTGCCGAGGTTCAGCGCGACTGCAGCTGCTCATGCCTGCGCCACAAGGCCCAACGCCTGGCACCTCTGGGCATATTGCTGGCCTGCCCACCAACACACCACCACCAACAACGAACGTCTCCCACCCCACTTCGGCCGTCAGGCAAGTGGGACGCGGAGAGCACCACCCTGACCACCTGCGACCCCGATGACAAGAAGCACCTCAGCGACAAGGGCCCCCACCAGGTGAGCCTGCCCGCAGCAGCAAACCATGCCCGCCCGCGCGTGACAGCACGGCAGTGACAGGGGACCTTGAGGGGGCGCCGCGCTCCGCGCTTCCAGCCAATCGGTGCGCTTGCGCCAGCAATGCCGCCGTGTCCGTCGGCGCCCACGGCACGAGTCTCTGCCTTCCTTCCCGACCAGGTGGTTGCCGAGAGCAAGGAGATCATCTTCACCTACGACGTGGTGGTGAGTCGGGGCATGGAATCGAAAGCAGCAGCAGCGGCGGCAGCAGCAGCAGGGGGGACGCGTGCAGGCGCGCGCAGCAGCTTGCTCGCTTGTGCTGCAATGCCGTGCTTCATTTGTGTCTCAACTTGCATCATCTGCTCGCTCCCGTGCCTTGCAGTTCAAGGCCAGCGACATCCGGTGGGCCTCCCGCTGGGACACGTACCTGCTGGCCACCGACGACCAGGCAAGCGCGGGGGGAGGGCGGGGGGGGGGGGGGGCCCCGCGAGAGATGCCATGGGGGACGCTGTGGATGCCCCGGTTGCCTGCGTCGCCCTGCTGGCGCCCGCGCCGCGTCCTCACCTCACCCTGCCCGTCCCTCGTCACCGCCCTGCTCCCTGCAGGTCCACTGGTTCTCCATCGTCAACTCGCTCATGATTGTGCTGTTCCTCAGGCAAGGGGCGCCGGTTGGTTGGTTTGTGGCGTGACGGTACTACGCAGCAGCGCTGGCAAGGCGCTGGCCTGGCGGCAGCACGCAGCAGCACGGTTGTGAGAGCGCCTGTACGCGCGCGCGCATGCCCCGTTTGCTGCTTCCCTTGCTTACCCCTGCATGCCCCTCCCCTGGTTGCCTGCTGCAGCGGCATGGTTGCCATGATCATGCTGCGGACGCTGCACCGCGACATCTCAAAGTACAACCAGCTGGAGACGGCAGAGGAGGCGCAGGTCCGTTGCTTCACTCGCTGCCGCTGCTCCTGCTGGCATCGCTGCTGCGCCTGCTGCTGCTGATGGCCTTGAGGGGTTAGCGGCCTCTGGAGCGGTGCAGGCCGGAATGCCCCCCTGACCCGCCACCAAGCCGCCCCCACCTGTGCGCAGGAGGAGACGGGCTGGAAGCTGGTGCACGGTGACGTGTTCCGCCCACCCGCCGGCGGCTCCTGGCTGGCGGTGCTGGTGGGCACCGGCGTGCAGCTGTTTGGCATGACCCTGGTCACCATGGTCTTTGCCACCCTCGGCTTCCTCTCGCCCGCCAACCGCGGCGGCCTGATGACCGCGGTGCTGCTGCTGTTTGTCTTCATGGGCTGCTTTGCCGGCTACTTCTCGGCGCGGCTCTACAAGTCGTTCAAGGTGCCGGGGGAGACGCGTGGGGCGGGGGGAGGCTGCCTGCCGGGGTTTGCGCAGGAGGGGGCAGGGGGCAGGCGGCCTCTTGAGCGCACGACCCACGGGCTCGTGGGGGGCAGCAGGCAGCTTCCACATTGCTTGCAGCTACGTGCCAGCCGTGGCCACGCCCGCTGGCCCTTCACCTGCCACACTGCGTGTGTTGTTGGTGCAGGGCGAGCAGTGGAAGCAGACGACGGTGCGCACCGCGCTCACCTTCCCCGGCTTCGTGTCAGGTAGGGGTGGGGCAGAGCAAGGGAGGGTGCAGTGGCGGACTGCCCTGCATGCCCCTGCCCCTGCTGCCCACACGCTGCTGCGGCAGCTGGTGCGCCACCAGGCAGCCTGCAAGGGGCTCAAGGTTCCAAACGAACGAACGAACGACCCTGCTGCTTCACCCGCCGCCCGCCCTGCCCCTGCAGTCATCTTCCTGACCCTCAACTTCCTGGTGTGGGGCCAGCGGAGCAGCGGCGCGGTGCCATTTGGCACGCTGTGCGCGCTGGTCTTCCTGTGGTGCGGCATCTCCGTGCCGCTTTGCTTCATTGGCTCCTACTTTGGGTACAAGAAGGCGGCGCCGGAGGTGGGCGGCGGGGGGGCGGCGGGGGGGTTGGGGCAGCGGTGGGCCGACCGGCCCTGCATGCCAGCAGTGCAGTGTCACCCGCGGCGGCGCCTTCCTACCATGTCGACTGCCCCGGCATCGTTTCCCACTGCGTCGTCGCGCCTGCCCTGCCTCCCTGGCCTGCCTGCAGGACCCAGTGCGCACCAACAAGATCCCCAGGCAGGTGCCTGAGCAGCCGTGGTACATGCACCCCGCGTTCTCCATCCTCATTGGCGGCATCCTCCCCTTTGGCGCCGTCTTCATCGAGCTGTTCTTCATCCTCACCTCCATGTGGGTGCACAGATCCGTCTGGTCGGGGGTGCAAAGCGCTGGGCAAGCCTGCGTGAGCGTTTCTGGGTTGGCAAGGGGGGTGGGGGGGGCAGGGTGGGTGCGGGGTCCTGCCGTTTCGGCGCCGGCTCAGCAGGGCTGCGGTGCGTGGGACGTGACGCACGCTTCCTCCAGCCAGCTGCGTGCCCCCGCCCACCCACCCGCCCACCCGCCCGCCCACCCCCACCTCACCCACGACCGGGTGCAGGTGGATGCACCAGTTCTACTACCTGTTTGGCTTCCTGGGGCTTGTCTTCATCATCCTCATCATCACCTGCGCTGAAATCACAATCGTGCTGGCCTACTTCCAGCTGTGCTCCGGTGGGGGGGTGGGGGGGGGGGGCGCCGGCGAGGCAGGGCTGGGTGTGATGCAGGGCTGCTGCTCGGCCCGGTGGGGCCCGAGGGTGGGGACGCGTGGGGCCTCGCAGGGCAGCCGAGAGCGTCGCAGGGAGACGGCCGGCTTTGGCCTCGCCCCTGCGCCCTGCCGCACCCTCCCCCACTGCCCCTGCGCCGCCCCCTCGCAGAGGACTACCACTGGTGGTGGCGCGCGTACCTGACGTCGGGCTCCTCCGCGCTCTACCTCTTCCTGTACTCCCTCTTTTACTTCTACACCAAGCTGGACATCACCAAGCTGGTCCCCGCGCTCATGTACTTCGGTGAGCCGGCGCAGGTTGTTTTGTGGCAACTGCAGCGACGCATCCGTGCATGTGCTGTGTGCTGCGGCTCCGCATGTCTTGCGCGCATGGGGGTGCGGCGCGCGGCTCCCTCCGCGTGTGTGTGCTTTCTTCTCACTGGAACGCCCCCCTCTCCCCCCCCCGCCCCCCCCCGTCTTCAGGCTACATGACCATCGTGTCTGCCAGCTTCTTCTGCCTCACCGGCACAATAGGCTTTTATGCAACCTACATCTTCATCCGCCGCATCTACGGTGCGCTCGCGAGGGGGCGGGCGTCGGTGCCGCTGCGCTGTGCCTCCACCGGCGCGCTGCAGCCAGTAGTGCCACCGCTGATGCTGGGACCACCCCAGGGGCGGCGTGCTGAGGGTGGCACTTCCAGGTGCTGCGTGGTTGTCCACCGACCCAGACTCACTGCCCGCCCGCGACCGCCGCCATCCTCCCGCCGACATGCAGGCGCTGTGAAGATCGACTAAGCAGCAGTGCAGCCTGGCCGGCGCCCGCGATCGTGTGCCCCGGCAGCGCACCTGGCAGCAGCAGCAGCAGCAGCAACCCCCGTCCTGGAAGCCCTTTGAAACACGTTTGCTTTGCGTTATATTGTGACGGATGAGCCAGAGGCAGCAGCGCGCCACTGCCGAGCCTTGTGGTGGGGCCCACGAGCCCGACGCGAAGTGCAGCGCCCAACCAGTCACGCGACGCTGCTTTTCCCTCGCTCGCTCCCTTCTCCGCCCGCCCACCCAACAGACTTGCGCGCTTTGCTTGGTCCGTGAAGGCCCCGCCACGCCATGGCTTCCGAAACAGAACTGTTTAATTGGCAGCAGCAGCAGCAGCAGTGCCGTGCAGAGAGCTGCAAAGCCAGAGCTGGAGGAGGGAACTGAAGGGGCATGAAGGGACGTGTTGGCCGAACGACCAACCCCGGCAGTGGTGGGAGAGACGCAAGGGCCGGAGACGTGGGTTGGGATGCTGCGCACCAACTACCAGGCATGAGAGGTGCTGCCAGCACTGGAGCGGCCAGTGCTCTCTGCCACGCGCAAGCTGCTGTTCAGCCTAGCATCTCATGTCTTCTGCAGCCTGTTGATGGCCAGCCAGAGGCAGCGTGGGCCTCACACATCTCTGTCCCCTTCTGGTCCGATTCGCTGCCAGCCTGCTCGGCAGTGCTTTCTGAAGACCTACCAGCTCTCCCGCCTCCCCCCTCAGAAGTCGTGCATGCCACACAACCGTTGCGACAGGGAGTGGCAAGTGGGGGGTTTACAGAGGGAAGGTCTGTACTTCCAGGGGGAGGGCGCAGTGGCCAGGGGTGGGGTGGGGGCGGGCAGGGAGGGGCGACAGCGCACGGTTGCAGCGTGCGCAAGGGGGTAGCGATCGATAGGCAGTTGGGATAGGGGCAGAGGCATCAGGTGCACACAACAGCTCGGGGAGAGGGCAAGGGATACAGAGGCCAGCGAGTGGCAATGGCGGGGGGGGGACACACGGCGTCAGCGGCCATGGGGAGGCGCATGGGGCGCACACGGCAGGGGCAGCGCGGGGCAGTGGCGCTGCTCTGGTGCGGGCGCACGCATGGGCGGAGTGGATGGCAGCAGGCGTGGGGAGATATGGACAAGCAACAGCGCGCCACTAAGGCGGCGAGTGCTGGGTGGAAGCGGGATGAAGGGGAGGGGTCAGTGGTGGGGGGGGTGCGAGGGGATGCGGAAGGGTCAGTGCAAAGGGATGGTGGTGGGTGGGGGGGCCGCAGGTGGTGCATGGTGGAGGGCGGAACCCAATGAAAGGGTGGGTGGGCATGGGCATGGGTGTGCCTTGCCCGCAGGGTCGAGGGTGTGTGGATGGGGGGTACCGTGGCACGGAAGGGCACGAGATGAAACGGAGGCAGGTGCCTAATGGGGGAGGAATGGAGGGGAGCGCTGGGTGACGGGCGGCTCACCCTGGGGGGATACGCGCTCTGTCTGCATGAATAGGTCTGGCTAGGGGCGTGGGGGACACGTGGAAAGAGGCTAGCTGCTAGCTTATTGGGGGGGGGGGGGGAGAGGGGGGGGGGCTCACAGGCCAGGCAGCCCGAAGGCAGGGGGCGCCAGGGGCTGGGCTCAGCCCTGGACGCCCGCGGCGGCACGGCCGGCGGGGGGCTTACGCATGCAGCATCTTGCGGCTCTTCTGGGTGCTGAGGGCCTGCTTGGTCTCCTCCTCGCAATCCACCCAGTCCCACTCGATGCCCTGCGGGTTGGAAACAGGTGGAGGAG
Source organism: Micractinium conductrix (assembly GCA_002245815.2). Classification (NCBI taxonomy): domain Eukaryota; kingdom Viridiplantae; phylum Chlorophyta; class Trebouxiophyceae; order Chlorellales; family Chlorellaceae; genus Micractinium; species Micractinium conductrix. Next base: position 305,828 of record LHPF02000038.1, on the reverse strand, counting down.
GGGAGGCGGGAAGGCAGGGGTGAGCGGGGGCTGGGGGCGTGTGTGGGGCGGCAAGGCTGCGCGTGCACCTGCGGGCCTCCTGGCTAGGGCCGCTGGTTGCCTTGGATCACCGGTGTCGCGCAGCACAACCCAGCTCAGGGTCGCCACTCCCGCATGCAGCGCAGCCGGCGGGCGCTCGGCTGCCGGCAGCGGCAGCGCGCACCTTGCGGTCCCAGTTGTAGCCAGTGATCTTCTCAAGGGCAACGTCGGAGAAGTCAACGTCGCCGTCGCCCTCGCAGGAAGCGCACTCTGCGGGAGGGGAGGCACACGGGGAGGGGGGACGGCATTGTGAGCGGTGGCAGGTGTGGACAGCCGGACGGTGAGCGCAGGCGGGCGCATGCGGCGGCAGGGTTGGGGAGCACAGGCGGGATAGAGGCCAGCGGCGGGGCGTGCGCATCATACGCGCTGCCAAACGCTTTGGCAGCGCCCCCAAGCCCTTGCCTTGCCATTCGCCCCGCCGGACTCACCGTCAACGACCATGATGGTCACCCACTTGCCGGGGGCATCCGGCTCGGTGCCACGAACCTTGATGCACTTGCCGCAATCCTCATCCTTGCTGCAAAGAGGGGGGGAGAGGGGGGGCGTGGTCAGCGACATGACGGGTTGGGCAGCGGCGGGAGCGCTGTGTCAACATCCCCGGGGGCGCGCTCCCCCCACCCATCCCCCCCTGCCCCCCTCACTTGAAGACTTGGCTGGGAAGGGCAGCGTACAAGGTCTCCCACTTGCTGTCCAGGGTGCCGAACTGGCAGCTGTTGAACCCGGTATGGTTCTTGTTTCCCTTGCCTGCAGGGGGTGGGGTGGGAGAGGGGGGAGGGATGGTTGGTTGGGGCGGGGGGATGGGGGATATCAGATAGGCGTCATCTGTGGTGGTGGCCGCGCAGCGCCAGCGGCCTGTCTGTCCGACCGCAGCCTCCCGCACTGGATCGGGCTTGCGCGCGGCCGAACGCGCTAGTTGTACATGCTGAATCGCTTGCGAACGGCGCGGGCCTCTCAGCGGGCAGCGCAAAGTGGGTCGACCGCCCACTGCACAGTCGACCGCCCACTGCAGTGCGCACCTGAGTATGCTGTGCCATCGCCCTTGTAGTAAGCGCTTGCGCCAGCGACGCAAAGCACCAGCGCGAGGGCGAGCGAGGAGCGGAGGGAGGCCATGATGAGAGGGGGGGAGGGCAGTGAGGAGAGGGAGGACGAGTGGCCAGGGCTTGAGCAGCAAAGGAGCGAATGGGGAGTAGGAGTTCAACGCGGGGCTTAAGTACTCGGGCGAATCCCTTGGCGGACAGATGTCTGTACTTCATGTAGCTGTCAGACAGCCAGGGGCTTGTTGGCTTGCCCCAGCCTGCCTGCATGCCGTGACCAGGACCGACTGCGCACAGGCAGACTGGATTCACATCTGGGCAAGCGCCCCAGCCGCAGGGAGGACGGGAAGAGCTCCGGCTCTGGGCCGCCTCGCGAGCTTTCAAGTTCCCGCAGCACCCCACCGTTCCAGTCTCGCTCACATGCCCCTGGGATGCTGAAATGGGCCCAGAAGCGCCTGCAGGCCGCGCAGGAGGCCAGGCGCAGTTGTTGTTGCCCAACCGCCAACCGCCTCCTACAACCACCTCCGCCTCGAAAGCGCTGCTACGTGCTGGAGGAGCAGTGCAAGAGTGATGGACAGGGGGGAGGGGGCTGCGCAAGCCCACCCAGAGGTAGCGGTCAGTCCGCCGCTCTGCCGCCGCCGAGCCGCCTGGGTTCTGTCTCTGATGGGTATGCCGCCTGTGCCTGCTGCAGCCCCTGGTCGCACAACAGCAGAGACATGAGACGAGGGGTGTCTTCAGGTCTGGTGGTGCAGGGTGGGAGTCACGACCACGTGTTGCAATTTACGTTCGTTGGGAGGACAGTGTGCGCCGCGTTGGTGCGTGGGCGACGTTGACACGGCCCCACCAGCAGCAGCAGAGCAGCAGGCACGAATCAATGGGTTGGGTTCAGGACCTGAGGCTGAGGCCGGCTGCACTGCAGTCGCGAGGGGCAGCCGCCCGTGCAACGCGGCCTCACTTGTCGGCGTCCACGCCCCCGCTGTGCTGCACCTGCTCTGCTGACCGCGCCTGCGCGTCCGCCCGCGCAAGCACCGCCTTGCGGCTGAGCCGCATGCCGCGCGCATCCCGCCCCAGGCACATAACCTCCAGCTCCTGGCCAAGGGAGAGGGCCTCCTCAATGCTGCGCACCTGCGGTCGGGGTTGGTTGAAGAGATGCACCACGCCCTCGTCAGCTGGGCCCGCCTCTGGTCGGCTTCCACTGGCGTGCATGCTGCTCGCCGACACGGTGGGCACTGGCAGTGGCCTGCTCGCGGAGGAAGGACAGCCAAGCATGCAAGGTGCGCCTGCATGTGGCACACAGATCTCAAGCAGCAGGACGTTCCAGCCCCCAAGGCGGTCCCGCGAGGCACGCTGCGCACCCGTGTGGGCGAGATCTCGCTGATGTGGAGCAAAGCGCGCGCGCCGCTGTCCGCCAGCGTCACGAGGGCGCCGTAATCAAACAGCTTGGTGACAGTGCCGCGGTACACCTCACCCTCCTGTGGGTGGGTTGATCGAGGGGGTGTGCATGGGCGGGCGGCAGTGTGGGGCCCTGCGCATTCATTTGCTGCAGCATGTGTCATCAGTAGGGTTCAGGTCAGTGGGAGCAGAGGGGCGGGTGGGTGGCGGCAACACCGCTCTGGCGCAGCCGAATCGGATCGCCAGGGCACGATAGCAAACATCCATGTGTCAAAAACAAAAAAAGCACCAGGCAGCATGACGGCAGAGCCTCCAAAAAGGCTGCCGGCAGACACGCGTGCATCGCATCCAGCAGGTCCCTCCGCCGCACCTTGACGCTCTCTCCCGTCACGTCCTGCACTTTGCTTGCTGCCAGCTTGTAGGCGGCCTGCGAGGGGGCGTAGATGGCGACGCGGCCTGCACCACGGGGGGGAGGGAGGGGCGGGGGGGGGGGGGGGGGCAAGCACTTTGGGAGACAGCAGAGCATGCGCAGCATGCAAGCCACAGAGGCAGCATGTGCAGAGCACGTGCAGCATGCAAAGCTGCCCACATGCTATAAACCCTTTGAAAACCTTGCAAGCAGCAGCAGCAGCAGCAGCAGCGGCAGCGGCAGCGGCGGCAGCGGCAGCGGCAGCGGCAGCAGCAGCGGCGGCGGCAGCAGCAGCGCTGCCTCACCGCTGTCCCCGTCCACATCCAGCCGCACGTCCGCCTCCTCCTCTAGCTGCCTGATGTTGGAGCCCCCCGACCCGATGACACGCCCCACCATGCCGGCAGGCACGGTCAGGCTGCCAAAGGTTGGGGAGCTGTCGGAGCGTTCCTGCGGCAGGCAGGCCGGGCAGAGGACGGCAAGGGGCGATGGGATGGGGATGGGTGCCGGGCCGGGCGAGGTGTGGTGCAGGCGGGCAGCAAGGCGTGGCACGTGGGAGCAGGGCGGCGCATGCGAGCACACGGCGGCGGCGCTGCCTAGACGCCGCTGGGCGGCCCTGCCCACCAGGCCTTTTGATTATGGATACCGGCAGGCAGTCCACGGTCCGGCCCTACCTCTGGCAGTGCCGCCTCCATGGCTGATAGGATCTTGGCGCGGCCACGCGCTGCCGCCGCCAGCGCTTCCTCCACTATCGACAGCGGCACGCCACCTGGCAACTTCACATCTAGCTGGCAGGCGGTGATGCCGGTGCGCGTGCCTGGGGATGGCGGGTGGGGAGGGCAGGACAGCCGCGGCGACATAGAGCGCTGTCAGACACGGGCCACGGTCAGGCAACAGGGCAGAGGCAGCTCGACGTCCAGCTGGCAGGCGGTGATGGTAGTGCGTGGTGTTATGCCGGGCATGCCCGAGACTTCCCCTCACGTCGCCACCCTGCCCTCGTGGCCGCGTTGAGCAGCAGAGAGGTCGCGCCAGTTAAAGTGCCCCTCCCCCCCACCTGCAACCTTCAGGTCCATGCCTCCGGTTTGGTCCTCGATCCCCTGGGGGCGGGTGGGGCGGGTGTGGGGAGTTTGAGGGCAAGGGGAAACAACCAGTAAGTAAGGAGTGTGGCGGCCCAGCTTGTGTCCTCCTGCCCTTAGGCCCCTCCCTTGCAGGCTGCTCTGAAGTAGGGCAGCAAGCAGAGACCCCTCCCCCCCCCCCCCACACCCCACCACAACCACCACCCCACACACACGAACAGGACAGCAAGCACCACCCCCTGGGCAACCTCCACCCACCCACCCACACCTGCAGGTCCGTCAAAAGCTCGTAGCGCCCCACCGGTGGCACGGCCGCGCCGCCAGCCTGCGCCACCGGCGCGCCGGCCAGCTCGCCACAGGCTCCGTCCCAGCTGTCGTCCATGAAGAGGCCCACGCTGATGCCTGCACAATGCGGATGAGCGTGGGCAGTCAGTCGATCAGGGTTGTGAAGCAGGCAGGCGAGGCAAGTGAGAGCAGGCACGCCGGGAGCACGGCAGGCATGCTGCACGCAAGACGCTATGCGTGCGCCAGCTCAGCAGCGGCTGCCACCACACCGCACATCGCCAGGCAGCCTGCAAATTTCCGCACCAGCTACGAGCGCCTTGAGCGGCACACCAGCATCCGCCAGCGCCAGGGCGCCGCCGGACACCGCCGCCATGCTGCTGCTGCCCGCTGACGCTAGGGTCTCCGCGTTGATGCGCAGGCTGCCCGGGGAAGGGGGTGGGTGGTGATGTTGAAGTGCAAGGGTTGAGATGCTCAAGGACAAGGGACAAGGGAGGTTTTCTTGTGAACGCAGCCTTCCTGGCAGAAGGTCACCCACCCACCCAACACCTCACCCCACCCCACCCCACCCCACCCCACCCCACCCCACCTGAAGGGGAACTCGTTCTCTGCGGGCAGCACCGGCAGCAGCGCGCGCTCGCACAGCTCGCTGTGGCCCCACTCCCGCCGCATGCCGCCTGCGGGCGGCAGCAGGCATGGGAAGAGGGCTGGGTGGAGGTAGCGGCGAGCACCGGCGCACAACGACGTAGCCGACGAGCACGTCGGCGGTGCAACAGTAGGCAGTGTGCACCACTGCTGCCCGGTTGGGCCCCCCCCCCCCCCGCCCCCCCCACCCCCCGCACCTATCGAGGTTTCCCCAACCGCGTAGGCGGGGAAGGAGTAGTTGACAAAGATGCGCTTGTAGCCCTCCCCCCCCATCAGGCTCTCAGTCTTCTGCTGCTCGCCGCGCCGCCCCACCGTGGCGGTGCACAGCGACTGCGTTTCGCCGCGGCTGAACAGGGCAGAGCCGTGCACCACAGGCACAACGTCGACCTTCAGAGCATCAGGCAGGGTGGGTGGGGGAGGGGCGAGGTCAGGCGAGGCATGGGTGAGGAGCCGCATGCGGCACGCTGCAGCCAACTCCAGGCAACTACTCCCCGCCTGCCCCGCCTGCCTGCCTGACCGCCTGGCAGCAGCCCTGGCGCACCTCACAGTGCACGGAGCGCACGTCGATGCCGCCGCGCCCGTCGCAGCGCCAGCCTTCGTCCAGCGCCAGCCGCCGCAGCGTGCCCGCCACCAGCGCCCTTAGGGTCGTAGGGGGGCAGAGGCGTAAACCCTAAACTCACGTATCCTCCTGTATCGCCCAAATGACCTCTTTTGACCTCTGCAGAACGAGCACACAATCTCCCTCTGATGATTTGACAGGGCAGGGCACGACAGGCCGTTGACTCTCGTACAGCATATGAGCTGGTGTAGTGCCGGCCGATTACCCCAGTTCCACCCCACACCCCAAGTGCCACCCCCGTCGCCACGCCCACCACCCCACCCAACCCACCCACCCAACCCCACCCACCTGAACGTGTGCTCCAGGTCTGCCTGGGTGACGCACCCAGAGCCGGGCACGCGGGCAAAATCTGCGCGGAAGCCTCCCGAAGCACGCAGCTTCTGCAGGACGGCCTCCTTTGCCTGCCGAGCGTGGTGGGAGACGAGGGGAGGGGACAAGCCGGGGGTGGGCGGGCCAAAGGTGGGCGCATGCACCCGGCATTCCACCCCAGGTGTATGGCGTGATGATGCTTCATTTGGTTTGTGAGTGTACAGCAGCACGGCACACCTCCTGCAGCGCCTGGATGCGCGCCGACTTGGACAGCTCAGCGTTCCGCAGGATGGCTTCCACAGCGGGGGCTACCATCTCGGTGACGCGGCGCGCCGCAGCGGGGTCGGCGCCCGACAGCTGCACCGTGCGCGTGCTGCGCCTGCGGAGAGAGAGAACAAGGGGGAGGTTCAGCAGGCTTCAGTGAGGGGTGGCGGGTAATGAGACAGGAAGGGTGAGAGACACCCAGGCCTAAGGCACCACAAACGCAGCACCGACACGTGGATGCAGCCTCCCCCCTCCCCCTGCACCCATACCCTGTCTGCTCCGCCAGCAGCCGCTGCGGCTCCACCAGCGCTTGCGCCGCCTCCACGCCCGCACGCAGCGCCCGCATGAACTCTGCTTCGGGTATCTGGTGGGCGCACGCAAGGTTGGGACACGGGGCAAGATGCAGTGGTGGGCAGCGTGTGGACAGCCGGCGGGGGCTGCCAGCCCCATGCTGGCCTGCTTCTACACGCCGTGTGTGCAAGCCGCTCTGCTGCGGCTACATGCCACGGCACTTCGGCACGGCCTCCCCCAGCAGCCGCCGCAGGTGCAACGTCCAGCCCCACAAACACAATCTCCCTCTGCCTCCAACATCCTCACCCGCTCCGCCGCGGCCGCCACCAGCAGTTTAGAGCCGCCTGATCACTCCGCCACCTCACCTACATATGCAATCCGTAACCCATCACCCGCCCGCCCCACCTGCGCTCCTTCCGCCTCCAGCATCGTCACCCGCTCCGCCGTGGCCGCCACCAGCAGGGTGAGCGCCGCCGCCTCCTGCTGCGCCACGCTGGGCCCCACCACCAGCTCGCCACCTGGCAGCAGACCAAAGGGGGGAGGCATTGGCGGTGCGGTTGGAGCGCGGGTCTGTCATAAACAATCTGTGTGATGCTCGCCTCCACCATACCCCGATGCCTCAATCACCACAGCAGGCACGTCGCCCACGGGCACACGCACCTGGCAGCACCGCCACGCGCGCCGCCGCCACCGGGCCCGCCCATGGCAGGTCGGAGCACATGAGGGCAGCAGAGGCGGCTGAGATGGCCATGACGTCTGGGTCGGCGCTGCCATCCGCTGACAACACATTTGCAAACAGCTGCCGAGGGGGGAAGGAGGGACGAAAGGCAGGGTCAGTGGCAAGGCTCGGTGATGCAGCACGCAGCCGGCGTGTTGCCGCATCGAAGAAGCCTCACAAACAACCCACAGCCACCCACCGCTGCATCAAAGGGAGGCCCCGGGGGAGAGCGGGTGCAACGATGCGTCATGCCGCCAGCAACTTGCCCCAAACACAGCCACACCCACAGCCGCAGCCACAAAGCCGCACACAACGCGCGCCACCCACCGCTGCATCAAAGGGGAGGCCCCGAGGGAAGAGCGGGCGCAGCGCTCGGTCGATGCGGCGGGCCGCCAGCACTTCGTGCTCCTTGGCGGCGCCCTCCCGCTTGTTGTAGGTGGAAGGTATGCGGCCCACGGCGCACAGCTTCTCTCTGTACTCGACCTGTGAAGGAGGGGAGGGCAAGGCAGGGAACCGGATGCTTGCTGCGGTGTGGCCGCCTGCCAGGGATGCTGCAGGGGACGCCCGGCAGGCGCTGGCACGGCGCTCGCAAGCGCCCGCCTGCTTGCCGCTGCCCGCCGCACCACCTCTAGCCCCCCCAGCCTGCTCAATAGCCTGCTCGAGCGCTCCCATTTCCTCACCTCGAACTGCAGCTGGTATGCGTCGCGCCGGCTCCAAGGCGCCGCCTGCGCGGTGGCCGCCGCCAGCACAGACGTCCCCCCGGCCTGCACCATGCATGACCCGTTGGCCAGCCTCGCCATCTTGCCCGTCTCAAAGGCCCAACTCTGCCCCTGGAACTCCCCCTCCTGCCGCAGGCTCTGCCCGCGCGGCAGCGTGGCGATCGCGTCGGTGGGCACGAGGTGCTGCCCCGCCAGCCTTTCGAGCGCGGCGTCGGCGGCGGCGGCGGAAGCGGCTGCGGCCGCTGCCTCCTCGTCCGACAGCGGAAAGGCCTCTGCCTCTCCTCTCAATGCGTCGCCTATGTCATCCCGGACCAGGGAGGCCTCGCGCAGCGGCGCGTCAGCAGGCGCTTGCGGTGTGGCACTGTGCAGGCGTGCCGGCGAGGCGGTGCTGAAACGCTGCGCCACTGCAGGCAGCGTGGTGGCCGCAGTGCCCCTGCCAGTGCTGCTCAGTCCCAGTTCACATGCTGCTGCTGCGGCGCCGGCTTCGCCTGCAAGGGATGGGCGCGGAGCGAAGGGGCGTTGGGAGCCAGCGGGCGACAGGCGGCGGCACCGTCGGCGGCATTGGCGGCGGCACTGGCAGCGAGGCGCCAAGGGGTCAATTGCCCGCTTCCCCGCGCTCAGGGATCCGATGCAGCTTGGCACAAACGCACAGCAAGCCTGGCTCACGTTCTAACTGCGCCTGGCAGCCGCGAGCGAGCAAGGTGGCGCAGCGTCGCAGCGCTGTCGCACGCCCGCTCATCGATAAGCTCTCCCACACAACACGCGTGCTTTAGGGAGCGTCAGATGCTGTTCTGCTGCAAAGCCAGTTGTGGGTCGGCGAGCCCTCTGCAGACAATTGAGCTAGCTGCAAACAATGACAACCAAACGAGAATGCGCGAACTGCTTTGGGTTAGAGCGCAAGGGGCCTTGAGCATGCATGCGGGCAGCGCTCTGGCGGCAGCGGCGACAGCCGGCGGTGCCGGTGGAGCCGGCAGGAGTGCTAGTGTGCATTGCAGCTACACGATGCTGAGCATGCATGCAGAAATGCAGCACAGTGGCCGCAGTGTACATGACCAGGTCCTGGCCTTGCAGGCAGGCCGGTGCACCGCGTGCACAGCTTACAAGCTGCATGACATCCGCACTGGCTTGGAACCGGTCAAAACGGTTGCTCCCACTGGCACTGTGCACTATTCTCGCCATGACATTCTCGGGACTGTCTCTTCTTACCTGATATGCGGGACACTCACCATGACAGCTGAAGCAGCTGCACTTGCTGTTCGTCAACTGTCCCAAGACTTGCCGTTCAGTCGCCGCCGCCGCCTCCGCAAGCAGAGCAGGCAAGCAGAGCAGGCAAGCAGAGCAGGCACGACACGTTCTTCCTGCGTGCCCACCCTGTGTCGCACGATCGCCCGGCAGCTCCCGGTCGCTTGTGGATGCCAGGCGGCACCGCATCAGCCTCGGCATCGGTTCGCCTTTCGCCCTTCTCCCCCTCGCACTTCAGCGCCTCACCAGCCCGCCGAGGCAGCTCCTCGCAATGGTATGAGACGCGAAGAGCTCGGCAGCGCTGCGTGGGGTCTCTCCTCGCTGCCTTGCTCGCCGCCGCTCGCCGCCGCCACTCGACCGCGCCGCCGCCGCCCGACGTTGCTGCACCTGCGCTCTCTTCCCAACAACTCCACAGGCTGACGACCCAGAGCTCGAAGCCATCCGCCAGCGGCGCATGGCGCAGCTGATGGCTCAGCAGGGCGGCGGCGGCGGCGCCGGGGCGCCAAAATCTGCCGAGGAGGCGGCGGCACAAGAGGAGCAGCGCGCCGCGCAGGAGGAGCAGCGCCGTGCGATGCTGGTTGGCGTGTTGCAGCCGGCGGCGCGTGACCGACGTGAGAAGAATCGAGGGAGGGGAGCCATGCACAAAGCAACCTGACGTCCTTTTCTGCTCACCGTCCCCTCCCCCAACCATCCCCTTCTTCAACACCCCCTCTCTGCCCACCACGCAGTGGCGCGCATCGAGCTTGTGAAGCCCGACAAGGCGCGCGCCATTGAGGACATGATTTTGATGGCCGCCAGGAGGGGCCAGCTGCAGGAGAAGGTGCGGGGTGTTTGTGCGGCCACGTGTCGCTGCCGACAGGCGGGGGTACCTCAGCGAGTGTTGCGTGGCGTCGAGGCTGGGCTGGGGCAGGGGTAGGGACCGGCACCGTCGCCATTTGGTGATAGCGCGGGTGGGGGCAGGCAGCACGAGAGGCCGCTCAGCAAACTTGCCAAGCACGTTGTCAGCATGGCTGGAACACCCCGCTGCCGCTGCCTCTCGGCGCCACAGGTGTCTGAGCCTCGCCTGATTGAGCTGCTTGAGCAGGTGTCGGAGCAGAACGAGAGGAAAACAAAGGTGCGAAGGGTTTGGTGGGACCTGCACGAGGAGAGCACGGGTGTTTTGCGGCCGTGTGCGCTGATTCGACGTTCGTTCTCTGCACTCTGCCGCCCCACCGCTGCAGGTGACGATACAGCGGCGGCGTGCGCTTGATGATGACGAGTGGTGAAAGCAGGCAACTCAAACAAGCTCAGGTTTTGCACGCACAGCATGCAGCACTACTGCGCCGCTGCAGCGCGCTGCAGCGCCACGCGGGCGCCATCCCGCAGTCTCAACAGGCAGTCTATAGCGCGGTCTGCTAGTTTTACCGCCATCTCTTTTGATTGTAAGCACGTTGTCCACAAGATCCGCGCTAGAGCACGCTGAGACGTTATGCCTGCCCTTACTCCTGTCTGCACCAAGCACCCATCAGCCAGCCAGCACCTTGTCGGCAAAACGCGCCGCTTCGTCGCCAGTCGCCACCGCCACCTCGCTCCACCGCAGGCTGCTGGAGGAGGCAGGGCCTTTGACTGTCGGCATGCTCAGGTGCGCAACTAGAGTTGGAGTGACACGGCTGCTCATTAGTCGGCCCCGTGCCTGCGGCGGCGCGCTGCGCACGGCGAGCCACGTCGGCACGGGGGCGCTTGCAGGTGCTCTCCTGCTGGCAGCCTCTTCTCCACACTCGGCCTCTCAGTTATTACACGCCGTGCAGCCTTCAAATCTGGACCGGCCTGGGCCTCCTCCAGCCCCGGGCTTCCTCGCCCTGCGCCCGCGCTCGGGCGTCCCTGCGCGGACCGCTGCGCGCCGGCGTCCTCGCTCCGCGCTCAATCTTAGATCGGCAAGCCGCGGGTGGGGGTGGGAGGTCTCGGCAGATTGTCGCTGTTCGCGCCTTGTCGCCTCGCAGCCCTCGGCACGCCCTTCACGCGCATTGTGGGCACTCGCACGCAATTGCGGCCGGCGATCCGGACGCGGGCCTGCCGCGAGTCAGTGCCAGAGCTGTCACGGGCCGCCGCCGCTGCCGCCGCTCAGCGCCGCGTCTCCGTCCGGGGCTCGCCGTGCCCACTGCTGCCCCGCCTCTTGCCTGCTCGCAGGTCTGTGACGTCGTTTGCGAGACGTGGGACTTCCCTGCGGAGTGCGCCTCCAGGCAAGAGGGTCCTGTGCTCGCTGTCGCCGCGTCGTTGACCTGCTGGGTGCTGCACTGACGGAGAACCACGGCGCCGCGCTGTCACGTGGGTGCTGCCTGGTCCACCCCTGACACGCCCAAACTTCCTTGCCCTGACCCGCATTGCCACCATGCCCTGCCCTGAATTGCCGCCAGCCTCGTCGTCCCCGCAGGCGGACGAGGAGGCACCTGGCCAGCGGACCCTCCCCCACCGCAGAGGCGCAGCGCGTGCACCCAGGTCGGTCAGTCGACAGGACTGCGAGGGTGTTGCGCCCGCCGCCGCTGGGTGGCCGCTGCTACTCCCGTGGTGCAGCACCTGCAAGCCCACGTGCCCACGCCCCCCCCCCCCCCCCCCCCCCCCCCCACACACACACACACACACCCACCACCACCCCACCCACCACCCACCACCACCACCACCAACCCAACACCCACGCCCCCCTCCCCTCCCCCCCCACCCCCCACCCCACCCAGCACCCACGCCCCCATCCCCTCCCCCCTCCGCCTCCCCCTCCGCCTCCCATTCTGCGCAGCATGGGCCGCAAGAAAAGCAAAGGCAATGCCAAGGCGGAGCTCGAAGGTTGCCCCGCCTGCGGCGTGATGCTGCGCAAGACCCTCATCCTCTTACACGCCAACCACTGCTTGGACAAGCGAGAGGGGTTGGATCAGCACCAGCAGCCGCTGGACGACGGCGGCGCCGCCAACTTGCCCACCTCCCCGCCTCCTGGCAGCTTTGGCGTCGGCCCCTCGCCAGGTGGGGCGTGCTGCGTGCTTGCCGAGCTGTTGACGTGGCCGCCCCGCAGGTGGCTGGCGACGGCAACCCCCCGCCTCCTCCACACGTTGCTCCTCTCCCTCCCGGCCCCGCCGCCCAACTCTGTCCCTGCCCCTCTCCCTCCGCCGCCCCCCCTCCCCTCCCCTGCAGGCTCCGGCGGCGGCGTGCTGCACCCCGCCTCCGGCGCCGCGGCAGGTGGGCTGCCTGCCTGCCTGCCTGCTGCTGCTGCTAGGGCGGATGTGGGCAGTTGAGCGCCTCGTTGTGGCCTTGGTGGTGCCGCCAGCCGTTGAGTCGTGTCGCCGTTGCAGGTGGGCGGCGACAGCACCCCCTGCCTCCTCTGCACGCTGCTCCTCTCCCTCCCGGCCCCGCCGCCCAACCCTGTCCCTGCCCCTCTCCCTCCGCCGCCCCCCCCCTCCCCTCCCCTGCAGGCTCCGGCGGCGGCGTGCTGCACCCCGCCTCCGGCGCCGCGGCAGGTGGGCTGCCTGCCTGCCTGCCTGCTGCTGCTGCTAGGGCGGATGTGGGCAGTTGAGCGCCTCGTTGCGGTCTTGGTGGTGCTTGCCGAGCTGTTGACGTGGCCGCCCCGCAGGTGGCCGGCGACGGCAACCCCCCGCCTCCTCCACACGTTGCTCCTCTCCCTCCCGGCCCCGCCGCCCAACCCTGTCCCTGCCCCTCTCCCTCCGCCGCCCCCCTCCCCTCCCCTGCAGGCTCCGGCGGCGGCGTGCTGCACCCCGCCTCCGGCGCCGCGGCAGGTGCCAGGCAGCCTGCTGCTGCTGCTAGGGCGGATGTGGGCAGTTGGGCACCTCGTTGTGGCCTTGGTGGTGCCGCCAGCCGTTGAGTCGTGTCGCCGTTGCAGGTGGGCGGCGACAGCACCCCCTGCCTCCTCTGCACGCTGCTCCTCTCCCTCCCGGCCCCGCCGCCCAACCCTGTCCCTGCCCCTCTCCCTCCGCCGCCCCCCCCCTCCCCTCCCCTGCAGGCTCCGGCGGCGGCGTGCTGCACCCCGCCTCCGGCGCCGCGGCAGGTGGGCTGCCTGCCTGCCTGCCTGCTGCTGCTGCTAGGGCGGATGTGGGCAGTTGAGCGCCTCGTTGCGGTCTTGGTGGTGCTTGCCGAGCTGTTGACGTGGCCGCCCCGCAGGTGGCCGGCGACGGCAACCCCCCGCCTCCTCCACACGTTGCTCCTCTCCCTCCCGGCCCCGCCGCCCAACCCTGTCCCTGCCCCTCTCCCTCCGCCGCCCCCCCTCCCCTCCCCTGCAGGCTCCGGCGGCGGCGTGCTGCACCCCGCCTCCGGCGCCGCGGCAGGTGCCAGGCAGCCTGCTGCTGCTGCTAGGGCGGATGTGGGCAGTTGGGCACCTCGTTGTGGCCTTGGTGGTGCCGCCAGCCGTTGAGTCGTGTCGCCGTTGCAGGTGGGCGGCGACAGCACCCCCTGCCTCCTCTGCACGCTGCTCCTCTCCCTCCCGGCCCCGCCGCCCAACCCTGTCCCTGCCCCTCTCCCTCCGCCGCCCCCCCCCCTCCCCTCCCCTGCAGGCTCCGGCGGCGGCGTGCTGCACCCCGCCTCCGGCGCCGCGGCAGGTGGGCTGCCTGCCTGCCTGCCTGCTGCTGCTGCTAGGGCGGATGTGGGCAGTTGAGCGCCTCGTTGCGGTCTTGGTGGTGCTTGCCGAGCTGTTGACGTGGCCGCCCCGCAGGTGGCCGGCGACGGCAACCCCCCGCCTCCTCCACACGTTGCTCCTCTCCCTCCCGGCCCCGCCGCCCAACCCTGTCCCTGCCCCTCTCCCTCCGCCGCCCCCCCTCCCCTCCCCTGCAGGCTCCGGCGGCGGCGTGCTGCAGCGCCTGCAGCAGCGCCTGCTGCACCTGATGGGGCGCCACGCCAACTAGCGTGGCAGGCACGACCCAGAGTCTGAGGAGGAGGGAGGCCACCCAGGTGGGCGGGCGGGGGTGCAGTGCTGTGCAAGGGGTCGGGGTTGAAGAGGGGTGTGTGTGCGTGGACTGAGGAGGCAGTCGCACATGGCTGGGTTACAACACCACGCACGCTCACCACCTCTCTCCTCTCTCTGCCCCTGTCCGTCCGCTTGCAGGCAATTCGGCAGAGGAGACCGCCGCCGCTGCCGAGGAGGGGGGGGAAGAGGGTGCCGCTGCGATGCACGCGGGAGAGGACTCTGATGAGGACGAGGTGGGTGCTGCTCAACCCAGTCACAGGGGCTGTTGGGTGCTGCTGGGTGGGCGGCGGTGGTGCTTGCAGATTTCTGGCGGTGCTCTGCTCCTGCTCTCAGCTGGTCGTCGTGGTGCAGGCGCAGTGGCGCACCGTGCGGGCAAAGCCCTCGACACCTCTGCCGCCTCTTCCCTCCGCCCTCACGCCCCTGCCCTCCCGCCCTCCTCCCTCGCCCGACGCAGGCGCCGTCCCCTTCGCTGCTGGCCATCGACGCGGCCAACCGTGGCGGGTGGGTCCCCCAAGCAGGTGCCGCGGCCAACCCCAGGGCAACGCTGGACCTGACCCGGCAGTGCGAGGCCCAGCTGCAGCAGCTACGTCAGGAGGGGCAGCTGCAGCAGCACCCTTCAGCAGAGGCGTCTTTCCGGCGGGGCCTGGGCGACTACCAAGTCAGCACCAGCCGCCACCCGCACGTCGAGGGGATGAGGATGCTGGTGGCGGCGGCGGCGGCGGTGGCGGCGGCACAGCCAGCGGCTGCGCGGCTCTTGGAGCTCGGCGGCGGCGACCGAGCCGCCAACAACGCGGCTTGGCTGCACCACCTGCTGCCGCACGGCGTGGCGTCCTACACCAATGTGGACATGGTGCCCACATCCGAGCAGCTAGGCCTGCCCCTGCCGCAGCTCCCACGGCCGCGAGTAGCCAGCCTGCCAGCCAGCCAGCCAGCCAGCCAGCCAGTCGCGCAGCAGACATGCACCTACGCGGAGTGTGAGGTGCAGCCGGGCACCATGGACGCTGCCGTTGTGGTCAACGCGATCGACGGCCCCGCCTCGTCCTGCCACGCAGCTGCGCTGCTCTGCAGTGCACTGCGGCCCGGGGCGCCTGTGCTGCTCGCTGGTAGCGGCGACAGGCAGGCCTGCTTTGCGACCCTGCTGGCTATGGATCTGATAAACCTGGGCTTTTCGGTGGAGGCGTGCCAGCCCGACCAGGCCGGCCTGCCGTTCTGCCGCCCCGCCGACGCCACGTCCTTCATCATCCTGCGCTCGCCAGGTGCGCGGTGCAGCTGTCGCGGCGGTGCAGCAGCGGTGGCGCCCATGCAGCCCGATGCAGCATCCTCGCTGCACAAACAGCCCGATGCAGCATCCCCGCGCATCTGCTGTTAAGACGATTGCTTGCTGTGTCCCTGGCATGGTGTGTCACATCACGCCGCCCGCTGTCCAAACCTGCTGCAGGCCAACCTGGGGTCCCATGCCCGCCGCCGCCCGCCGCGTGGCTGCAGCAGCAGCAGCGGCACCCGCCGCCGGAGCCGCCATCCGGCCCCGCCGCCACCAGCAACAACGGCGTGGTGTATGGCATCCTGCCGCTTCGCTTGCTGCCGCAGCCGCCGCCGCAGCAGCAGCAGCAGCAGCCCGCGCCCGGCCTCCGCCCAGCAGCAGATGCCCGCGAGACTGCGCAGCATGCGCCTCCTGTGCAGCTGCAGCTGCAGCAGCTGCTGCAGCCGCCTCCGCTCGACATGCGCGAACCTGCCGACCTGATGGCAGTGTTCCAGCAGGCGCGGCAGCTCTCGCTATCGTACGGCGGCAGCACGCTGCGCGGCCTCCTAGTGCGGCTGCGCGAGCACGAGGCTGAGCTGCTGGCAGGCACGCACAGCTGCCTGCAGAGCCAGGAGCAGCCGGGCATCGACCTGCTGCGGGCGGTGCTTCCTAACGAGGCGGCGGTCCGGATGGTTTACAGGGCCCACCTCGTATCCCGCTCCATTGTGCTGGCGGCGGTGTCTGCCGACAGCGTTGGCGGCGACCGCTCGCAGATGGAGGTGCTGGTGGCCGCTGCGGAGTAGTCGGTCATTGACGCCAGCAGCGCCACCGCCCTGAACCGGAGCCTTGACGTGGGGCCGCGGTTTGTCTCCATGCCTGGCGCTTGCGTGGCGACGGGTGCGGCAGGTGCGATATGGGAGGGGAGACGGCCAGGGGGGCACAGCCCGCCGTGCCGCCGCCGCCGCATCTTCCTGCCTGGCGGCTGGCAGCCGGAGGAGCCTGCCCCCCCCCCCCCCGACACTGCACCGCAGCCCTCCGCTCGCTCGGGACACCTGTTGGGACAGGTTTTGCAGGCGCCCACAGCGGCGCGATGCCCCCCACCCACATACCCTCTGCCTCTACGTCGCCCAGCCTGCCACTCCCACCCACCCACCCACGCCCCCCACCTTTCCCACCCCGCAGGCGTGGCGGCGCAGCAGCAGCAGGCGCTGGACCTGCATGGCGACCCCAAGTACTTAAACAAGCAGGGAGGCAGGCTGGGAGGTGAGGCTGGGGGGGCGGGATCCGCCGCCGGCGGTGCTGGCCAGCAGGGCAGGGTTGTGTGCCGGCGTGCATTTGTGTGTGTGCAGCGCCGCCGCCGTGCCGCCGCTGTGTCGCCGCCGCCGCATCTTCCTGCCTGGCGGCCGGCAGCCTGCCGGAGGAGCCCCCGCCCCCCCACCCCCCACCCACCCCACCACCACCCCACCACCACCACCCACCCACCCACACCCACCCACCCCCCCCCACACACAAACACCCCGCACCCGCCCGCCCGCCCCCCCCCCCCCAAGACAATGCCCCCCCTGCCCTCCGCTCGCTCGGGACACCTGTTGGGACAGGTTTTGCAGGCGCCCACAGCGGCGCGATGCCCCCCACCCACATACCCTCTGCCTCTACGTCTCCCAGCCTGTCACTCCCACCCACCCACGCCCCCCACCTTTCCCACCCCGCAGCGGCGGCGCAGCAGCAGCAGGCGCTGGACCTGCATGGTGACCTCAAGTACTTCAACAAGCAGGGAGGTGAGGCTGGGGGCGGCGGGCGCCGCAGCTGGCTGGGCGTGGGGGCATGCTGCTGCTGGCTGGCTGGCTGGCGGAGGAGAGGGGTGGTAGAGGAGGGCCGCATGGCAGGCCCCCATCCGCGCTGCTCCCGACCCACGTGCGCCCTCCACCTGCCATCATGCACGCAGCCGCCGCGACCAATGGCTTTGCCAACGTGCCAATCTACTCGTGTGAGTGGCGGTGAGGGGCTGGCTTGGGGGCAGGTGAGGGGTTCGGTGGAGGTGGTCGACGCATCTGTGTAAGGCAGCGTACCCGCAGTCACACTCCTGTTGTGCCCCTCACCTGACGAGCACCCGGCACGATCCTCGCTGCAGGCGACGGCAAGAAGTGGCACATGTACTGGCGCAAGACCGGCGACAGCTGGGAGTCCACCGGCGACCCCCTCACCATGGGCCGCACCGCCCTCCCCAAGGCCCCCAGCTGCATACGCTCGGCAAGGGAGCGGCGAGACTGATCTACCCACGCTGTGCTGCGCGTCAAATCACGCTGTCGCTCGCGCCCATCGACGGCGCCCCTGCCAACTACGCCGAGGTGGTTGGTGACGCCGACCGGCGCAAAGCCGCCGCCGCCTTCGTTTTCATCTGCCATGCCTAGTGTTTGACGACCTTGCACCACAGCGCCGGCGCCCGGCATGCTGACCCACCTGCCCGCCCTGCGCTACCCTGACCATGACCCAGCAGCAGCTGGCAGCCGACCTGTATACTTGCTCCAGCAGCGAGATGGAGGGTCACGGGCGCTCACAGTGCTGGTCGAGCGTACAAGGGCGCAGTGTGTGGCGTGAATTAGCAAGTGCAGGGGCGCGAGCATGTCCTCGACGCACGGGCGGCGGCGAGGACTGGGCCGCCCGGCTACTCCGTACCGCGCCGCAAACGCCTCGTTTGGCTGTCAACATGCATTAAAAAAGCTGTTGGCACCCGCCTCAGGGGCCCACGGACTTTCCAGGAAACTCCGGTCCCGGGGCGCTCACCAACGGGCGGAGGGCTGGAGCGCGAGTTCCGGCCCGCCGGCGCATCCAATACTATTTTACACCACACGGGGTCGCTATGGAACAAACGAATCAAAGAATGGTGCAGAAATGAGACGGTTGGAGCAGTCTGGTGCATGATCCGAGGGGTCGGACCCACCTGCTGGGGAGAGGATACCTAATCGGGAGGCCTACCTGGACCCACCTGCTGGGGAGAGGATACCTAATCGGGAGGCCTACCTGGCCGAGCGCACGTTGGCTGCCGCCAGCGGTGCTGCGGCCATTGCACGCCCGCCAGCCTGCACAGCTAATGCATGCCATCAAACAGCCCCTCGTGCCTTCCAGACACCACTCGAATAATCTTACGCTGGCTGGTTGCTTGCGTTGCAGCGCCGTTGCACTTGCTGCCACTGCCACCAGACTGCCTCACTCGCTGCCGCCCGTCGATCCCCACCTTGCCCCATGCAGCCTACACACTGCTGCCCTTGGACGCCTGCGACATCGCCACCGCCCTCTCCGCCAACCCTCCCAGTGAGTGCGGCACGTGCTGTGACGTGGAGCGGAAGGTCTCGATCTGCTGGCGCAAGTCGCCGGCAGCGGCAGGAGCGGGGGGGAGGGTGAAGTGGGTAGCAGGCAGGCCTGCCTGGGGAAGGGTGCTGGCCAGGGCCACGGCGAAATGCGCCAGGTATACCGTAACAGGTCCTGCATGCTCGACGGCGTACCAAGCGTGATGGTGGGATAACGCTGCTGCCATCTCCGTTTTCTCACCCCCACCCACCCACCCACCCACCCCACCCCTCCACCCTGCCCCTGCAGCCTTTGCCTCTGGCGCCGTCTACGGCACCCCCGCCCCCTTCCGCCTCAACTACAGCACTTTCTACTCCGTAAGGCTCTTGTTATACTGGCGTGCGACATGCCCAGGAAGAACTGCATGCTGCCACCTGTACTGATCTACAGGGCGGGCTTGTGCCGCCGGCCCCACCCAACGTGCAGCTGCCGGTGGCCCCGCTGCGGAAAGCTTGCTGCCGCGGTCAAACTCCACCTACTGCAGGATTTCTACTTCATGACGGCCGCCATCGAGGAGGCCCTGGCCATCACCCCCGAGGCCAAGGCCGCTGAGGTGTGCTGTGCACAGCGGACAGCCACGTGGCTGGCAGGCTAGCTGGCTGGCACTGCCCCTGCTGCACCGCCATATGGCCTGCAACTACTGGACCATGCCTGCCTGTGAAGAGCCGCATGCCCGCCCACCACCTGCACTCCCTCAAGCCCGCCAGCACCGCCACCATCTGCGCGCTGGCCTGTCGCGAGCAGGCTGCCCACGGCCACCTCGCCCGCCTGCTGCCCCACCCCCCGGCTTGCTGCCTGCAGGTCCTGAAGCAAGATCCCCTCTGGCCTGATCCAGCTGAACTATATGGTGCGTCCGCTGTTGCATTCTGGACTGTTGCATTCTGGACTGTTGCGTGTGTGTGTGGTGTGGTGGCCCCCAAGGGCCCCGTAGGCCAGTCTGCACTCACCCTCCTCCCGTCGTCGCACCCATCAACAGCCTCCGCCTGACCAGCCTCCGCCTGACTCCGCCCCCCCCCCTGCTGCAGATGCATGAGCTGGACGCCGGCCTGAACAAGACCACCGCCAACAACACCGACGTCAACCGCGGTAAGGGCGCGCGCCCATGCCACCTCCCTCCCTACCCACGCCCACAAGGGCCCGTCGGTGAACTGCCTGCGCTCCGGACCCTCGGCGGTGGCTCGCCCCTGCCTCAGCGGGTGGTGCAAAGGACGCCGCCTTGGCAGGGGAGCGGTAGCAGGATGTGTGCACCCGCAGCGGAAGCTGCCGTCACGTGGCTCTGCGCTGCCCGCCCGCCCCTCCACCTCTGGATCCATTTTTACCCCCCCCCCCCCCCCCCGCAGGCGCCCCCCACAGCATTGACGAGAGCTGGGGCCTGTACGCCGGCGGCGCCGACAAGAACTGCGGCCTGTTGGCGCGCGTGATGGCCATGGCCAAGCAGTTCGGTGGCATGCGCGACGCCGCCGCCAGCAAGTGCGAGAGGTGAGAGACTGGGGCTCTTTGGACTTTGGCCGAACAGACCTGCAACACTTAGACCTGCAACACACAGAGATGGCGCGTGTGCCGGCGTGCAGTGTTGCGCTCGGCGCACTGCTGCTGCTTGTGGCGGGCGTCGCTGCTGCGGCTGGTGCGTGGGAACATGTTACACCAAGCAGCGATGCGCGCCTTGGGCCTGCCAGGGCTCGGACGCCTAAGAACGGGACCACTCCCTTCGTTTTGCGCAGAGCGGCAGTCTTCGTGGGACTACAGCGACATTCTGGCGCCCTCAAGGTTCCAGGGCGTGAAGTTCGATGGTGAGGAGGGCGATGGGCCTGTCTGGCGGCCCTGCCGCCGCCGCCGCCTGTTGCCGCCTGCTTCCCGCCAGCCGCAGCCCCACCTTCCGCCCCGGCGGCGCCCCCGCCTCGCCCACCCCTCTCCCGCCGGTGTTCACCCCTCGCCTCGCACCTCCACTGCGCCGCAGACCTTCCGGGGTTCACCCGCTCTGTGTATGAGCGGAACTACGCTGTGGTCACCCCAGAGTCGCACGTCTACGCCGCGAACCCCGCCTGGACCAACGCCACCACCGCCCACCTCATCTCCCCCGTCGTGGGCGCCAACTTTGCCATGTACCTGGCCACCCTGCGCCGCGACTCACTGGGCACCCCGCCGCCCGCGGGCCACGAGCGGTGCGTGCGCCTGCACAGCCAGGGGGGTCTGAGGCAGGCAGCGCAGCGCCTTGCGCCTTGCATGCGTGCCGTCGGCAGCGGCAGGTCGCCTTCCGCCCATTGCCGTCCCTGCACGCGGTCTCCCATCCTTCCCACCCCCTCATTCATCCCCATCAACCTCCTTGCTCAACCCCTCCATCACCCCCATCCGTCCCATCAGCTTCATCTTTGTGCTGGACGGCGTGGTCGAGGTGACTGCCAGCGGCGAGAAGGTGGAGCTGCACGCCGACGACTTTGCCTTCCTGCCGGCGGGCATGGACCACAGCGTGCAATCCGTGGCGGGCGCCGGCCTGGTGGTCTACGAGCGTCGATACGCACTCAAGGTGCAGGCCGGAGAGGGGGTTTAGAGGCCGTGGGCGTGCGGCACGTGAAGGTGGGGGAGCACGGCGTCATGCCTGGTTGTCATGCCACCGTGCCCTTCCCGCCTGCGCGCCCGCCCGCTCCCCAACGGCTCTGCACCCTCCGCCACCCGCCTGCCACTGTCACCGCAGGGCAGCCCCAAGTTTGTGCACGGCCACACCCAGGAGCAGGCGGTGCTGGACACCCCCGGTGAGGTGTTTGCACTGCGCAAGCTGCTGCCCGCCACCGAAGAGTACGACTTCAACATGGTGAGGGACGGCGGCAGGCAGTACCCGCTTCGAACAGAGTTTGTTCTTGCATTTGTTGGACGCCGAAGAATGCCGACTTCAACACAACATGGTGGGGCGCAGCTGCCGCTGTAACCCCCGGTGGTGGTGGTGCTGCCGCTGCTGCTGCTGGGTGCCGTGCAGAGCGTAGTGTTAGCTGCTTGAGTGAGTTGCGGCCGGATGGGCCCGCCCGCCCCCCATGCTCGCCCAGAGGCGCGAGCGTCTGCCCGCCCGCCGCCACGCTCACAGCCACGCTCGCCCACCCCATGCGCCGCCGCATGCAGCACGTGATGGACTTCCTGCCTGGGGAGCACCTGTTTGTGAAGGAGGTGCACTACAACCAGCACGGACTGCTGCTGCTGCAGGGCAAGGGCATCTATAGGTGGGTGCTGGGCGGGCGCGGGCGGCACGTGAAGGCAGGGGAGGCGGCTGGAGGCGGACCGCAGCAGCATGCAGAGCTTGGTAGGGACGTGTTGGGCAGCTCTTCCAGAGGCTGCTTCCGCCTGCCCGTCAGTCCGGGCCGACATGACACACGCTTTACCGCCGCCCCTGGGTCCCCCCCCCCCCTCTGCAGGCTGGGCAACGACTGGCTCCCGGTGCAGTCTGGCGACGCCATCTGGATGGCTCCCTTTGTGCCGCAGTGGTATGCAGCGCTGGGAAAGCAGGAGACCCGGTACCTTATCTACAAGGACACCATTGTGGACCCGCTGCTGCTGGTGTAAGAGCGCCGCGTGCCGCCGCCGCAGGCAGCCGCCGTCGGCTGACCGGCGGTTCCCCAGAACGAGTGCTGCCCACCCGTGCTGCACGTGCTGCCCCGCTTCTGTAGCGCTCCTGTGTTGTTGAGCGGCCCCAGCTGCGTGGGCGGTGCCGCGTGGGCTCTTGTGTCCCCCTCCCTACCGCATGCCCCCCCGTTATCATCTCCTCGTGTTGCCGCCCTGCGTGCTTTGTTTGCACACTGCCTGTACCGCTTTTTCGTACTTCCGCGCCTCTCCTGCCAACGCGTTTCCCCCGTATTCTTTTCCTCTGCAGCCCTCCCGTTCTGCTTCTCTGAGAAAACATGAAAACAGATGCTGCAGATGGGGAGGCATAGGTGTCGACGTCTGGCGCGTGCTGTCGTGGTGTCGCAGCTGTCGTGGTGTTGCAGCCGACAGCCAGGGCCCATGCACATGTCACATCCGCTCCTTCTGTCCACGAGCTTTGTAGTCCGTGCTCTATGCTCTGCCCCTGCCAATTCGAGCTTGCCAAGGCGGAACTGTCGGACGCTTGACCGGTCTCGGCGGCAAGCAGCGCAGCGGCTCTGCGCTCGCCCGAACTTCCAAAGCCGCAGAATTTGCTTGGTAGCGCCATGGCAAGCAGCAGCGCCTCTCCCGCGTCGCTCTGCCAGCGCCCTGCCAGTGCTGGCGCCCGAGAGCGCCCTGGCGCCGCGCTGCAGCAGTGGGACGAGAGTTGTGTAGAGCAGAAAGGCGCAGCCTGCCGCGCTTCAAGTGCTGTCGCCGTCGCCGCCGACAGCGACCTGCAGCAGCCCGGCGCATCGCCTGCCGTCCTCCACCTGAACGTGGTCGCGTCTGAGGCGGTGTGCATCCACTTTCTGCCTCCGCAACCACACCGGCCAGGCACGGCGCCGCCTGCAGCTGCCTCAGCACGGTGCTTCAGCGGCAGCGGCACTGCGCCGCCCCTTGGCGTCCCGGCGTCGGCGCAGGTGCCCGTGCAGCCTGGCATGCAGGAGGCGGCTGCAACCCCTGACGTCTGGCAGCTCAACGCGCAAGACACACACGCTTCAGCACCAGCAGCTTCGCTGGACCAGCAGCACCAGCGACAGCAGACTGCTGGCCAGGCACAGCAGCACTGTGCCCAGCAGCAGCAGCAGCAGCAGCAGCAGCAGCTGCACGGAGCAGCACGGGTCGTGCCGGCAGAATGCGGTGTGAAAGGACAGCAGGAGGAAGGCGCATGGCAAGGCGATCTGCAGGGGCAGCAGGATGAGTGGTCACCCGACTCCGAAGGTGCCTCCTTCACAGAGCCGCCGCCGCTGCAGCTGCACTGGCGCCAGCAGGAGCATGCAGACCAGCAGCAGCAGCAGCAGCAGCAGCAGCAGCCACAGCGGCCAGCGCTCACAACTGCTGGGCCTGGCCGTCGCCCGCCCACTCCCTCGGCGGCGCCGCAGCTACAGGCAGGCCCAGCACAGGCGCACCATGCGGACGAGGCGGTTGCGGCAGAGCGTGGCGCACGGCTGGCAGCAGAGGCTGAGGTGGCGCAGCTGGCAGCGCTGCTCGAGGTGAGTTTGGGTTGGCAACGGAGCAGGCACGGAGAGTTCACTGTGGCTGCTTGTTGGCTTATGTGGTGCGGGTACCAAGGCTCTTCATGCGTTTCGCAGCTCGTGTTGCAAGCCACCCTCTCGCTGCGCCCCTCCGTCGCAACAAAATGCAGGACCAGCAGCGCTCGTGGCAAGAGCAGGCTGCTGAGTGGCAGGGCCAGCTGCGAGTGGCACAATCCGCGCTGCAAGCTCTGCAGGGCAAGGTTGCCAGCCTGCACGCAGAGTTGGCAGCGGAGCAGGCGCTTCGGCAGGCAGCTGAGCAGGAGGCTGAGGCAGCACGCCAGCGGGAGGCGCAGCTGCTGGCACGCCTGGCTCAGGCAGAGCAGCGGCAGCAGGAGCAGCGGCAGCAGGAGGGCCAGCCGCAGCAGGGCCTCCAGAAGACGCAAGGTGCCCAGGCGCACGCTGAGGTGCAAGCTTCAGCCGGTGGTAGCAGCAGGGGCGAGGCTGCTGGCGTGCCAGACGCAGCGCAGCTACACAGCATGCTGCTGCAGCTGCAGCAAGAGGTGGCAGCGCTCAGGTTCCAGCGCGCACCGCAGCATGCCCCGCCAGCCCGACCGCCTGCACCTGCGATGGCAGCGGTGGATCACGGTGGCAATGGCGGGCAGGCCGGGCTGCCAGAATTCTCTGCCTACCTGCCTGCTCCCGCCATGCCGGCAGCGCCCGGCGACAACGCGCCGAGGGCCTGGCAGGAGCAGGCGCAGGCGCAGGGCTGGCGGCATGCTCCGCCGGGCTGGCTGCAGCCAATGCCACCGCAGCCGCAGCAGCTGCCCTCCCTGGCGAGCCGCCAGCAGCAGCAGCAGGCGCTGGGCGCAGCATCAGCCGGGGGCCCTGACAGGTGGGCTGGGACTGGGGCTGCGCACAGTGCTGCAGGGGATGCTTGCAGCGCCAGCGTTGCCAAAGCCTGCCGTGCTTGCCTGCCCGTTCACACACCCCTTGCTTGTCTTGCGCTCAGGCCTGCCGGCGTGACGCAGCAGCGCTTGGCGGAGGTGCGCAGCTGGTTGCAGCAGCAGGAGCAGGAGCAGCAGGAGCCTACGGGGCATGCGCAGCTCCCGCTGCAGCGCTCGCCCCAGCGACAGCAGTCCGTGAGTCTACACCCACTGCAGCAGCCGTCGCCGCAATGTGCAGCCTCGCCGACGCGTGCACGAACGCCGCTGCACGAGCCGCGATCACCGCCGTGTGCTCGCCCCGGCAGCGCCCGGCGACGGCTGCTGCAGGGCACTGGCGGCAGCGGCACTGGCCACAACAGCGCTGCCCAGAGCGGCACCGCCCTCAACAGCACCGGCGACAGCAGCAGCAGGGGGCTGCTGCGGCTGCAGCCGCCAGCGCGATGGGACTACAGGCCAGCTTGGAATGAGGGCACCGGCCGCAGCACCGCTAGCTTCGCCAGCACCGGCCACACCAGCAGGTCCCTGCCCAGGGTGGACGACCTACCCATGGCCCGCGCGCGCCAGGCAGAGGCAGGCGGCGCTCCCACCTCGCAGGCAGTCGCAGCGCAGCAGGAGGCGGGAGCCCAGCAGCACCAGCAGGAACAGCCCTGGCAGCAACCGCTGCACCCCGGGCAGCAGCAGCACCAGCAGGCCTGGCAGCACGAGCAGCAGCCTGCACGCGCTGCTCACGAGGTAGGCGAGCAGTCTTGGCAGCCTGGGCAGCAGCAGTCAAAACGCACTCTCCAGGAGCCGGGGTCACTCCCTGCCTTCTTCCCACCAGCAACTGGGGTGGGCAGCCCGCCTGGCATGCCAATTATACACCAGTACTTCGCAGCTCCCTCCTCGCCGCCGCCAGCTGCACCGCCGGCCTTCGGCCAAGCGCTTGATTTGTGTGGCGGCAGCGGCGGGGCTTACGCTGCAGCGGCTGATCCAGCATCCAGACCAACCAGTACCAGCAGCTATGGCCTGCAGTACCAGCTGCTGCTGCAGCCGGCGCCCCCGCAGGGGCCTCCCGCGTGGCAGCACCAGCTGTGGCAACACCACCAGCAGCAGCAGCAGCAGCAGTGGCAGTCCGTGCAGCAGTCGGAGCCAAAGCAGCACCAGCCAGACGGGCAGCTGCGGCAGCAGCAGCAGCAGCGCCCTGCCACGCCGGCGTCTGGGCTTTCGTGTCGTGCACACGAGCACAGCGCCATTGTGGGCAGCGAAGCCTTGCAGCCGCGCGCTGTGTCGCCGCGACCACGCAGCGCGTCGGCCAAGGTGGGTGGAGTGTCAAGGGCGCAGCTGGCGGTACGACGACCTGCTCTTGAGCCCCTGCTCCTGCTCGTTGACACCTCCTAAACCCTGCCGATTGCCCGCGCCCTTCTTCACCGCCTGCAGGACAAGCCGCTGGCAGTACCGCCCACCCAGGTCGACGCGGGCGCCCTGGCGGCGGCTCGGGCAGAGTATGTGCAGGAGAAGGAGCGCATCCGCGCCAAGCGCCTGCGCGAGCTGGCAGACAGCCCGGGCTTCAGCTTGCAGTAGGGGCAGGTGGCGGAGCGGCAGCGGCCTGGCACGGCGGACCGGCGGTCGACCGGCGGGACGGTACACGTGCGGTGTGGATGCGTGTGCAGGCGCTCTGCTGTGACTTCTTCTCGTGTGTAAACAGTTGTTGAGATGTGCTCGTTGACGACATTTGAAGCAAGCAGTGGGGCAGCACAGGCGAGCAAACGCCCATGGAGCGGCCGAGCAGGCTGCTTGGAGGCTGCGCTGGCGCATCCGCCTGCTATGGCACCGCGCCTCGGACAACCCCTCTGCGCAGCACCAGGGCGGCCCCGTGCGTTGCTGTGCTCTCTGCCCCATCCGGCACCTGTGCCGAGACCTCCTAGCTTGCTCCGCCCCGGCTGCGCCCTCAGCCATCCCCCAACGCGTCAGCCGCCCCTTGGAAGCAGTCTGTGTGCCCCCTGGAGCGTTCGGGGCCCTCCATGAGGTGAAGGGCGCCTCTGCGGGGCGGGCTGCGACCGGGTGGCAGCCGCCGCTCACTTGTCGAGATGCGTTCCCGGTGCCCTTGTTGGCAGGGAGCCACTGCTGCCAGGCACTGCTGAAGACGAGGCTGGCGCAACGTGCAGCTCACGTCTGTGCATCTGCACAATCCTGCTGCTGCTCGGGTGTGCGGCTGCGGGTGCGGTCCCCGCACTGCCGCCCAGCGCCGGCCTCCGTCGCAACATGCCGAGCGACGCTCCAACCGCTGCATATCCTCACTGCCGCAAGAGCAGCTCTGTTGCAGTGGCAGCCGGGCCCGGCGGCGATGGCAGTGGCGAGCACAACCTCACTTTGCTCGTGTGGAGCGGAATGGGTAGGTGCAGGAATCATGAATTACGCTGCCGTGCCTCTTCCAGGCCAGTGCTCTTAAAGGTGTTGCACTGGCGCATGGAGACGCAGGCCACACCTGCTGACACGGCCCCGGGGGTGTCGCTGGCCCAGCGCCGCCTCCGCCTTGCCCTGCCTCAGCCCCATGTCCCCCCCCCCCCAAGAACACAGGCAGGCACAAGGGCATCTTCGACGACGCCTACGCCCTCGATCTTGCCACCTCCTCCTGGCGTGAGCTGCAGCCTGGCGCAGGCCCCGCCCCAGTGGCCCGATGGAAAGCCGGCCACGCGACCCTGCACACCGGGCTGCTGGTGGTAGGGGGGGACGCCTACACCCCAGGCACGCTGCAGCACAGGTGCGGCCCTTGCTCCTCTGGCCCTCGACACCAACAACGCACACTACTTGCCCATTCAGCATCAATGAAGAGATCTGTTCTGTGATTTCTTTTAGTGTTGTTTCTTCTTTCAAAAAATCACTCATTGTGTGACAGGGGGCCGCATGCCCTCAGTGCACCGAGGCCCTCGGTCGGCATGCAGTCGCGCTCCTCACTCAGACCTGCCATGCCTCTGATGCAGGCCCAGCCCTCCCTGCTGCCCATCCATAACTCTGCACGTGCACCACACATAAACTGCAGGCAGCTTCACTGGGGTGTTTTACCATCGCAACTGGCGCAGGTACACCAACGACGTTTGGCGCCTGAACTGGCAGGCCCTGCGCTGGGAGCAGGCGACGGCGGCGCCCGGCGATGATGCGCCCCTGCCGCGCCGTGGGCACTCCCTGCTGCACTACAAGGTCAGGACTGTGGAGTGGATGACGGCGGGTGGGTGAAAACTGCCTGCGCACGCTGCAGGCGCGGCTGCGTCGCTCCCGATGGTTGCCAGGCTGGCAGACGTTGCGCGGCGAACCCCATGGGCAGCCAGTGCCTGGAAGGACAGTTTCGGTTCTCTACAGCGTCTGCCGCGAGCGCCCCACCCTTCCTGGCTCAGGACGAACACGGCACCGACAGGGCGGTGCTGTTTGGCGGGCGCACGATAGACAAGGTGGATGAGAGGAGTGGGCGTGGGAGCCTGGCGCTTGGGCGGCTACGCGACAGCCACTGAGGGGCGGTGCAGTGCTCGTCTTCCACTTTGCACCCTGTCCCACCTCTAAAGCGCCCGGGGTTTCTTCCCTGGCTGCAGGTACCCCTGAACGACGCCTGGGAGGCCCAGCTGGCCTGGCCCAACGTCACCTGGCGCCGTCTCGCGCCGCTGCAGCCCGCGGCTGGAGGGGCGGCGCCCGCGCCTCGCCGCGGCCACTCTGCGGTGCTGGTGCCAGGCGCCGGTGCGCCGCAGATGGTGGGTGCAGGGTGAGGCTGCATGGCAAGGAGAGATCTAGAGCAAATGTCAGCATTCACTCTTGGCCTACATCACCCTCCTTTTAATCACCTCTCCCTCGCCTGCCTACCAACCTCCGCCCGCCCACCGGCTGCCTCACCCTAACTCCTTCAGCTGATTTACGGCGGGCGTAACGACACCGGCTATTATGGCGACCTCTGGCGCTTGGATTTGAAGCGTGGCAGCTGGCAGCGAGTGGCGCCGGCACCGGCCGCGCCCGCCTCGCAGGCTCCCAGCCCGCGTGACCATCATGCGGCTGCCCTGTTTCGTGGCGAGCTCGTCATTTTCGGTGCGTCGCTGTCAAGGCCCTGCCGGTTGTGCCTGGTGTTTGCTGGAGGGGGGTGAAGGGGACGAAGGGAGCAGGCGGCAGGGGCGATGCTGCTGCCTTGCCCGCCAGCCACACGCTTCACCCCGTTTCTGCTGCCCTTCTTGCAGCCGGCCGCCCCAGCTCGCATACCGCAAACCCAGTGAGCGAGGTGTGGGCTTTTAGGTAAGTCGTGGCGCATGTGCAGCACAGGGCGTGAGTGCAAGGCGTGCCTCTGTAAGCGTGCCCCGCTGCGCTGCCAAATGCTGTCGCCCCAGCCACTGCCTCGCTGCCAGCGTAGATCCAGGGTGCGTGCCACACAGTTCCGTGCTCCACCCTGGCCCCTCTTCAGTCTTGCGAAGCGCACCTGGCGCAAGATAGAGACGACAGGGCCGCAGCCGCTGCCAAGATTTGAGGAGTCGTACGTGCAGTACCAACGGCCAGGAAGCGCAGAGGGTGCGTGCGAGGGGCGGCAGGGGTGCATGCAACGGTGGGGTGCCCTGGTAGCAGGCATGCAAGCACTTGCGGGCAGCGCGCTTGTTGCCCTGCCGCGTGCTGCCAATATCACGCGTCCACCCAACTGCCTGCCCAAATGCTGCTGCTGCACAGCATCCAGGCTCCTCATCTTTGGCGGGCAGACCGAGCACGTGTGCCAGCTGAATGATGTTTTTGAGCTTGATTTGGAGAGGTTTTCCTGGCGCTGCATCGTCCCGCCGCGCTTCTGCACCCGCACGTGCACCAGGAGCTTCAATTGAGCGCTGCGGCAGCCTTGAACGCGTTTTTGCTTTTGAACTCCGGGACAGGCGAGCATGTTGCACCCCACGCTTAGCTGCTGCAGCAGTCGCACGCACCGTGCCGCTCTTCGCTCTGCTCCCTGCCCCTGCGCGTAGCATGCTACCCTCGCCTGTGAGTAACCGTGCTTGAATGTATTGTTATGGTAACATGCATGCAGTTGCGCGAGCGGGAGAGGCGGCGGCCACGTCAACGGCCTCCCGCAGCCTTCCATCGCTCTGCTTTCACCCCATGTTTAAATCGACAACGTCCTGTTAACAAGGTCCTGTTCACTGTGCAAGTGCGCAACAGGAGTGCACCAACCAACACCCAAATTGGTGCAGGAGCAGCGGGGGGGAGACGGTGTCAGCGAGCCGGGTGCAAGCAGGCAGTGCCACAAGGAGGCGGGTGCGGACAAGAGCACACCGCAACAACTGCCGCCGCGCTGCTCAGCGCGAGTCGGCGGAGCGGTGGGAGGAGGCGGAAGGGGAGGGCGGCGGCGGCGCCAGGCCCAGGGCCGCCGCGGCGGCGGCGCTGAGGCACAGCGCCGGCGGCAGCGGCATCCATCCAGAGCGGAAGCGGGAGCAATCTGGGTCGTGGCACTTCTGGGCGTATGCCCCGCTCACGAAATCCGCCACGAAAAAGACGTGGTTGCTGACGTGCGCACGCCCGATGTGCTCGCAATAGTGGCTGCCCGGTCCAATCATGGAGTAGGCCACGGTGGCACCGGCGCCGCAAAAGGCCAGAGTGCGCGCGCGCGCCTGCGCGCCGCCGGCACGCTGCGTCGCCACTCGTTCGATGAAGGGCAGCGCCGCCTCGGCCAGCCGCCGCAGCTCTGCGCGCACATCGGTGGGTGGGAGGTCCGGAGGAGGGTTGACTGAGCGGGGCAGGAGAGCGGATCGGGTCGTCATGCAGGGCAGCAGCAGGGGACACGGCTTGCTTTCCCGACCCACCCACAAACCCCGTTCAGCGCTCACCCAGTTGTTGCTCGGCCGGCAGCAGCGCGTCGGCCGCGTCGCGCTTCCACGCCAGCTGCCGCTGCCCGCCCATGTCCAGCACAGCGACCGCTGCCAGCCCGGCACCGGCGCCGGTGCCACCGCTGCCGCGGGCAGCGTGGGTGGGGAGGGGGTCTGGCATCTGCAGCAGGCGCGCGCGGGGGTCCACGTTGCAGACCAGCGTGTCCAGAAACACGTGCGCTACGCTGGTGGTGGCGCCTGCATGGGTCAGGGGATGCAGGGGAGGGAGGCGTGACGCGCCTGCCTCGGTTGCGGACGCCTGCGGGGAAGCCTAATTGGAATGAAGTTCGACCCACGCGCACGCCGTTTTCTCTGGCGCACACAAGTCCTCAGCAAAGCCGTGCCCACAGTCTTCTGTTGTCGCACCGGGGGCGGTCGCGTAGCGCCGCGTTGGCAGCAGCACCGCCGCCTTGCCGCCCTTGCAGCAGAAGGACATGCGCCAGTGGCGGTTCCTGGTGGGGGGGGAGGGGCGGTGGGAGGAGCGGCATGCGAGTGACAAGCAGGGGAGGGCAGGAGGGGACGACATGCAACCGTTGCGCCCGTGGCTCTCGTTAGGGCTGCCTCCTCAACTGCAGGTTGCCGCTACCCCCTGCCTCCCTCACTTTGAGTAGACAGCCATGTCGACCAGCGGCCCCAGCTGCGCCTGGCCCTCATGCTCGCCACGCACCACAAACAGCTTCCGCCCGCTGGCTGCCACCACCTGCGGCAGGAGGGCAGGAGCAGCAGCAGGGTGGGCAGCGGGTACGTCGGGAGTGTGAGGATGTGCATGACGTGCACAAGCTGGTACCGGCCGGCCGTGCTGTCTTGCTGTGTGTGCCCACAAGCCCTGCCAGGCGCACCCTCCGCACGCGCCTCCCTGCTCCCCCGCACCCCAGCCTTGCAACTCCCACCCTCACCTGCCCGACGAATTTTCCCATCGCATGGTTGGTGGCAAAGGCGTGCCCAGGCAGGCGCAGCGTGAGGTGGCGGCTGAACTTGGCGGGCGTTGAGGAGTCGAGCTCGTAGACGCAGCGAGGGTCCAGGGCTAGACCAAAGTGCAGCCTGCGAGTGATGTTGCAATGTTGGCAGCAGCGTGCTTAGGATCAAGTGGGCAGGGCAAAGGAGCCACACGTTCAAACCAGCACTTGGGGCAGGACAAACTGGCAGCGCCCCCGGGATGCAAGCAGCGGAGACACTAGTAGCAGCGGCTGGCGAAAGCGACGCTGCGCCATGCCATGCCATGCCTGCCTGCCGTGCAGCCTGCCTTTGCTGCTAGTCCACCCCGCCCACGCACCTCAGCTGCTCTGCTACGTGTGCAAGCAAGCAGTCCACCAAAGCATCGCCGTCGGCCTGCAGGCACAAGAGCGCAGCAGCACAATCATGCGAAGCATCCCATCAATGCTTGCAGCTTTGCACAGCACCCAGCCAGGCGCATCATGTGGCCGGCAGCATCGACTCGTGTCAAATTTTGTCCGCAAAACAGCAGAACTCAAACAACCCAGACAAAGGCAAGTGCTGTAAGTTACACCGGCTGCACCGCCGCCTGCCTGCCCCACCCACCTGTGGGTTCAATCTGGGGTCGTACTCCAAATCGAAGTAGAGGTGGGCGGGGCGCCCCTCCCGTAGCACCTCGTACCAGTGCCGCTCCTCGCAGCGCGTGCGCCGGAACAGCGCCCACACCGCCGCGTAGGAGGCGGCGCAAAAGGAGCGGAAGTGGGTGCCGCTCCTGTGTGGGTGGGTTGGGAGCGATGCAGGGGAGGGCAGAGGAGGGTCGGGCGAGACAGCAAGCAAGGAAGCACGAGGTGGCGGGGGAGGGGGGTTCACAAGCAGGGGGTGAAGAATAATATCACGCAGACTTCTTCCTGTTTGATTGCTGGTACGCCCAGGCTGCCAGCGCTGCCCTTACCACAAGTGCACCCGCCCACCTGGCCCGCCGCTCCACGCAAAACGTGCGCACCGCCTCCTGACGCCACTCCTCCTCTCCTGCCTCTGCCGCTCCGGCTGCCGCCGCTGGGTCTTGCCCTGCCGCAGCGCCTGCGCTGCCCGTATGCCCGTGCACTGGCGCAGCAGCGGCCTGCCGCTCGACCTCCGCCGACACCGCCTGCTGCAGCGCCTGCAGCGCTGCCTGGTACTGCTGCCGCGCCTCCTGTTGCTGCTGCTGTCGCCGCTGCCGCTCCTCATCCTCTGCCGCGTCGTCGCGCTGCCGCTTTGCAAGCAGCGGCGCAAGCGGGGCCATGTCGTACCCTGACGAGCCCGCAGCAGGCAGCACGCCAGCGCGGTGTCGCGTCAAAAAGTCGGCCGGCCGCTCGGCTGCCGCAGCGGAGTCTGCCTCCTGCTCCGCGCCGCCAGCGCCCTGCTGGCCGTCCGCCACCGCCGTGCGGTTGCTGCCACCGCTGGTCGCGCTGCCGCCAGCGGCGCCGCCCACCGGCAGCAGCTGCCCTTCCGGAACACATGACATGACGATGTGCGGCGTGCGGCGCGGCGGCATGGCTCGGTTGTGCTCGTCGGCGGCAGCAAAGGCCTCCCGCTGCGCAGCAAAGTAGTCTCTCACTTCGCGAAGGTGCGGCAGCGGGCACGTGCCATCAACCATTGCATCTTCTGCCACCTCCCTTGTGCGCCTGGTTGCCGCCGCCGCCTGCGCATCCGCGCTCGGCCGCCGCTGCAGCAGCGCGGGAGCTGCCGCTGCATGTGCCACGCCTGCCATGCCTGCTGGCGGCCTCACAGCTGCCCACTGGTTTGTGCCGCCGCTCCACTGGGCGCAGCCACGGGCCAGTGGCATGTGCTGCTGCTGCTGCTGCAGCGCTGCCGGAGGCGCCTGCTGGTGCCGTGGCTGCTGCTCCTGCTGCTGCTGCACCGCCATCTGCTGCACCGCTGCCTGCTGCTGCGTCTGCTGCGCTGCCGCTGCTGAAGCACCTGCCTCCTCCTCAGGCTGGCTCCACGGGTCTGCCAGCTCAGACAGCTCTTGGCTGGTGAAGCTGCAGATGTAGGGCTGCTGCGGGCTGCTGCCCGCCACCTGGCTGCCAGCCTGGCTGCACCAGGGCGGCGGCGAGCCGGCTGGTGCCGAAGGCCCAGGCACGTCTTGGGCTTGCCCGGCCAGCTGCTGCTGTGCCTGCTCCGCCTCCTCCTGCGAGCTCCACACCGCATCCTCTGCCATCTCCGACAGCAGCGCTATCTCCGCCCGCCGTTCCTGGATGCTGGTGAAGGGCGAAGGCGGCGCGCGTGGCGGCGCCGCTCCTGCTGCTGCTGCCGCGACCTGCTGGCACGCCGCGGAAGGGCTCCCCAGCTGCCAGGAAGCTGGTTCTGGGGAGGGTGCTATGCACCAGTTTTCGTTGGCGCTGTCGGGGAGCGCTGGCGACTCCGGCGGCGCCTGTGCTGCAAGCTGCTGCTGCCAACGCCACTGGGAGGTGGCACCTGGCTGCCTGGCGCCGGGGGCTGCAAGGGGTGGCGAAGGTGCTGCTGCTGCCGTGGCTAGTGTGGGTTGTGCCGCCGCTGCCGGCGCTGCCTGTGAGTGGACACGCTGCGGGCTGCTCTGCGGCGACGCAGCAGGGCTGACGATGCGCAGGCGGGCAAAGCTGGCAAGGGGGTCGCAGCTGTCGGTGGTCGGCAGCAGGTGGCCGGGCGGTGCCTGCTGCCGGCGAGGCGACGCAAGCTGCTGCTCGTTGGGCGTGCTGCGAATGGTGGAGGGCACCTCTTGGCTCTGGCTGTCAAATCGCAGCTGGCGAGGCTGATGGTGTGCCCCCACCGTGATCTGCGTAGGCTGCGTCTCAGCTGCCTGCAACTGCGGCAGAAAAGGTGGCTGTACTGGCGAGCCGCCCACAGAGGCGGCACCTGCAGGCACGACACACGACGGCGGTGAATCAGTCACAGCGCCGGCGTCGCCGGAAACCCTCAAGCGCTCATGTCGGCCATCAGGCTGGCTGCAGCACATTCAAACGGCAGGCTGGAGACCCACCTCGTGCACGGCCCTTGGTGGTGGCACCGCCGCGTGGCCGTGCCGCCTGCTTGCTGACGCCGATCGGTGAGCCCGGCTGGCTCCTGGCGCGCTGTCCGCTGGCCGAGGCCGGCTGCAGCTGCGAGCAGCTGCGGCGCTTGCCGGCTGTGCTGCCACCGCCGCCGGGTGGTGCGTACAGCGGGTGCGGGCGGCGGCGCCCCGACGGCGCACGCGCGGCGCTGGGCTGGCTGTCGCCGAGGAGGGCGCGCAGCTGGGCTCGCAGGTCGGTCTCTGAACAGGTGGAGGGCTGTGTTCTTGGGCTCGGTGGCATTGAGAGGGGTGCTACAAGAAGGAAGGGCACAAGGGCGGGTGTTGGGGGAGGCGCAGGCGCTGCGCGAGCGGCGGAGGCGGCAACAGCTGGGTCGGTGTCAGCGGCGGGCAGTAGCATGTGCTATTTCCAACCAATGCATTGCTGTGAGCAGGATCAGCCGAACGAGAGGGCCGGCGCGCGCTCCAAAGACAAACAGGTGCAAAGCCGTTCCTTTCTCGCCTCCGAAGCGCCTGGCGGGCCAGCCTGCCGCAGCGGCGGCGGTAGCCACGAGTGTAGCCTGCGAGCTTGACAGCGTCAATCCAGCTGCAGGTTCTGAAGGCAGAGGCAAGACCCCATGTGTTGCGTGACCTGACATCAATTGCCTCTCGCCGTGCCTGCCCTCTGTGCGTCCCACCGGGATCGCGAGGAATCTTTCGTGCAGCCTGGGCGCCGGCAGAAGCCTCTCTCGCGCAGCTTCGGCGCCGATCAACGTTGGGGAAAGGGGGCGCCGGCAACAATGACTCTCAACGAGCGGCAGGCATGCAGGCGACCCCAGGAGCGGGCAGGGCCGACGCCAGTAGCGTCAGGCCGGGAACTCACCTGCCGCCCTCGCTCCCTTTGCCGCTCTGCAGAAGCTTATTCGCCTCCAAGAGCATGCGAAGGAGGAGGAGGAGAAGGTGAGGCCGAGAGGGCTGCGGCGTGCCCCAGGCAGCCCTTGCCGCCTTGCAGCGACGGCGGCTGGCGCGCCGTCGCGCGGCCGCCGCGGCCGACCTCACCCACGGCCGAACCGCGGCCTGCCTCGCTTCCCGCTCTGCAGCTGCTGGACGTGTTCAATGTGGTGGAGCAGCTGCATGCCGCCGACCTGCACAAGCTGCTCAATGTCGAGCGGGGCGAGTACAGGTCTGCGGCGGGTGGTGGTGGTCATGACTGGCCGGGGCACGACGCCTGCCTGCCCTGCTCACCTGTGTCTGCTCCGTGCCTTCGTGAGCTCGTTTACAAACTTGTAGCAGCCCTCAACGCCTGCCCCCTCCGCACCTCCCCAGGTTGAACCGCGTGCCTCGCCCAGGCAAGTCGCCCGCGCGCATCTCGGCAGTGGGGCTTGCGCTGGCACTGCCGCGCCACGTGCTGGGCTGCCTGCTGACGGGGCAGCCCGCAGTGCCGCCCGACGACACCACCGCGCAGCTGACCAGCGCAGAAATAGAGTCCACCTCGCATTACGATCACATTGCCAAGGCGCTGGGCCTGCTGACGTCGCTGTGCGACCTGGCGTTCCACCACCCGGGCCTGCGGGACGCCACGCTCGACCAGCGCGAGTTTGGCATGCAGCTGGTGGACGCAGGTGCGGGCGGGCAGGGGGGCTGTGCGGCAGACGAATGTAGCAGGGGGTCTCTGTAACAGACGGCGGGAAGCGGGGGTGGGCGTCCTGCATTGCCACATTCCCGACCTCCAAACGCCTTGTGGTCCCCCCATTTCCGCGGTGCTGCAGTGAACATGGTACTGCTTGCGGTGACGGGCCCCGAGGCGCAGACCTGCCAGGCGGCCGCAGGCAGCCAGGCGCGCGTGCAGGAAGCTATGGACCGAGCGGCCATGGTGCCTGCGGCGCTGCGCGCGCTGGCCTACGCCTTCACAGCAGGCAGCCCCGAGGCGGCGGCCGCTGCTGCCGACGGCGTGCTGGACTGGCAGTCAATTTGCGAGGCCCTGCTGCAGGTGGCGATGAGGGAGCTCCCAGCTGGGCAGGGCAGCCGTGGCCGTTGCCATGTGTCCTGCGTGCCCTCTGCCAGCCTCGCGGCACCCCTGCACACCCCCTCAACCCGTTCGCTGCCACAACCTCCCGTTTCTCCCTGCAGCACCCTCGCGGCGCGATGCTGCTCGAGGCCGGCTTTGACGCGGTGCGCGTGGTGGTGCTGTCGGTGCGAGCAGCGCTGGTGGGCGACACGAGTGGCGACGCCGTGTACCAGCTGGCGTACAATGCAGGTGGGTGCACAGCGCGGAGGAAAGCGAGTTGTGTGGGCGTTGACGCTTCCAGGCAGGGCGCAGTTGACGGCCAAGGGCAGGCATCCGGGGCGTGCTGGCCACTGGAATGCGGTACATGCGGCAATTGAACTGCCAACTGCAGCAGCGATCCGGCTGGCGCTCGCTCACGAGTCGTACCCCCCCCCCCCCCCCCCTCACCTCCCCCTGCAGGTGCCTCCATCGAGCTCTTGTCCTACTTGGTCGTCACCCCCCTGTTTTACAAGCGCCTGATGCTGCACGACCCCTGTGGCGCCGCGCCGCTGCGCCTCGTGCTGGCCTGCCTCACGCTGCACGACGCGCCGCTGGCGGCGCCGCCGTTTGCGCGCTCCGCCGACCGCGCAAGCAGCGCTGCCTCGTCCAAGCTTGTGGCGGTGCAGCCACCGTATTGCACAGGTGCGGTGGTGGCGGCGCAGGGGCGGAGGGGGGCCAAGGGATGCACCGGGGAGAGTCGTGGAGGAGCTGCCGCGCTGGCTGGTGTTGAGGCGTGCATGCACGAGCGGCATGCCTGGCGTGCGCAACCCCTGGCAACCCGCCGGCCCATTAATTCCCACCTGCCTGCTCCCCCGCCGCTCGCCTGCAGAGAAGGGCGAAGGCGCGGCGGAGCTGCTGACGGCGCGCGGGTTTGCGCTGCTGCTGATGCTGGCGGAGTGCGAGGAGCCCTCCTTCATGGACCAGGCGCGCGGGAGGGGCAGGGGCACCGTTCAAACAAAGACGTGCAGCCTGCTCTGCCCTTCTCCTTGTGCGCTTTAGTGGGTTAGGGGCAGGCACTCCTTGAAACGCCCAAATCAGCCGCCTGGAAAGGTCAGCGGCACATGCCCACCGTAGCGCCGCGCGCGATGCCCTCCCGCAACTGCAGGTCGCCCAGCACCCAGCCACCCGCCGCCTCGCGGATCACGTCAACAACCGCGCCGCTGCGTACATCGGACAGGCGAGTGGGGGGCCAAGGGTTGCCGCTGGCGCTGGTGGGTTGCGGCGACGACGGCGCTGGGAGACAGTGGACGATGGCGGCTGCTTTGCGCGGCAGGTGGTGCAGCACTGTGTATGCTTGTGCATCCATGCAGTGCTCACCCCTGTGCCTGCATCGCCACCACCCCCTCGGCGCCCCCTGTTTCCAGGTGCTGCTGCGCCCCTCGATGGCCCTGTGCCCCGCCGCGCCCGGCGAGAGCCAGATGTGCATCAACACGCTGCGCGCCGCTGAGCTGCTGAGCGACGACTCGAACTTCCGGGCGGGGCTCATCCCGCTGCTGGCACCCACCACGGCGCACCTCCTGGCCTCTGGTGCGTCGCAGCTCGATGCCGGGTCGTGGCTGACTGGACGGCGGCGGCGCTTCGGCAGCATGTCCTCATGCAACAGCCCCCAGCGTGTGCATCCCCCCCTGGCGGTCCCTGCCGCTCAGAACCCGCCTGTCCTGCCCCGCCACTACGCCTCACCCCCTCTCACCTCCTTCCCTGCCCCTCCCTCCCCCTCCACCGGTCCCTCTCCCCCCAACAGAGCCCGACAGCTTCCAGGCCCGGTGGTGCGGCGGCCCCGAGGCGGTGGCCTACCACCAAGGCGACGACATCCTCATCAACTCTGTGTCCATGGCCTCGCTGGAGACGGTGCAGTCGTACGAGCGCGCGGCCGCGGCCGCCTTCACCGCGTCGCGCAGCCACAAGGCGAGCTTGGGTTTGGCCGGGGTGCTGAGCAGCTTGTGCACTTGGGCATGCGGAGGGGCACGATCGGCCTCGCGATGGCGTGCGACTGGAGTTGGCGTGTGTATCAGAAGAGCACACCACCGCCGCCGCATGCCAGCAGGGCCCTCTGCCCCGTGCTGCCAGGCTGCGCCTTGAGCGCCCCCACCGCCCACGCTCCCCGCTGCGCCGCAGGCCAAGGCGCTGCGCATGGGGCAGCAGCTGGCCCTGGAGCGGGCAGCGCTGCTGGCCAAGCTGCTGGCCAACCTGCACGTCTACGTGGAGGGCTCCTGCTCCGCAGACTTGAAGGCAAGGAGGGAATGGTGGGAGTCTGCGGGTTGGACAGGTCGAAAAACAGAGGGGCAACAGGAGGGGAACGGGGGCGGGATGCTTGGAGCATGGGGTTGGGGGAGGTTTAGGAAGGAAGAGGCGAAGCAGCACCTGGGCAGCAGCGCGCGCTTCCCCACAGCACACAGCTCACACGTTGTCCGGCCGCGTCCTGCCGCCCCCCCTGCAGGACGCGTTTGTGCGGCGCATGCTGCAGGTCCTGCGCTCGCAGCCCGCCACGGCGTCCCAGCGGCTGCGCTACGCCCTCACAAACCTGCAGCAGCTGCACCGCTTGCTGGCGCCCTTTGGGCCCCAGGTGGGCGCTGTGTTGTTGAGAAGGGGCGTGGCTGGGTCTTGTGCTGTGGGGGCTGGCTTGCCGACCTGCCCGGCAGCCGGTTACTTGTGCATGTGGCCAAGCCTGCTGGGTGTAGCTGGCCTCTCTTGAGGCAGTCCAAGGGAATGTAGTGTATCAACTTCGGGCGTAAGCTGTCGCGTCGGTAAATGCGCGGTGTTACCACAGCCAAGGCAGCCGCATGGTGACCCCACCCTCTACCTGCAGGCGCCGCTGGAACTTCAGCTGCTGAGCGAAATCGATGTTGGGCTGCTGAACGATTTGGCGGCGCGCGTGGCGCAGGCGTTGACGCCCCCGCTGGAGCAGCAGCAGCAGCAGCAGCCGGTGGCAGAGCAGCAGCAGCAGCAAGCGGCGCCGGTGGCAGAGCAGCAGCAGGTGCAGCAGGAGCAGCAGGCGCAGCAGCAGCAGCAGCAGCAGCAGGCGGATGCGACAGGGCAGCAGCAGCAGCAGCAGCAGCATGCTGAGCGAGCAGGGGAGGAAGGAAAGGCAGCCATGGATATTGAGAGCTGACCTTGCTTTGGGGACACAGCCACCGCGTGTGTGCCCTCCTGCACTGCGCCAACCGTACCTCAGCGTCGTGTGCACCGGCGCTCATCTGTGCAACACATGCGCGACCTAAAACTTTACTTGATTCAAACACAGTGAGCGTGGCTGGTGTTTTTATGGTCAATCTGTGACAGTACTGACATGTGACGGCAGTGCATGCTTTATTGCGAGCAAGGTAGATGCCGCCTGGCCGCGGCCACGCCTGGCAACAACCTTAAACGGAGCACCGGGCCTAGCTCTTGGCCGCCGTCGCTGTGGCGCCCGGCCGCGCCGCCTGCTGCGCTGCCTGCGGCGGCGTCAGGCCCAGCACTCGCTGCAGGTGCGTGAGCAGCATGAGGGTGAGCACCGTGTGCGGCCCCGCGCGCATGAAGTGCGCTGTGGCTCCCTTGTAAAGCGCCAAGGGGCCCTCTGCTGCCACCGTCTTGCTGGCGCACTCCCACGCGTTCCGGTACAGCGTGCCCACGCCGTTGACCACTGCAGGAGGGGGCGCAGGGGCACCCAGTGAGCGGAGGTACCTGTTGCGGGACGAAGCCACATGCTGCATGCACCTGCACGCCCCAGCGGCCCCGCCTGCCGCGGCCAGCCACAGCGCGCGCGCCCCCCCCCCCCCTCTTGTTGTCCCCCCCTCCCCCCCACCTGGCTGGTTCCAGATGCGGGTGTTGATGACATCCACCTGGGGGCGTCGCAGGGGCGGAGGGCAGGGTTTTGGCGGTTTGCGGGAGGGGCACCTCGTGATGGTCCCGCCGCCTGCGTCCGTCCGCCAGCCGCCTCTCTCTCCCCCTGGCCTTGTGCCCCGCGGCCTCCCCAAGGCCCGCGCTCTCCACATCTGCGACCCCACCTAGCCTACCGGCATGATGACAGCTGTCACCGCCAGCCCCGCCGCCATGGCTGCCGCAAACAGCGCTGCGGTGGGGTGCCGCCGCCCCCAGCTGCCCTCGTCGCGCTGCAGCCGCGCCTTGACGCCGTCAAACACCGCCAGCTGCACTGCCGAGGCCACCGCTATCTTGAGCATGTTGAGGTGGGCGCCGCGGTACAGACCAAACAGGCCTGGGGGTGCGAGGGGTGGGGGTGCGGGGTGCTGGGCGTGGGAGGTCGAGCTGGGGCGCGGCTGCAGGCTGCAGCGGGCCAGAACGGCGCTGCAGCAAGCGAAGGCCGCTTTGGCCAGCCCTTGCCCTCCCTGCGCACCCTCGTTCTTCACGATGGTCGCCAGTGCGTTGCTCAGGCCTGTGTAGGGCTGCCGTGCCGCCGCGCCCGCTGCCGCCGCCGCGCCGCCTGCAGCGGAAGCTCCGCGTGCCGCCGCCTGCATGCGCGTCTTGATGAGCTGGAAGGGGGTGCCTATGCAGGCGCCCACCATGCCCGCGCCTGCACCCAGAAAGGACGACATCACACCCAGGCAAGCTCAACTCCCTTGGGCATGGGTCACACAACCCACAAGCAGGTGGGAGGAGCGGCGCTGTGCTCACCCCACGGCCCCCCAGCAACGAGGTCCCGCCGCCTCCCTCCCACCTGCGCCCGCCACCAGGCTGGTGAAGAACTCGTCGAGGCCGTGGGCGTCGCGGTGCGCGACCAGCCACTTTTTTAGCGGCAGAAACGTGCCTGGAAACAGTGAAGGGCAGGGGCGGGGGCGCGCACGTGGGGTGGTGGGCATGCAGCGGGGAGAGGGGCAAAGCACGATGCCCCTGGCACGGCGGGACGCGCGCCTGCGCCTGGAGTGCGGGTCAGCCCACACCACGAGCACACCGTTTGACTCACCGAGCCGCGTGCCGTTGACCGCGATCTGGAAGGCAAAGGCGGGCTTCAGGCCGCGGAAGAGCACAGCCGGCCCCTCCTGCTGCACCATCTTGGCGAGGCCTGGCAGGAGGGGAGGCGGCGCAGGTGGGAAAAACGGTATTGTTTGTTGTTGTCATACCTACAGCCACACCGCCGCCGCCTGCAGGCACCCTACGCTTGCCCCCCTGCTACCCCCACCCCTGCACCCATCCCTGAACCCACCATGCAACGCGCCGCGGTATACCTGCGCGCTGCCACGAGCCAGCTCTCCCTGCACACCAGCGGGTGGGGTGCCCGGCAGCACAGGGTCGGCGACCTCAGAGGGAGGGCAGCCCAGCGCTGTCCACAACGCAGGCGAGGCCTCGCAGCCGTGCCTGGCCAAGCTCCCCGACCCCAGGTCTGCAAGGACCCAACAAAGCAACATGGATGGCTGCGCAAACCTGCAGCTCGAGTCGCGTGCGGATCACATCTATCGGGTTCGTGACTGCGACCGCGCCGCACGAAGCGCAGCACCCAGCCAGGAACGACTTGCCCATCATCTCGGCGCGCTTGCGCGCTGCAGGGGAGGGTGTTGGGTGGGTGTTGATCACAAGAGGGCCTCGGCTGCCATGCTAGTTACCCCTGAGAGCGAGTGCTGAGGTCAGAGCTGCGCCCGGCTACCAGCGAATAAAGCCAACCAAGGTCACAGCAGGCATGGTGCCACATTGACATTGAGAGGAGGCAGGCAGGCGGCGACGCCTGGCGCAGCGGGGACCGACCTGGGGGCGCAGCTGCGGGCGTCTCTGCGGCTCGAGCCATGCTGCTTGATGTGCTGGTGGGCACGATGGAGACCGAATGAACGGGTTTGGCACGCAGCGGCGGGTCAACTGCTGTGGGAGCTCCAGGCGGCCAAAGAGGCGCTTGAAGGTGTCGGGCACGCGATTCAGAGCTCTGCAGGGGAGCGGGATGAGCACAGGGAGCGCGGCGAATGTGGACTGCCGCCGCCGAACGCTTCGAGCGACGAGCAGCAGCTGCAGCAAGAGGCACTCAGTGCGGATGCCAACGCTTCCACAAGTGTGATGCAGTTGCTATTATAGTACGGCTCTCAGAGATGACATGACCATGATTTCATGTAGCGTGAGTACCCACACTTGCGCGCCGTATGGCAAGCAGCCCACTGACGCCGGTGTGGCCATGCACCGCCGTCAGGCAGCTTGTGATGATGGGTATTTCGCATGGACGCCTGTTGCATGTCATGATTTACAGCCTTCCTCTGCATGAACAGCACATGGAAGAGGTCGGTGCATCCCGCCTACGGCGAACAGCTGGCGGCACCTGGCTGGCCGCGGCAGCGGCGGTGGCGGCGGCGGCAAGGGCAGATGATCAGCACCTTCCGATTGATCGCATCCTGTGCTGCATCATTGCTGGTACCACGACACCTCAAGCCTCGCGGAACCCCCTGGCTATTGCGTCTCAGGAAGCTGGCGAGCGAAGGAGCGAAGCGGCTGCTCCTCGCGGGCAGCCCGCCCTGCTGCCGCTACTGCTGCTGCTGCGCTGGCGCGGCGGGCGGGCGCCTTGCGCTTGCGGGCCGCAGGCGCCGTGCCTCCGCCCGCCTGCTGCTGCAGCGCTGGCGCGGCGGGCGCCTTGCGCTTCCGGGCCGCAGGCGCCGTGCCGCCGCCCGCCTGCTGCTGCAGCGCTGGCGCGGAGGGCGCCTTGCCCTTGCCCACGTCGTACTGCAGTGCGGAACATGACAGACAAAGGTGTGTAAGGCGGGTGACGATCGTGGATCTGGCCAGGGAAGGGCCGCAACATGTGGGCGCCAAAGGGCAGCACAGCGCATGCTGACAGGTGCGGGCGGCAGCGGCGGCCAGCACGTGCGTGCCGAGCACTGCGGGCCCGGCCTGCTCACCTCCTCCACCTCCTCGCCGCTGACATATCCAAGCAAGCTCACTGGCTTCTTGATCTGCCGCTTTGCGCTGCCGCGCGCAGTGGCTGGCTGCTGCTCACGGTTGGGAAGGAGAGCCAGTGAAAGTCGAGGTCAGCATCCACATATGACGGGGTCAGGGGCGGCGCACAGTGGTGACAGAAAAGTTCAGCGCGCTGCCCCACCTCGCTGCGCCACCGTGTCTGCGGTCTGCACTCGCAGGCCCCCGCCCACTGAAGACACCCACCTGGGTAACCGGCAGGCCCCGCTCCAGCCACTCCCGCAGGCCGAACCGCACAGGCCCCGTGCACCTGCAGGCGGGGATTGTGAAAGGGTTGGCTGTCATTGACACTTGTGGCTGGCAGACAGGCAGGCACGCAGACGGCGGGCGGGCGAAGAGGCGGGCGGACAGGTGGGCAGCGTGGCGGTGGTGGCAGCGCGCGCGGCAGTGGCCAGCTTACATGACGATTTCTCCATCAGGCTGTTCAGCGATGCGCCGCAGCCGCGTGTGCACGCTGCTGCAGAGACTCTGGGTGTAGGTGGCCAGCATGTCGCGCGCCTTCATCTCCGCTGCCAGATCGCCTGGTGGTACAGCGGAAGTGGGACCACGTGTCGGAACGTGGGCACAAACAAATGTGGGCTTTCCCACCGCGCGAGGAGAGGGTGCGCTTGTAGCGAGCAGCGGCTGTTGTGCGGCAGGCGGCGACGTCTGGGGCGGTTGCCGTGGTAGCGGCGGTGTGCGCGCCGCCGCCGCTCCGGGCCCCCCCCCCCCGGCAGCGGTGGACGCACTTGCACCCCCTCCCGAAGCCCAACCTGGAGTCGTCCACTCCTGCTTCTCCTCCAGCAGCCGTATGGCAGCCTCGCGCTGCGAGTCCTTGCCCTGGCGCCGGGTCTT
This sequence comes from Micractinium conductrix, assembly GCA_002245815.2. Classification (NCBI taxonomy): domain Eukaryota; kingdom Viridiplantae; phylum Chlorophyta; class Trebouxiophyceae; order Chlorellales; family Chlorellaceae; genus Micractinium; species Micractinium conductrix. The sequence goes on along the minus strand of LHPF02000038.1, from coordinate 261,655 downwards.
CCCGGTATGCTGGCCTGCGGGTCAGAGGAGGCGGCGGGAGGCACGGAGCGGTGCCAGAAACGGGGGCTGGGGGTGGGTGGATGGTGTGGGGCGGGACAAAACAGCGAGCCACTTGTGGTGACCACTGCCGTCACAGTGTTCGCGGGCGCTGCTGTCCTCCGCCACAGCCCTCCAGCCCCCCAGTCCTGCCCCGCCCCGCAGCCGCAGCCCACCGCATCACCATATCAAGCGCCAAAGCTCACCCCCCAGCCCTGCCCTGCCACATGCCACACCTGAGACCGCCCATTTGCTCTTCCCGTCGTGCGCTGCTGCCTTCTCCTCTGACCAGTCGATTGCTCCGCCCTTCTCGCCTGCAGGAGGGGGCAGGGGAGGGGGGGCAGGGCGGGGACGGTGGTCCTGGCGTGCACGGCGAGCACAGTGGGGCGCGGCGGCAGATGGCAGGCACGTCATGTGGGAAAGGCTGTGCTGGGGCGGCGCTGGGCTGCGCCGGCACTAGCGGCAGCGGCGGGCGGCGGGCAAGCTCACCCCCCAGCCCTGCCCTGCCACATGCCGCACCTGAGACCGCCCATTTACTCTTCCCGTCGTGCGCTGCTGCCTTCTCCTCTGACCAGTCGATTGCTCTGCCCTTCTCGCCTGCAGGAGGGGGCAGGGGAGGGGGGGCAGGGCGGGGACGGTGGTCCTGGCGTGCACGGCGAGCACGGTGGGGCGCGGCGGCAGATGGCAGGCACGTCACGTGGGAAAGGCTGTGCTGGGGCGGCGCTGGGCTGCACCGGCACTGGCGGCAGGCGGCGGGCAGGCAAGCTGGCAGGCCGGCAGGCCGGCAGGACTGCCTGGCAGCTGCGCTGCAAGGTCGCGCCTGCAGCGCCGGCCCCTCTCCCTCTCCCATCCATCCCCTCTTCCCCCAGTCTGCCCGCCCGCCGGCCTGCGCACCGATGGCAGAAAGGAAGGCACGCCCCTCGTCGTTCTCTACCAGCTCTAGAAAGCGCGCGCGAATCTCCTCGTCCTTGATGTTGCTGGGGTCGACCAGGTCCAGCGCCACAGCCGCGCCGCCCTTCTCGCCGCCCTTCTCGCCTGCAGGAGGGGGCAGGGGAGGGGGGGGGGCAGGGCGGGGAAGGTGGTCCTGGCGTGCACGGTGGGGCGCGGTGGGGCGCGGCGGCAGCAGTTGTCAGATGCATCAGCAGCGCAGGGGGGGGGCTCGTGCTTGGGTGGGGTTGGGCAGCCTTGCCACCAGCAGCGGCATGCCGCAGGTAGGCGGGCGGGCAAGCCCTGCGCGGCAGCAGTACATTAGACACACCCGGTCGGCGCTGCCACCCCCATGCCCCTCATTCTCACAGGCCCGGAGGAACACGGAGGGACACGAGCCGAGCCTCATCATGTCATACGTGCTCGGCAGCGCGCCAGGGTCGCACACGCTGTACATGTCATCATCCTGGCAGAGGGGTCGGGGCGGGGGAGGGAGGGCATTAAGTGCGTGCATAGTTCTGGACGGTGCACAGAAACAGGAGAATGCCGTCGGTGCCATTAAATGTTTATTCAAACCTCTGTACACTGCAACATCCTGCCAAGGCTCCTTACTCCTTGGCCAAGGAGGGGGGGGGGGGGCGCCTGCTGCCGACCTGGTTGTACGTCCCAGGGCGCAGCTGGATGCGCAGGCCAGCCTCAGCTGCCACGTGGGCGGCATGGCAAACCAGCGCTATGGAAGTGTCACCGCGGCAGAAGCACAGCTGGCCCGCCGCCTCTGCCAGTTGCGTGAAAAGGGACATGCCCGAGCCGGGGTAGTGCCACTCCTGCAGCAGAGCAGAGCAGGGTGGGGGTGGGGGGTGACAAATAGGAGGGGGTGAGGAGAGCCAGGCAGCAACACAAGCAGCAACACAGGCAGCGCCAGCACAAGCATGTCGGGTGGCTGCCACATCCAGGGCCTCTCAGCACTCAAAGCCCCTCAACAGCCGTGGTAAGGAGCAGTGGGACTACAGCCGACTGCCTTGACGCACCAGCTCCTTGAGCAGCGCCTGCATGCCCGTCTCCACGTCCGTGCCCCACACGGATCTCATTGTCCTGCGGAAGTATGGTGCAGAAGCCAGGCGTAGGTGTGAGCGCACAGCATGCGGTACTGCACCGCCGCAGGCGGCAGCGCAGCAACAACGGACATGGAGCAGCACCCTCCCTGCGCAAAACGCGCCACAAGCCCGAGCTGATCATGCACACTAACCGTATTGAAGTAGGTGGCCACGATAACAGCCTCCTTGCCCTCCCCGCCCCAGCAGGCGTCCGCCAGGCCGCGGCGGATGAGGGGGTCGTCGGCCAGCAGTGCCTTGGTGACCACCGTGGGCTTGTGGTCTGTTGGGGCGGCAAGAGGGGAGAGGCAACGACAGTCAGTTGGCAGCCAAGCACATTTAGGGCCAAGTGGTGTCTGCGCATGCCTGCTGCAGCTGTGCCGCGTGTAACAGCGAAGTCACGGCCTTGCGTGTTGTTCCGAGCACACCGCCGTTCCATGGCCACATCGCAGCCCCTCATGCAAGACCCCAGCCGTCCGCCCCACCCTGCCTGACCTGCGCGGGCCACGCGCGACATCTGTGCGCCAGTGAACAGCAGGAACAAGCCCTCAAGACCCGGCTCGCTGGCCAAAATGGCCACAAGGCCGTCCGTCCAGGCCTGCACCGCCTGCAGGCAGGCGGGCAGGCAAGCATCAGCACCACAGTCAGGAGCAGGCGGAGGGAGCAGGCTCGCGTGTGGTGCCTTGTGTGGGAGTTTGAAGTCAGCAGGCCCGCACCCGGCAGCACCCACTGATCGCTGGCCCTCACCCAGAGGATGTCATCATCAAACTCCATGCAGGAGCGCTCCTTTTTGCCTGTCCCACAGCCATCCAGGACTGGGTAGGGGACAACCTCCACCGAGGGCGGGGTGTGCGGTAGGTAGTGGAGCTGCACACAAGGGGTCACAAGGGGTGGATGGTGAGCAGGTTGCACACCATGAAACCAAAGCTAGAAGCGGGCGCCGGCCCCGTAGCGCACGTGCCAGGCAGCAGCATGCCCGCACGCCCAACCACCTTTGGCAGCACAGCCTACACGAAACACAGCGGGACCGCCCCGCACCCTACCAGCAGCTGCTCAAGCATCTGCTCCGACAATCCAGCGCCAGGCTCCGCCTCAAACTCCTTGCCCTCCCCGCCAGGCTTGTACGTGCTGAGGTTGAATGCCGCCAGGGTGCCACTCTGCAGTGCGCGCGAGACGGAGCTGCGGAGCTGCGCCAGCTTCAGAGGCTGCTGCAGGCAGTTCTGGAGGAGTCAGAACGAAGGGCGGGCCACCAGAGCGTGAGAGGTGGGTTCAGAAAGCAGCAAGAAGCCACGCGCCCGCCTGCAGTGTCACTCCGCTGCCGCGTCAGCAGCACGCAGGCAGCCAAGGCGGCATCACGGGCCTAGCCCCCATCTCAATCGCACCTGCACCTCGGCTGGCTCAGCACCCACATGCTCGCAGTGTGCCTCATGCATGGCGTCGATGCCCGCCGCGATACCGCACTCGCCGCGCCGCCGTGCCGCCGCTGCTGCAGCCGGCCCCGCCGCGCGCAGCGTGGCCCCTGCGCGCTCGCGGTCACGGGGCCCCATGGCCCTCAGGGGGTCATACATGGCCCCCCCGGGCAGCACGCGCGACGCAGCGAACGACATGCCTGCACAGAGGGTGTGTGTGTGTGTGTGTGTGGTGGTGGGGTGGGTGGGTGGGTGGGTGGGTGGGGGGGGGGGGGGAGGGGCCACACCTGTTCAGGGATGCGTACTGTTGTATATGCCCAATGCAGCCGCCAACGAGCACCCAGCGCGCAACCAGCATTTGGGCTGCAAATGACGGTAAATAGCGGTGCAGTGCGCCACTGCCTCGGCCAAAAAGCCCCCCCCCCCACCCACACACACACACCACCCCACCACCCCCCCACCCACCAGCGGTCGCTGCACCCACCGGCGCCTGCACCCACCGACGCCACCAGCACCCACTCCAGCCAAGCGGCGCCTCAATGCCCAAACTCAGGCAGGTCGGGCAGGCGCAGAGTCAAGGGGCAGGGCCACGGGCTCCAACCTGCAGGAGGCGCGGGATGGGCGCACGTGGATCACAAGCGAGCGGCGTGGTGGACAGCGCGCGACAGCTGCCGCACTATGCGACGCATGGCTCGGCAGCAGCGCCGAATGCGCCCGCCCTGGCGGCTCAGCCTGCTCACCAGCAGAGTGCTCGGCCTGGCCAGGTGGCAGTCCTGCGGCAGGGAGGAGGAGCGGCAGCGGCGGCAGCACGTGGGCGGCCGCGGTGGCGCCGGCACGTCCGCCAGTGCAGTCAGGGCCCAGTCTGCTGCCCTGCCGCGCGCAGCCCTCCCTCCTGGGCCTCGCGCACCAGCGCGGGGGGCAGGATAGCGGGGAGCAGGACGGCTTGGGACGAGCAGTGCAACGAGCGACAAGTGCGCCTGCGCCCTTGGCCCTTCCTCAGGAGGGGCGGCTCAATGCTGCAGATGCGCTAGATCGCACTCAGCAGCCAATGCGTGTCGAAAAAGAGCGAGACAGAGAGAGAAAGCTCGGTCGCACCTGCTGCGTGCTGCGATCAGCTCGCCTTGGGAAGGCCAAACCTCTTGGAGATGGGCCCACGCTCTTTGTAAAGCGAGCGCACGCCAGCAAGGGCGCGCCGGGCCTGCTTGGTCGAAGATTGCCCGGGCGAAGCCCTGGAGCGCTGGCGCGCGCCGCCGCCCCCCAATTCTGTGCCAGTGCATGTCAAGAGCCGCACAGCGCGGCGCGGCAGCGACTGAGAGCATATTGGCGAGGCCCTGGGCCCTTTAGTGGCGCTGGGGCAGCGCTGGGGCCTCTGTCGGCGCGCCTAGAAGGGAACTCGTGTGGATGTTTATGGTATGAGACGCAAGGGGCGTGGCAGGAGCCTCTGTGCTCGCTTGAGCTCGCTCCACGCAGGGAGAAATGAAGAACGGGCATCCCGATGTGAGCGGCCCCCATCTCGCACCGCTCCTGTCAACACCCCATAGCAGGCCCGCTTGGTGCGCATCGTGGCAGGGTAGCAGCTGGACGTGCAACTAGAAGAGGTAAGGCTCAAGGGGGGCAGAGAAGGAGCGTCGCCACGCTCACTCGCCACCTGCTCGGGCAGCCGGCTGCCGCTATCGCGGCCCGAGGTACAGCAGGTGATGTACTGGCATGCCTTTGATCGGCCGTAAAGCCCCCTCCGCAATGGTCCTCTCTGGCAGGGTTGTTATCGCTCTCCAGAGCTCTTGGTTGTCTGTTGCGCGCTGCTGAACTTGCTGTCGAGCCGCTGTGTCACCTCACACACTGCCCACCCGGCCCACCTTTGGTGCAGTGCGCGCCATGGCTGCCGCCGCCGACGGGCGCTCGGTGGGCCGCCTGCCGCCCAACGAGACGGCGCTGCTGGTGTGCGACGTGCAGGAACGCTTCCGTCCCGTCATCTCCGGCTTCCCTGCAGTGGTGGACACCAGCTGGGCTGCGCATGCCGAGGTAGAGCTGGCCGTTCTGCTGCAGAGGCTGCAGGGCCTGTTGCGCGACAGCGCCAAACCCGATTCGGCGGGCCTGGACGGCCTGCTGGAGGAGCTGGCGTGGCTCTTCAGCAGCTTGTCGGGATCCAAGGGCGCGGACGAAGCATTCAGGGCGATCGACAACGCGCAGGGCAAGCTGCAGGTGCGGGCGTGAGCTGCGGTCGGTGGGCGGCGGCAGACTCGCGCGGTCCTCCTGCGACTTGCCGCACACAGTGGAGGTTGTGAATGACAGTGGCATGGAGGCTCTCAATGCTGAACAGATCACGCCCTCCGGCCTATCCTTTCGCAGGCAGCCATCGTGGCGCTGCAGGGCGCCGTGGACCGCTACACCCCACCGCCCGGCTACCGCCCGCCCGCCGCCGACGCCGCCGACGCCGCCTTTGTGCGCGGCCTGCTCTCATACGCGCACCGCCTCTCCTACAGCTCCGCCGCTCCCCTGGGCTACCAGCCCGGCCAGCCGCTGTACTTCTTCAAGCCGCCGGCGCCGCAGGAGGCGGAGATGCGTGTGTCGCAGCTGCACGCCTTCAGCCGTGAGCGTGTGGTTGGTGGTGGTGGTGGGAGGGTTTGGGCACAGCAGCGGGGGGTCCTGGACCGGGAATGCTGCCGGAGGGGTGGCTGTAGGTGTGGGAGAGGCTGGGAGAATTTGCAGGGACGGCTGGGGGGGATGGCCTTTCTGCGTCATCACCTGCCCTAACGGTGCCCGCCCGCCTGCCTGCCTTCCTTGCAGGCGAGTGGGAGGCGCAGCAGCAGCAGCTGCAGGCCCAGCGAGCAGCGGCGGCGCGCGGAGCGGCGGCCCCCACGGCAGCGCCTGCAGCCGTGCCAGCGGCCATGCCTGCAGCGCCTGCGGCAGCGCCACCTGGCGACCTTGCGGGACTTGCAGCCCAGCACGGCCTGGACGTGCAGCACCTGCTGGCCAGCATGCCGCCAGGGTGGAAGCCTGGAGACCCTATTCCAGCAGCAGGCGCAGCAGGCGCAGCAGCAGCGGCAGCAGCAGGGGCAGCGCCAGCCGCGGCGGCGCCGCAGCCAGAGGCGGCCGAGGAGGCTGCGCCGCCTGCGCCGCGCCTGGCTGGCATCTTCCTCAACACGTTGGACCTTGGAGAGCTGGAGTACGGGGTGTCGTCTGGGGAGGAGGACAGCGACGACAGCGACAGCGACGGGGACAGCGATTGATGCTCGAAAGCCTGCTGCTCTCCCTGCTCCCCTCGCTCTTGTGCCGCTGTATAAGGTTGGGCTGCAATCCTTGCCTCTAGAGAAGAGATCGTACAAAGCGAGGCAAGGATGAGACTGCTGATAGATCGTGCCATCCGCTGTGTGGGAAGCATCAGAGCTTGCGTGTTGCGAATCGCTGCAGGGTGCACGGTGGCAAGTGTTGCACCCCGATGTAGTCGTGCAGCATCTTTGATGCAACGCTACACATTGCTGCATACAAACTTCTGTGTCAGCATAGAGTGTTGTATCTTCAATCGCACAAACTGTGCGCTTCGCCTGGTCAGCAGGCGGCATCGGCAGCGGCGGCGCGTTGACATGTGGCACATGTGCGGCCCCTGCCAGCGCCTATTGCTCGGTTTTACTGCCTTGCGTGCCACATAGCGCTTCAAAGCGCCGGCATCCGATTGCGACGCCTCCCAAGCGTGTTCTTTTAGTTCCCTGTCGGAGCGAGGCCTGGCAGGCGCAGGTGGCTGGCTAAGCGAGCGGGACGGCAGGTGCATAAGACGTGACGTAGGGCAGCAATGCGGTAGAGCGGCGGCAACACTTGGTAGCGGTGCCACCGCCAGCGACGGCGCCAAATCAATCAATCAATCCACGGCGCCAAAGTGCAACGCGCCTGCGTGCTCGTCCTCCTTGCCCACGTTTCAGCCTGCAGACAATGGCACAGCCGTTGGACTTCTTGCTCCCTGTGGAGAAGCACGATGCCGCATTTGTGCTGCAGCTGCCGCCGCTGACTGTGGATGAAGCGGCACAGAACACGGGCGCAGCTCATCAAGCAGGCGGGCAGCCAGCAGAGCCTGCACCGCACCGGGCGCCCAAAACGCGGAAGAGGGCCGCCGAAGAAGATGCAGCAGCCGCAGCGGCGGCGGCGGCAGGGGCAGCGGCGGCAGAGGAAGCAACAGATGACGTCGAGGCATGAGCGGCGGCGGAGCAGCAGGAGCGACTTGCAGCGGCGACGGAGGACCACGGGCGGCGCGAGGTGCTGCCTGCAAACCTGACCGTACTGCAGAGCTTCTCACAAAAGTTCAGGTGCTGTCGTCACGCAGTGCCTGCGCAGCTGGCTGCCTGTAGTGACTTCTTGCACGCTGACCTCCCACACCCTCTGTCAGCTGCTCGTGCAGCTGCCACCGGCGTTGACTTCGCCCATAAACCCCTCTGCTGCCTGCTGCAGGGACTGGGCGGCGCGGTGGGCAGCAGGCGGCGCGCACGAGTATGTGGTGCAGTGCTGCGACGAGGCAGAGTGGGCCAGCTACCGCCAGCTGCTGGCCTTCATGCACAGCATGGCCAAGGAGCTGCCACAGGGTGGGCGGGCGAGTGGGTGGGTGGGACGAGCATGCTGCGCTCGTGCGCACCGCATCACACTACTAGTGCTAGCTAATGCTAGCATGATATCATGCACGCGCACAGGCGGCATTCTTGCAAACGCCCGTCTCCCCCCACCGCCATCACACAGCTGGTGCCCCGGAACCTGGGCAAGCTGCTGCATCAAGCTGAGTGCAACACACCATGCAGTGCCATGCCGTGATGTCTTCTCTGCGTGCTGCCTCCATGTGTCTGGTTGGTGCAGGCCCTGACGAGCTGCTGCGCCTGCTGGTGGTGGCCCGCGAGCATGCGGTGGAGGCGGCGGTGCTGGGCTGCGTGCAGCGCCTGCAGGAGCAGGTGGGTGCCGCGCCTGTGGTGATACTGCCATGCCGCTTGCTGCCTCGTCTCTGTGGTTGCATGGCTTGTCTTCAATCACGGCCGGCATGCCCTTTGCATGCAGGCCTGCAACCTGCCGGCCTGTACCTGTATGGAGCTGCTGGCGGCGCTGCTGGACGCGCCTGTGTCCGGCGAGGCAGCCATCCAGGCAGCGGCAGCGCAGCTCACGGGCGCATGCTGCGACCGGATGGGCGAGCTGCTGAAAGCAGAGGATGTGCTGCAGGATGCAGGGGAACAGCGGGCGCTGGTGCAGCTGCTGGGGCCGCTGCAAGTCATGCTGAACGACGAGCGACTGTGCCAGCTGTGGCGCGCGCTGCCGCTGCGCCTGCTGCGGGTGAGCCGCGACGCGTCACGTCGCGACTGAGCGTTTGGGGGAGGGAGGCAAGGAGTGGGCCTTGTTGCCGCCTTGCGGCCCTGCCCGCGCGACTCCCTCCCACACCCTCAGCTGGGTTTGCCTCTGCCGTATACATGGCCCCAGCCAGTCAATCCGCCACCTGTCCTCCCCGCAGGACTGCGTACTTGATGACAACAACGTGCAGGCCGACACCGAGGCCACAGTGCTGGCGGCCTGCCTGCGCTGGGCAGAGGGCCGGGCAGGCTTGCGAGTCGAGCAGCTGGCAGAGCTGCTGTGCCGCGTTCGCTTCCCACAAGTCCCTGCTGCCACGCTCTTCAACTACCACCGTGCATACACAGAGCTGCGGCGGTTTGACCCTGACAAAGAACTGCTGCTGCGTGCGGTGAGGCTGCTTGCCTGCTGTGAGACGTGCTGTGCACCTGCTGCGCGCGGTGAGGCTGTGCGAGGCCAGGGTGGGCGCACCGCTCTGCCGTTGTTTTGGCGGCGGCTTTTGCCTGGGCCGCAAGCCAGAATCTGCAGCGCCACGCAACCGGCCCTCCACCGCGCTCTGCTCCCCCCCGCTGCAGACCAGCGACCCAAGGCAGTGGGACAGGCTGCGAGCGGCAATGCTTGCCGCAGACCCGCCGCCGCACATTGCCGCCATCAAGGCCAAGTGCGAGCGCTGGTGGCAGCCGCACGTGCCGCCGCTGGCCCGCTGCGCTGCCCCCGGCAGTTTTGGGTTCCAGGTGGGTGGGGTCTTCTTCCCGGACACGTGTGCATGCACACAAGCAGGCATGCATTCCGTAACCCTCTTCACTTGCCGGCCTGTTGCGGTGCCCACCTGCAAGCCGATCCAACGCTCTGCCTGCCTGCAGTGCCGCAAGCCTGGCGATGGCTCTCATTCAACAAGCTCCAACAGCGTCTACTGGAATGGTGAGATATGTGGGCTGGCAGACATGTGTGCACGCAACCTGCCTGCCCCCAGGCATGCATGCACGCCTTCCACAGATGTCTTTGCGAGCCTGCCTGCCTGCCTGCCTGCCTGCCTGCCTGCCTGCCTGCCTGCCTGCCTGACTGACTGACTGACTGACTGACTGACTGACCAGACGCCTGGCCCCCCAGGCCCCTACGCTTGCTGCCTCACTCGCTCCCCCAGCTCCTGATCTGCACCTGCAGGTTTCTTGTGGCGCGTCATGCTGAAGAAGAAGCGTGCCGAAGACAGGGTCGTCGCTTTCCTCCTGCCCACTGCCAGCCAGAAGCCTTGCAAAGGCAACTCGGAGACGCTGTTTGGCCTGGAGGTGCGTGCCGGTGCAGGGCGGCCATACGCTGCAAGCTGCTCCGTGCATCCGGGAATTGCAGCTGGACGGCGTGTGATGTTGTCGAGCAGTCCGCGGCGCGAGCACGCTCGCGCGTGCAGCCCTCCCTGCAGCACACCTGCCTCGCAGGCCCGGGGAGGCCGTGCAGGCAGAACAGCGCATCAGCCAGCAACACCTGCAGCCTGCGCCCCGGATTGCTGCTGCAGGTTTACTATGAGATCTTTCTTTGCCGTGGGGCTGAAGAGGACCGCGTGACAGCTGCCTGGGGCAGGTTTACCCCCACTTCAGGCTCCGGGCACGGCAGGCACGCGCTGACGAATCGCTCGGCACCTGGCCGCCCGCCCTTCTGCTGGGACGACTTCTGGAGTGACAGCGCGTCACCCTACTGCCGCGACGGCGTGGTGCGCGGCCGCTTCACCCTCAGCGTGTCGGCTGATGGCAGCGGCGCCAGCGACGGCGAAGAGCGCGCGGCGAATGAGCAGGGATGGTGATGGCGTGTTTGCAAGGCCAACTGTGCACCGCTGCCGTCCTCTTCTCTCTTACTCGTACCTTCACAAGGCTCTGACGCCTTCTTGTATTGGGCGGCACATGACCAAGCCAATATACCCATCCCGTTTCATTGCTGTCCCATCCTGCTTTGCACACCATTGCTTCCTGTCTTGGTCTGGCCACGCTTCGAAACTCTAGCTTGCACATCTGACAGTGGCAATCACGGCATGCACAAACTGAGAGCAGCTGCTGCAGCATTGGTTCAAGTGGCAGGCCTGGGTGGCGCGCACCGACGGTTGGCCGCCACCCGCTGAGCGCGCTGCCGGCTGTGCCAAATGCGTGCACGTCCCTGCCTGAGCGCCTCGTTTGTTTCTTACTCACTCTCAGCACCATGAGCGGCGACCAGGGCACCGCAGGAACGCCGCCAGCCAACGCCACAGCGCCCGCCACTGCCGCAGAAGCCGCGACGCGCAGCACTGGCGTGGGAGCGAGCGAGCGGCCTGCCGATCTCGCCACCTCGGCACGGGTGCAGATGGAGGCGATGGGGGCGGACAAGCAGGGCGCTTTGGAGGGAGGGCGCGACATCTTGAAAGCGGTGAGCGGGCGGGTGCCGCGGCAGCGCCGACCGGCACGTAGGCTGGTGGCAGCTGTTGATGTAGGCAGCTGCCTGCCCGGGCTCGTCTGCAGTGCAACTGCCTCTCTATCCAAATCAACTCCATGCCACCGACCCCTCGCAGGGCGAGCCAACTCTGAAGGAGCAGGCACAGACAGCCGCACGTGACGCCAAGGAGATGGCTCGCGTCAGCTGACAGCGACAGGCACGTAGCGGCCGGCAGCGTGCTGTTGAAGGCGGCGCGCAGCGCTAGCGGTACACCTACAGCGGGCAGCATCTGGCAGATGAAAGCCGCGCGTAGAGAGTACCACCAGCTGTTGAGGCGGCAGGCAGCGCGTGTCGAGCTGCACGCGGCAGCAGTGGCTGTCCATCTCCCTGCCAGCCTGCCGCCCCGCCTGGGTCCCCACTCCCCCGCTCTGCGTGTCGGATGTTGCATGGCAGTGCGGCAGTGCTGGTAACGAGAGGCTGCGGCGAGCTGAGGAAAGGCTGTAGCTGCAAACTAGGCAAATGAAAGGAGGGTTGAGTCGGGAGGGGAAGCAAGGAACAAAAGGGAGGCAGAAGAGGAGACAAACAGAGAGAGAGAGAAGAACGCAGCAGCAGGACGAGGGCGTGCTGGCACAGCACGGCTAGCCGCGCCGGAGCCAGCGTGTGTTTGTTCTGCGGCAGCGCAAGTCGTTGCCGTCAGTGGTCAGCCGCCTCACGCCAGCTTGTTCTGAATCTGGCGGTGCAGAAAGCAGAGGAACTCCACGTACGACATGCCAGACTGGGGTGGGTGGGGGTGGGTGGGGGTGGGGTGGGGTGTGGGGGGGGTGGGGTGTGTGTGTGTGTGGGGGGGGGGGGTCGGTTGCCTTTTGGCGAACTTGTGGGACTCGATCTGCTCCAGGGCCCGCTGCATGCAGCCCCCCTAGCTCTGCCCTGCCCTGCCTGCCAGAGGCCCTGCTGCCCCTCCTGCCCCGCCCACCTGCGGGCTGCGGTCCTCCACCAGTGCGGAGTAGAAGGTCTGCTCCATGGTGTCGCCCCGTCGCACCACGCGCAGCCGCAGGAACGCGGTGCGCTGGCGGCGCACCTCATCCAACAGGTCGCGCACCTGGCAAGACAGCGGGAGCGGGAACGCAGCAGCAGTAAGAGGGTGGAGCGTAAGTGGGAGTGCGCAGCGAGGAGCGTAAGTGGGAGGCTGGAGCGGAAGTAAGTATGAGTGAGCACCGGAACAGCGGAGCCGCTGGGCAGGCAAGACACGCCGGCACACAGGCCGCAGCTTCGAGCCTTACGACAGCCACCCCCCTCCCCCACTGCTCCCACCTTGCTGTTGAGCGGCGTGTTGAGCGTGGGCAGCATGAGCGGCTGCTGCGGGTCCCAGGCATCCAAGGACGGCACCCCTGCAGTGGCACAGAGAGAGAGCGTCGGCACACATGTGGAGCGACGAGGCGGAGACGCGTTGCCCCGGCAGCCCCCTTTTGCTCCTCCCCCCTGCCTCAAGCCCTGGCTCAAGCACACCAACCCGCTACCTCTTCCAGCTCAAGCCAGCCTGCCAGCCAGCCACCCAGTCCTCACTCACCAAACAGCGCTGTGGCGGTGGCCGGCGGCACGGCCTTGCCGACCCAGATGAACGCCTCGTAGCCATTCTCAAGCAGGAACACGCCCTGCGCAACGGCAGTGAGGAATGACCAGTGTGAATACAAACATGCAAACGGTGCCAAGCAGCGCAGGCGCGGCGAGCGAGGGTCGGCAGCGGCCACGGCAGCGCAGCAAGCAGGGCACACTCTTTCAAGGCTCAAGCAGCAGCAGCAATTTACGTCTGGCTCGAGCTTTTCTGCAGACAGCCACAGCTTGTCGGGCAAAGGCATCGCGTTCTGCACGAGGGGCGAGGAATTGCAGCGGGCATTTGAGAGGCCTGCAGACCTGCTGGATGAGGCAGCAGCCAGGCTCGAGCAGCTGCACGTTTGCGCACGGCACACACCCGCCAGCAGTTGCCCTTACAAAACAGCCCCGCATGCAACACTTGCCGCTGGTCGCTCCAGCAGGGTGTGCAGCGACACCATGCGTGCGTACAGCAGCGGCACCGCGCGGTGCGCGGGCAGCGCGAGCAGGCGCCACATCTGCGCCGCGCGCACGTCGGGCCGGCAGTCGCAGCGGAACACCGGCGCTTTGGTGAGGGCCAGCGTGTACAGCGGCAGCAGCTTGAGGGCCTCTGGCAGGATGAGCTGGCCCGAGGAGGAGGCGGCGGCGCAGTGGGTGCGGTACGCCAGCAGCGCGTCTGCCGCTGCCTTGGTGATGGCTTCCTTGCAGGCGCCCAGGGCGTGGCCGGGAACCTGTGCGGAGGTGGTGGTGGTGGTGGTGGTGGGGGGCGCACGGGCAGAAAAAGGGCGAGGTGGGGGAGGGGAGGGACGCGAAATGACAGGTGGGGCGCAGAGCAGGTGGCGGTGAGGCAGCAGCCGCTGTGTCGGAAGCAGGCATCGCGCACGGCCGTGCCTGCGCGCAGCCACAAGGCCTGGTGCAAGCCGGCAGCGGCCCACGATAGCCAGCCACCAGCGCCGCGTGCCCAACTCTCAGCATCCTAACCAGCCACCCTCGCCCCGCCCAGGCGCACCTGCGAGGCCACCTTGCGGCTGACGTAGGACATGTAGGCGTCCAGGTCTGCCCCCCTGAAGGTGGTGCCCAGGCTGGGGGTGATGGGCAGCGCCAGGGTGTGCACGCGCACGCGCCGCTGGCCGTCGACGGTCGAGTAGAGCAGCGCAAACTGGAGGTACGCCTCGCCACGCTCGCTCAGCTTCTCCTGCGGAGGCGGGGCGGGTGGCGCAAGGGAGCACGATCGGTGCGAGGCATGTGGTAAGTGGAGCAAAGCAGGGGGGGGTGGCACGGCGCGTGCAGCAGCCTTCTGACGAAGTGCCTCGTCACCCGACCCTTTCTCAGCCGGCACCCCCCTCCCCTCACCTCATACATCAGCTTGGCGGCGAACGCGTGGTCGCTCGACAGCGCGGGGAAGGAGAGGTCGGTGTCATTCACACGGTGGAAGGAGCCTGCGTGGGTGCAGAGCGGGGTGGGTGACGAGCGAAGGATGACTGACAGCTCAGCTGCAGCACAGCCAGAGCCAAGCGCCCAACGCGTTTCCCGGACAGCTACGCTCCAAGCCTCCTTCAAATAGCACAGACAGGCAGGCAGCATACGGCACGCGGTACGCAGAGCTCCTCAACATTACCGATGTATTTTTCCACCGCCAGGCCCTTGCTGCAGCGCAGGCGGCCCACCGCCTCCAGCGCCTGGCAGGAGGGTCGAAGGGGGCACGGAGGGCCCGGGGATGTTGAAGCGATGATTCAAGCAGGCAGGGCGGCAAAACCGGCAGGCAGGGCGTCTGCAGGCAGGCAAGCAGCATCCCCCCTCCCCCCCTCCCGATGAGCCACCTGTGGCCGCATGGCCGCCCAGCGCAGGTCGTTGAAGAACTCGTCTGCATCCAGCTGAGGGCTCCAGGCGGGCCAGTGGTAGAGCGAGCCTGCTGTGGCGGAGCACAGCACGCCCAGCGTGGCCACATCCACGTACCCCTGTGGGCAGGGGTGGGGAGGCAGGGATGGGCGGGGGGCAACGCAGGTCGGTGTGTTGCAAAGGTAGGGCAGTGGGGCAGCAGGTGCGGGGACAGCACGGCTGGTCATCCCCATTGTAACTCTGGAGGAAGTGCGTGTCCGCCTGCCTGCGCAACTGCGGGTTGTGATGGCACAGGAGAAAGGCATAATACGCGGCGCACAGCCTGGGCTCACCTGTGCCAGCAGGAAGAGGTCTATCGACACCTGGGCTGTTGCCGCTGCTGCCGCCAGCGCTGCATACTCTTTGTTCTCTGGCAGCAGTGAGTCTAGCGTGTCGCGGTCGGTGGGCGGGCGCCCCACGTCGCGCAGCCGCAGGTGCAGCGCGCCGCGGCGGGGCAGACCGCAGAGGAACGCGTGCAGGCGGCCGCCCTCGCCGCCGCTCAACGCCTCGACGGCGCTGCGCAGCGCCGCACCGCCGCAGCTCTCCGCCACCTGGCTCCCGGCAAACATGCGGGGGATGCTGTCGAGCAGCGCCTCCACCTGTGTCACATGGGGTGGGGGTGGGGGTGGGGAAGGCGGGCGGCGGCGGCGGCGGCGGCGGAATGCATCACCCATGAACACGCTATCTGCATGCCAGGCAGCACGCACAACGGCGCTCTGGCAGCCCTCTGGCGCCTCCCACCACCCCAGCCCACCCACCAGCGGGCGCGCCTCGCGCAGCGGGACCACCACGTTGCCGGGCAGGGGGCAGTACACGTCTGTGACGTCTGGCACCACCAGCATGTGGGGCTGCGACTGGCCGGGCCGCATGGAGTAGAAGTGGATGGTGGAGTCAAAGGTGGCCACGCAGATCTGTGCAGGGGAGGGGTGGGAGGGGTGAGAGGGGGGGGGGGGGGGGCGGCGGTCGAAGTTGGTGGTGGGCCAGGAGGCTGGCGCATCTTTGAGGGCGTGGGTTGAAGGCGGGCGGTTGGCATGGCATGCCTGCGCGCTTGCGGGCACGCAGGCCAGTTCTCCGTGTCCTCCTCCTGTCTGTTGACTCTCCATTCCTCCCTCGTGTTCCCTCGCCCCTCACCTGCGTGCGATCCCCGCCAGGCAAGTCGTCCAGGATGCGAGCGATGGAGGAGCAGGCGGCCGCGGTGGCGCCGGTGGACACCGCTGGCTGGCTGACGTCTACGAGGAAGAAGTGGGTGGGCCGCATGGGGGGCCGCACTTGGTACGCAGGCGTCACCGTCATCTCCACGCTCCTGTTTGGCGGGGCGGCAGACGCGGGGTGGCAGGGTGAGCGGGTGGGTGGCAGGGATCAGCGACGGGCTAGTGCACGGGCTGCTTTTGGTTCCCTGCATGCATGCGCGGGCTCTCGCATGTGCCGCAGCAGACATGCAGCGCTCGCCTCTTTGCAGCATTTGAAACCATGTTCCTTCCAACCATCCCCTCAGACCGTGTCCCCTGCCCCCCCCTCCACTGACCCCTTGCACAGCTCTGGCCGCTCGTACTTGTCTCGTCGCTCGCCGTCAGGCCCTGTGTGGAGGGTTGGAGCACCACTACAGGTTGACAGGCACCCAGCAGCCATGCCTGGAATGGTTTGTCACACAACAGTGCTCACACTTGCTGCGCCGCTGCCACGCTCTGGGTCAGCAGCAGGTGGCCGGCGCAGGCAGTGTGCTGCTGGCCGGATGCCTACCCGTGTGGCACACGTAGTCTGCCGGCAGCTCCGTGGTGCCATTGCAGAAGCAGCACTGCATGCTGCGCCCGCCGTCCACAAAACGCATGTAGGGGTTGACGTAGGCCTTGCAGGCGGAGCAGCGCACCGGGCCAGCCGGGCCCCACTCCACGAGCTGTGACCAGGCAGGAAGCGGCGTGGGGTTTTACGTGATGGAGGAACGTCTTGTCCAGGGCTATGCGCACACGCTGGGTGGCAAGCAGCCACCGAGGGATGCTCCAGTTGACACCTAAGCGCACGCTCGGCTCCACTGCTTGTGCTCGGCAGCCTCCCTGCCCCTGGTCGCTGGCCTGCCCGGTCGAACAGTGCCTCGCCGCCGCTCCAACGGCGCCACACCCCTCTCTCTTTCTCTGCCGCAGTGAGGCCCATTGCTACCGCACCTCCACCGGGTCGTCCCCAGTGTCCTGCAGCGCCAGCGGGCTGATGATGGTCACCAGCGGCAGAGCCGAGCTCTTCAACAGGTCGTTGCTCTGGGGCAGCATGTTGAGGGTGGAGCGCATGAAGCGGGGGCCGCAGGAGCCGCGGTCGCGCACCACAATGGGCGCGTCGGCGGCGGGGGGGATGGCGTGCGTGTTCTCCCGCCGCGTCTCAAACACCTGAGGGGTGGCGGGGGGGATGGCGGGGGGGGGGATGTAGCGCAGCAGAGACGGCAAGGGACAGTTGCGCAGCAGGAAGCGGAACGCAGCGGCGGCAGCATCCCGTGCTGCCGGCCGGTTGTTCTTCCCTGCCAGCACAACCAGCACGCCGCCAACACGCCACCTGGGTGGGGATGGCGTAAGGCAGCGGGCGAGGGATCTGGCTGGGGTCAATCTTGGTGGACGCAGCCGGCGCCGCCTGCACCCCCGGCGCCATCATCGCTCCGGGCGTCGGCATCGGCGGCGTCGGCATCGGCGGCCGCGGCATGCCCGGCATGGGCGGCTGCATGCCGGGCATCCCCGACATGGGGGGCTGGCCCGGCATGGGCTGCATGCCTGGCATGGTCGGCTGGCCGGGCATCATGCCAGGGAAGCCAGGCGGCTGCATGCCGGGCGGCTGCATGCCGGGCTGCTGGAACTGCTGCTGAGGGGGCTGCATGCCGGGCATGCCGCCCATGGGCGGCCGGAAGCCTGCAGGGACGGGAAGAGGAGCTCAGGCCGGCCAGCACGCAGAGGGGAAGCGCGAGACTGGCAGGCATCCTCTGCAGACAAGGGGGGCATGCGGCTCTGCGCTACACGCACCCTTCCCGCCCTTCCCACACGCTGTCCAGGCGCTGCAGCACCCCAGGTCATGCTCACCCTGCATCGCTTGCTGCCCAAGCTGGCCGCCCGCTGGCTGCATGCCGCCCACCGCTGTTGCCATGCCCGCCCGCTTGGTAGGGCTGGGCGACGCCACCTGCAGCGCAAACGGAGGCGGCGTGCCGTACGGCTCCTGCTGCTGCTGCTGCTGCTGCGACTTGCGGGGGGTGCTGAAGCCGCCAGAGGCAGTGCTGGCCAGAGGCTGCTGCGTGCCCGGCTGCTGCATGCTCGGCTGCTGCATGCCTGGCATCGGAGGCCGCAGCCCGCCAGGCTGCTGCTGCAGCGGCATGCCGCCAAGCGGCCGCGGTGCCAAGCCGCCAGGGCCTGGCATCCCCGGCTGCTGCGGACCTGCTGTCATGCCGGGAACAGGCAGCCGCATGCCAGGCACGGGTGCGGCCGCGGGCGGGCGCACAGCACCGGGTGGCGGCGCTGCAGCAGCAGGAGGCGGCACGCCGCCAGGCATCGTGCCCGGCACACCTGCCGGCCGCTGCTGCTGCTGCTGGAAGGCCGAGGGCGCTGCAGGCCGCGCAGCAAAGCCGTTGGTTCCGGGAGGGCCTGCAGGCCGTGGCATGCCGTGGCCGGGCGCTGCAACCGGCAGCCCTGCTGGCCGCACGCCCATCGGCGGCATGCCAGGCTGCGGTGCAGGCATCGGCGCGCCCCCCAGCTTCATCTGCTGCATCTGGCCGGCCAGCGGCGCCACGCCGCCGGGCGGCCGCGGCGTAGGTGGCCCATTGGCAGACTTCGGTGCGGCGCCATAGGGCTGGCCTGCAATCGGGTGGTGGTGTGGGAGCAGGGCACTTGAAGCCATCAGACGTGCAGGGCTGCCTGCGAGCGGCAGCGCCGTCGCCCAAGGAGGCGGCAGCGCGTGGCGGCGGGTGGGCAGGCGCCGGCGGACAGGCGCTCCTGCAGGCGTCGTCATTGCCCGGCAATCTGCCAGACGTGATCGCCCACCTGGTTGCACGCCCTGGGGGCCTGGAGCGCCCTGCTGAGCTGCGAAGGCGCCGGGCGGATAGGCCGCAGGCGCTCCCGGCGGCCAACCAGGCTGCATGGCGCCAGGCAGCACCCTAAGCGAGGGTGGGCGCAGGTGGAGGGCCTCGCGAGGTGCGCACGATCGAGCGCTTCCCGAAGAGGCCGCTTTGGGGCCCGGCCGTCGCACTGCCGAAGAAAGCTGGACGGGGGCGATGATCAGAATGGGCAGAGGTCGTCAAGCGCGACCAATGGAATGCACGCTGCGCGCGCTGCCTTCCTGCACCCCCCTGCTGCTCGGCCGCTGCATTCCACTCCCAACCTCTGCCTCGCCGCCCGGCCCAGCCTCTCCGCCCGCCCAGCCCCCGCTCCCAGCGGCTCTCGGAGCCCCCGCTGCAACAGTTGCGTGCCACTGCTCCGTGCCGCGCCGCCCCAGGCAGTATGGCGCACCAGTCGGAGTATGACTTCCTGTTCAAGGTGAAAAGCGGCGAGGGCGGTGCGGGCAGGCCCTGGCCTGCTTCTTTGACTCTTCGGGCCTGATCGCGCCCTTCTCCGCCCTCCTGGTGCAGCTCCTACTGATCGGAGACTCGGGCGTCGGCAAGTCGTGCCTGCTGCTGCGGTTTGCGGTGAGCTCAGGGCACCCGGCGCCGGCGGGCGGCGAGCACGCGCCGCCAACCCGCTGCCTTCCGCGGTCTGCTGCTCGCGGTTCGCTGGCCGCTGCTTTACCTGCCCATCCTGCATTGCCCGACGCAGGACGACACATACACAGAGAGCTACATCTCCACCATTGGTGTGGACTTTGTGAGTGCGGGCGGGGCGGCGCGCATGGCGGCGTGCACCGAGCGGGTGGTTGCTGGCGCTGCAGGGGGGCAGCAGCCTGCTCGGCCCAGTGCCCTGCTCGACCGCGGGCCTGCTTATTCTCCTTTGCTGCAGAAAATTCGCACTGTGGAGCTGGATGGCAAGGTCATCAAGCTGCAGATTGTGAGCGGGGGCAGCGGCGCCGAGTGGGGGGCATGATTGCGCCGCAGCAGCGTGGCAGCAGCTGGCAATGGCCTCATGGGCCTGAATCTGGCCAGACGGTCTGGCATGTAGGGCAGAGTGCTGCACCGTTGGTTTGCGGCGGTGGGCGCTGCCTGTGTCAGGCTGGAGTGTGCAAGCGGGTGCTGCATGCTGCGCTGCACGCGCCTCATGTGCTGCCTCTGCCAACCCTCCCTCCTGCCGTGCAGTGGGACACCGCGGGCCAGGAGCGTTTCCGCACCATCACCAGCAGCTACTACCGCGGCGCGCACGGCATCATCGTGGTGTTTGATGTGACGGACCAGGTGCGTGCGTTCATGCGCAGCACGCCCTGCCCTGCCCCTGCCACCTTGGGCGTGCTCCGACAGCAAACAGCATGTGGAACGTCCAGGTTGCGGCGCTGCGCTTGCCTGCATGTCCCCTGCAGATTCTTCCATGCAGCGCTGCAGGCCATGCGTTCCCCTCTTATCTCCCTGCTGCACCCTGCTCCCACCTGCTGCAGGAGTCATTCAACAACGTGAAGCAGTGGCTCAACGAGATCGACCGATATGCCAACGAGAACGTGAACAAGCTGCTGGTGGGCAACAAGGTACGAGCAGGAGGGGGGGCCGGGGTGGAGGTGACCGAGGACGGGCAGGCCGAGGCTGCCACCTGTCAGCCGTGCGTGCCGCTGCCAGCCATGTGTGCCTGTGGTCACGGCGCTCAAGACCACGACACAGTAGCTTGTGTACCTGCCGACCCGGGACCATCGCGCCCCCGCCCGCCCTCCCCGCCCTCTTTTGCCCGGCAGACCGATCTGACGAGCAAGCGTGTGGTGGCGTTTGAGACGGCCAAGGCGTTTGCCGACGAGATCGGCGTGCCCTACATCGAGACCTCCGCCAAGAGCGCCAGCAACGTGGAGCAGGCGTTCATGACGATGGCAGCGGAAATCAAGAACCGCATGGCCCGCGAGCCCGCACTGAACAAGCCCGCCAACACCATCAGGCCCGGAGAGGGCAAGTCCATCGCCACGCAGAAGAGCAGCTGCTGCTGAGCGCGCGGCGGCGCCGCCCGCGCGCAGCGGCAAGCGCAGCTAGGTGATCGACTTGGCCTCGGCGGCAGGGGCGGCGGCGCGGCGCGGCGCACCGTCAACCCGCGCCCGCACGTGCATCCGCAGCCCCTGCTGCACTGCTGTATTTTAGCTCCCTCAATTCCTCTCACCCGCACCCCTCCTGCTCTCGCTTTTGTTTCCTGCCCTCCTCCCTCGAGCCGTGCACACGCTCCTCTCTACATCGTCGCAAGCACCGCCGCCTCTTCCTGTGTGCAGTCCGTTCCCAACCCTCTTGGCCGCACCCCTGCGGCCCTCCACTGCAAGCAGCACCTTGCCCCCCTGCCCGTCTGCAACATGCCAGCAGGCCCGCCAAAGCTCAGCGTATCAGGGGGATGGTTACACAGAGCTTGAGGCAGCGGCGCTGGAGTCGGGGGGCAAACAGGTGTCACAAAAATCGCCGTGCGCTGCTGCGGGGCTAGCACCAGCTCTCACGCTGCCTTGGACTTGCTGCTGCGCTTGCTGCCACCCTTCTTCTGCTTCTTGCCGCCACGGCCGTACCACACGATCTGCAGCGCCAGGATGGCGTTGAGCAGGGTGCCTGAAGGGGGGGGCGTGGGGTGGACGTGCGTGTCGGCAGAGGGTGTGGTCGTTAGCCCTGCCACTGCCTCGCAACTGTGCATCCAGCAGCCTTGCTGTCGTCCCGCAGACGCTGTCCTGCCGACGCGGCCCTGCCTCCACTCACTGATCATCGCGCCGCGCAGCATGGCCGCCCCCGCCTGCTCCTGGATGGAGGTGAAGATGCGCGCGGCTGCGCCGGCTGCGTTGAGGGCGTAGGTGATGATGGACAGCTGGCCGGTGGCCTTGGACACAAAGTTGGACCAGATCTGGGGCAGCCTGCGGGAGGGGAGGGGACGTGGGGGTGGGGGGTGGGTGGGGACTTGATTGGATGAGAGGTAAAGGCGCAAGAAACACGACGGGGAGGTAGTGGAGAAGGAGCAGCAATTTGGTGGCACAACAGCCTCGGCCCCCGCGGGCACCGCACCCCCAGCGCCGCGCGCACCTGGACGCCACCAGGATGAGGTTTTGGCAGTCGTACAGCGCGGTGACGTGGCTCTTGGTGAGCCCGCCCGACAGCGCCACCGCCCCGGCGCCCGCCAGCAGCAACCCCACTGTGGCCGCCCGCGCCAGCGAGCGGCGCTGGTAGTAGTAGATCAGCACCAGCAGCAGGTTATTTTGCAGCAGCAGGGCCTGGGGAGCGGTAAGGGGAGGTCGGGCAGGACAGCAGACCTCACGGCATGCGCAGCTGGTGCCTTTAGCGTGCGTGGCGGCGCTGAGGGCACACCCAAGGCGTGCCTCGCTCGGGCGCACAGGCTCTGCGCTCCCTCCTCCTGCGCCCCAGCCCGCCTACTCACCACTGTCTCGCCAAAGGCTGAGAAGGGCAGGCCCATGACAAAGCCATAGGTGACGGCGATGAGCAGGCCCACCGTCTCGAGCTCCGCCGACAGCGGCGCCAGGCCCGCCGCCGACTTGGCGCGCACGACGTTGGCCACCTGCGGCACCTTTACCAGCGTGCTGCCCGCCAGGATGCCGTAGCCCAGGCCCTGGAGATGGAAGGGAGGCGGACATTGAAGAGAACTTTAGATTGGGTGGCCGCGGCGCGCTAGGCGGCCTAGCGGGCAAGTCCGCCGCCCTAAGCTCACCTTGCTGATCAGAGGTTTCAGGATCTCGGATGGAGGCACGGTGCCGCGGCCCAGGTCTTTCAGCGCCAGGCGAATCAGGGCGAACAGGTCCGCCATTGTGCCAACGATGTGCGGAACAGGTGGCACTGTGTCGTGTGGATGTGATTGAGGGTCGCGCTGCCGCCGGGGGGCTCTGCGTTCGGCATGCCGCCGCTGCCCACCTGGCGCACGTCACCGCCGCTGCTCCCCAGTGCCCGCGCAGCATGCGACTCTGGCAGCGGGCGCACTGCCGCAACAAAAATCTTTCAGCAGAATCACACTAGTGGCGGGCAAATATGATGTACAGCAGTGAGGGAGCTGATAGCATGCGGAGCAGCAGTGTGGGCCAGCAGTCGAAAGGAAGAGGCAAGGGAGGCGTGTTTGGGAGGTAGGACGGCGAGAGAGCGTGAATAAACCGTGGCACAGACAGCAAAACATGCCTTTGGAAAAAGTTCAGAGCATGCAGGAATCATTGGGGCCTGGAGCAAGGCGGTCAGGGCTGCTGGTCGCAGCTGCTGGTGGCGCCGCCGGCGCTCACCCTCGACAGCAGCTCAGCAGGGCTGTGAGCAGCATGAGGCAGAACAGGCCCACCTCGGTGTATGCCATAATGGGCACAGCGTCCCGCGCGGCAGAGATGCCGCCGTCGGAAGGCGCGCTGGCGGGCAGGCCCTTGTTTGCGTTGCTGCCAATGATGCCGCTGGCCACGCCCCACCAGGCAGCACCGA
The DNA here is from genome assembly GCA_002245815.2 of Micractinium conductrix. Taxonomy (NCBI): domain Eukaryota; kingdom Viridiplantae; phylum Chlorophyta; class Trebouxiophyceae; order Chlorellales; family Chlorellaceae; genus Micractinium; species Micractinium conductrix. The sequence continues at coordinate 238,508 of LHPF02000038.1, read as the reverse complement.
ATGCTGTAGGTCGGGGAGAAGGGGCGCGGAGATGAGTAGACGCGACCGCGGATTGCCTCTCGCTGTGGCGCTGTAGCATACGCCAGGCATGCACCCCCCCCCCGTCTGACGTCCCACCCCTAGTCAGCCGGCCAGCCAAGCAACCCAGCCACCCCCACCTGCGAGCAGGATGTCCAGGACCCTGCCCAGGCCGCACAGGTTGCAGGTGCAGCATTTCGTGATGGACACCAGGGCGCTCACACCGACCGAGACGCCACAAACGACGAATGTGTACCTGCGCGCGGGGGGTTGGATCAGGACACACGTGTGGGGGCGCTCGAGCTTGCACGGTGCATGAGCCGTGCACCCACCACCACCCTTTGCCGCGGTCTGCGGAACGCCCGACGCACGTGCACAGAGAAGACGACCCGTACGACTGGCCGAGCAGGCACGTGTAGGAAAAGTCGATCCCCTCGACATTCACGTCCACCAGCTTGACGGCTGTGACCACCGCGATGGCAACGGCGACGGCCACCTGTCACAAAAAGCCAGGCAAGTGAGGACGGGGCGGTTAGGCGCTGAACCTTCAAAGGCGGCGTGAGCCAGGCAAGGGGGGTGCAAGGTGGGGGGATGAAGAGGCCGGTGCAACTGTCGTTGGCGGTGACCTTGATGACAAGGGCACAAGCAGGTTGCATAGCAGCAAGGGCTGGAGCCATGCGGCGACGGTTCAGGCGCAAGGCGAGCGCAGCAAGGTGCCGGCAGGCGGTGGCGGCGAGCAGCTGCAGCCGCGCAGCTTGTGGGCCCGAAGCCTTGTGGGCGCGTCAATTTCATTGTGGCCGTTGGTGGAGCATTGGGAAGCAGAGTCGCGGCGTGCGCACAAGTGCACAGGCAGGGCAAACGGCTGAGCGCCAGGTTGGGAGCGTATCGTGCTCGCCTGTTTACCTGGAGAAAGGAAACGACGTGGAAGATGCAGCTGGCGGCTCCCATACTTGCACGCTGCCTGCTTGCGTAGCTGTCTGGCTCTTCGGACCAAACTGCAGCTGTTGGTGCCGCTTGTGAACGAGGGAGCGGGGAAGGGAGCACAATGGGCGCTCGCGGAAAAGTGTAGGAATGCCGAGACGCGTCAAAGGCAGCTGTTGCCTGCGGCGGAGCGGCGGCAGCCGGCAACCAGCTGGCGGCCGCATGCTATGCGCTGCAGGGCTCCCTGCAAGCCGGCGAGTATCGCCACCGCGATCTTCGCTCTCGAGATCCTGCCCCGTCGCTAGGGAGCTCGTCAGCGCGCTCTAGCCTGCCGCAGCACATGCCGAGCCTTCGGTCTGCACTGTTATGATGGCCCCCGAGCCGCCCAGCCCTGCTGATCTGCTGGGAGAGCAGCTGGCAGCGTTGGAAGCGCTCCAGCGGTCGCTGGCGTCGCGGGTGGCGGATGCTCAGTCGGAGACGCTGGGTGCGGTCGGCTGGCGGTGGTTCGGATGGCAAGGCACTCCGCCGCTGTTGCTGTGCTTGCCTCCTTGTGATGCGGAAGCTTATCAGGATGTGCATGTAGCTTACATGTGTTCTCACATCTTCACATGTCTGCCGTTGCAGAGCACTTGACGTTGTTCGAGACGGGCGTGGAGCAGCTCGAGGTAAACGCACACGCTGCTTGCTGCCATCTCCCGCTTGCCTGCATCGCCTGCTGCAGCCACGCCCTCTGTTCCGCAGCCAGGCACCACATCCAGCAAAGCATCCACCACTCCCGACACCTGCAGGCGTCAGCGCGCGAGACGGCGGCGCGGCGAGCCGAGCTGCTCGCCGCCGCTCGCCGCCTGGCCACAGAGCTGCGAGGCCTTGACCTGCTGGCAGGCCATGTGAAGTCAGTGGACGACCTGGTCAAGCGGCTAGAGGCGGCAGCGGTAGAGGTGCTGGCTTGCGGCGGAGCGACGGCGGCAGCGGGCGGCAGCGGCGGCGGCGGCGGCAAGGTGTAGCGCACCCGGCGGCGTGCAAGGCCTGGGGGCTGGGGCCTGGCCTGCGCGCTGGTGCAGCTGCTCCCCCCTGCAATGCATTATCCTGCTTTGATGCACGTGATCTAAACGTGCATTTGTAAAACAATCAACCTAGTGGCCACGGCAGAAGGCGGAAACCGCACCTGTCGGCGGTGCGTGGCAAGGGCAGGCAGCCTCATCTGCAAAAGCCCTGATCGGGTGTCGGCACTCAACTACAAACCCCGCATCGCACCACTCCCCACCAACATCGCCCCTGTAACCCTGCACAGAGGCCGAGGAGAGCTTCGTGCGGAACAGCCGATCTGCGCGCTTCTCTGCGCACGCGCAAGGCCGGAGCAGGCAGGTTGTCGCAGCGGCAGCGGCAGCCGCATGCCTAGCGCGCGTTACTTCTTCGGAACACGACCGCTCCCTGAGTTCTTGCCGCCGCCGCCGCCGCGCCCGCCGCTCCTGGGCAGCAGGCGGCACCGCAGCGGCGTGCGTCGTCTGAGCATGCCTCCCCTATGGCCCAAAACACCTGCAGAACACCCCAGCCAGTACCACCCGCTGCCGCCCATCATGGCTGATGGCCTCTCGCCGCGCGCAGCGCCCGCCGCTAGCGACACGCCGCCGGCGGTTGTGGCTGTGCAGACGCAGGCCATTGTGGACCACCTGTGTGTGATCCGAGACGAGGCGGAGCTGAAGAGCCTGGTGGTGGGTGCAGCAGAGGGGTGGGGGGCTGGGCGCGGAGCCACGTGCGGGGTGTGAGCCGCATCACCGGGTTGCCGCTGATGCGTCCCCCTCCCGAGGGGGCACACCCGCCGCCACGCATCCATGCCTATCCCTCCCCTACAAACCCAGGCCGACGACAATGAGATTGGCGGCAGCCACCGCGTGGGGCTGGCTGAGGTGCAGCGCATCCTGACCTCTGTCGGAGAGTACTACAGCAAAGCAGGTGCGCAGGAACCCAGGCAGACTGCCTGCGAGAGGGAGGGCGCGGTGCGGGCATTGTGGAGCCAGGGTGTGCAGCAGGCGCCGGGGCAGGGTGGCAGGGGGCAGGCCCTGTCCTGTCCTGCGTCTGGGTGGTGCCATCACCCTGGGTGGTGCCCCGCCACCCACCCACCCGACTGGCGTGCACTCTCTCTGCATGCCCTCACCACCAACTGCAGGCGGCAGCGCCGCCAACACCACCCGCGGCCTGGCCGGCTTTGGCGTGGCCACGCAGCTGCTGGGCGTGCGCGGCTTTGATGAGGCAAGCTGGTTGAGCCGCTCACGAGCAGTTTCCTGCGTGCCGCCTGCGCTGCCGCCTGCGCTGCTAAACTGCTGCTGCCGCCGCCGCCGCCCTCCCCCGCCGTTGATCAATGCAAGACGTGCCACCTGCCACCCCAACACCCCTCACCTCCCGCTCTCCATGTCCGCCCCCTGCTGCAGTGGGGCACCCTGTTTACCAGCAGCATGAAGCGTGCGGGCGTGGACTGCTCCCGGGTGGCCACCAAGCCCGGCCCAACCGGCCGCTCCTGCATCCTGTCCTGCGGCGGACAGGTGGGGGGCAAGGGGGCAGGGGTCAGCAGCAACACACACACGCGGAGCTGCCCTGCACTGGTGCAAGAGGAGGTGCTCCGTGGGGGGAAAGCGGCGGCTACTGTGCGTACGCCTCCCCAACTGCGGGCCTGTCCGATCACCTGCCCCTGTGCCAACGCCGCTGTAACGCAGCGCACCATGCGCACCTGCCTGGAGGGCTGCCCGAAGCTGGAGCCTGCAGAGCTGGGCCAGGAGTGCTTCGAGGGGGCGCAGTGGGCCTTCCTGAGCGCATGTGAGGGTGGTGGGGGGGGAGAGGTTCGTCGCGCTGCACTGCTGGAGAGCTGTTGCGTTCGAGGCCTGCCTGCTGTGCCAGGCATGCAGCGCTGACCCCTCCTCTGCCCCTGCTGTGCCACCGGCTGCGCCACCCCACAGACTGCCTGTACAACCCGGGCCTGCTGGAGCGGTGCGTGACTCTGGCGCAGGGCGCAGGCGCAAGGATAGCCCTGGACCTGGCAAGCTTCGAGGTCATTCGCAGGCGAGGCGCCCTTCTCTCCATGTTGTGTGCCTCGGGCTGCGCTCGTCCCTGCGTCGCGCCGGCGCTCGCTCGTGGCCGCCGTCGCCTCACTTGTTTCGCCAGCGCGCCACTCGCCCTCTCTCTTGCTGCTCGCTTGCGGCCGTCGGCCGCTTAGCCACCCTGCATGCAACCCCACGCTTGCCCCCCTTTGCCCCCCTCTTGCATGGCGCAGCTTCCGGCCCGTCCTCCTCTCTATCCTGGACAGCGGCGCGGTAGACGTGGTGTTCTGCAACGAGGACGAAGCGCTGGTGAGCTCGAGAGCTCGACCCCATCCCATCCCCCACCACCACCACCACATTCCAGCAGCTGCCGTTTTGGCGCGTGCAGGAGCGCGGCGCTGCCCCGCCTCCATCCTCCCATCCTGCCTCTCCACATGCCTGCAGGAGCTGGTGTCTGCCAGCGCGGCGGGCAAGGACACAGGCGCCGACAGCATCACCACAGCGCCCGAAGCGGGGCTCGACTTCCTGGCGCAGCGAGTGCGGCGCTGCGCTGTGGTCACGCTGGGGGAGAAGGTGGGTGCCGTGTGTGGGGAGACTTGAGCGCGGTGCAGGCTGTGGCGGCGTGTGAGCATGGGCTTGATGTTCAGGCATGCGTGTGTGGCAACAGTGTGTTTGTGCAGCATCCTCCTCCAGGCCCTGCTCTTCACCGTCACCCCCACGCCAACAGGGCTGCATGCTCAAGGAGGCGGGCGCCAGCGAGGCCGTTGGCATGCCTGCCTGCTCTGGTGTCAAGGTGGGGCAGGGTGGGGCGCGAGCGATGCTTTGGAAGAATGGCTGGGCGGCTGGGCGGCTGGGCGCTGGCTGGTCGGCTGGGGGTGGGTGCTTCAGCGTCCACTGCTGCATGGAGCGCTGCTGCCTGCCAGCAGGGGCTGCGCCCGGACGACTGGGCCCGCTCCCCTTTGGCCAACCACTCCTCGTCCATCCCCCAGGTTGTCGACACCACGGGCGCTGGCGACCTCTTTGCAGGTGGGTGGGTGGCGCGGTTGGGGAGGAGGGGAAGAGGAGGGAGTGTCCGGCGGGCGGGGGCGGGGCAGGCAAGGCCGGGGGCGTGCGTGGCTGAGCGGCCTCCACCGTTTCGTTGACACTGCAGCATCTCCGCGCTGTCCCCCCCCCCCCCCCGCAGCTGGTTTCCTTTACTCGCTGGTCCAGGGCTACCCGCTGCGGCGGTGTGGGGAGGTGAGTGGGCCTGAGGATGGAGGAGTTGGCTTGAGGCGGGGGCGTTGCTTTTGAATTGGCGTCGTAAGCCTGCAAGCCTCGTTTATGGCGTGCAGGCCGCCTAGGGTTGGTTGCACTTAGGCCTTCCCTCCCGTCCCATGCCCACAGATTGGCTGCATGGCTGGCGGCGCTGTGGTGCAGACTCTGGGTGCAGAAATGGGGCGTGAGCAGTGGTGAGTGCACGACACAGCGACTGGGGAGGAAGGAGAGGTGTTGCTGGACCCCAAGGACGCTCAGCTCAGCCAAACGTCACGCTCGGTGGCGGTGGCGGTGGCGGGGTCGGGGTCCTTGCAGCACACACACAGAGTTTGGGGAGGGAGGACAGGAGAGATGATTACGGTCAAAGCAAGTGCCGGCGCGCTGGGGGAGTGGCCCCCTGTGGCTTCCCCCCGACCCCCCATCCCTGCCTTTCGACCCCCCCTCCCACGACTTTACCATCCTTCCTGCTCCGCATCCCTCCCTCCCTCCCTCCCAAAGGTCTTGGCTGTACCAGCGCATGCATGGGGAGCTGGCAGGCGCGGTGGTGCGCGACAGCGCCGCTGCGGTGCAGCAGGTGAGCGGCTGTGCTGTATTGATGGCGCCAAGGGATGGGCCGTGCATGGCGGCTGCCACTGGTTGTGCTGCTTCTGCAGTGCCTCGGTCTTGTCGTCGCTGCTGCTGCTGCTGCTGCTGCCGCAGCTGCTGCTGCTGCTGCTGCTGCTGTTGTGGCCGTCTGCTGCTGCTGCTGCTGCTGCTGCTGTACAACCCACCCTTCCTTGGTCATGTTCCACTTCGCAGGAGCTGCTGGCCTGCTATGCCTTGATTGAGCAGCGGGGTCGCGGGGTCGTGTATTACGGCAGCGCGCGCCTCAAGCAGTCGTCCCCCCATTGGGTGATGGCGGTGGAGCTGGGCAGGGAGGTGTCGACGCTGCTGGGCTCCACGACTTGGTCGGGTGCGTGAGCAGGCGAGGCAGGCGGGCAGGGACGGCCTGGCTGCGTGTGTGCGCACCACGCCCATCTGTATTGCCCTGCCTCGTCCCTCACCTCACGTGTCGCCTCCTCAACGCCTCACCAGCCCACCACCTCCCCATGCTCTCGCCCTCCCGCTATTTCACCCACCGCAGGCGGCGGCCCGGGCATGATGGAGGCAGCCACGCTGGGGGCGCTGGAGGCGGGCAAGCCGGTGGCCGGCATCCGCATCCAGGCGAGCCAGCCCGGACCAGCGGCTGCTGCCCTCCTGACGCCGCCTGACGCCCTCCGTCCCGGGCATGCATCACGGCCGAGCGTGGCTGCCTGTTGGCCTTCCCCTGCCGCGCCGCTGGCGCGCAGGGTGCGTCAGTGCAGGTGCGCCAGCCCACCTGCACCCCCCACTCGTCTCTCGCCGCTCACCGCCGCCCGCATCCCCGTCTTCGCCTGCATGCAGCGCGAGGCCGGCACCACGGTGCGCACCGCCTCCTACCTGCCCGGCGACTCCCAGGTATTCTGCCGCTTCCTGTCGTCCCGCAAGGTCGCGCTGGTGGACTCAGGTGGGGGAGGGGGGGGGGGGGGGGGCTTGATGTTAGGGGGCCAGAGGCGGCGAGGGTTAATTGAGGTGCTGGTCGACTCTGGTGAGGAGGGGGGGGGGGCTGGGTGAGGAGGAGTGCAGGAGTTTGACGGCTTGGTTTTAGTGCGCCAGGGCGGTGGGACGTGAGCGGTTGGGCGCGTTCGAGGGAGCCATGGCGGACTGGGGGTTTGAAGGGCGGCTGTCACGCAGCCTGCGCGCATCCTGCGCCCACCCTGGCTGTTCGCCCCACAGCCCTGCCTGGATCCCTGCTGCTGCCGCCACGCAGGCGTGCGCATGAAGCCGGAAGACAAAACTGCCTTCATTTTCCTGCCAGGCGGGCTGGGCACCATGGTGGGTATGACGGGCAGGGGAAGCATGGCGGGTGGGGAGGCGCCGGCAGAGGGAGGAAGGGCGGCCCCCCACATGCTGCAACCGGTTCGCCTCTCTCAATGCAAACTCTCACCCCACCACCGCCTCCCTCTTCCTTCCCTGACCCTTCATCCCGTTGACCCAGGACGAGCTGTTTGAGATTCTGACGCTGGTGCAGCTGAAGAAGCTGGGCAGCAAGTACTCGGTGCCCGTCATACTGGTGGGTGTGTCTGGCGGAGGGGGGGAGGGGTTGGCGAGCAACGAGAGGGCTGGATGGCGTCCAGGCAGGCCCACGTGTGCAGCCGGCACGGTACTGAGCTGGGCCAGAGAGGAGCGCTACACAGGCCGTCCGTCCCCGGGCGCATCCTGCTGCTGTCCATCAACCCCCCCATGGCTCTCCGAAGCAGGTGGATTACGACGGTTTTTACGCGCCCCTCATGGCCTTCCTCAAGGCCTGCGACACAAACGGCACCGTAGGCGCCTCAGGTGGGCGCCATGCCGGTACAGCAAGACGCGGCTGCCGTGGCTGCCCTGCCTGCGTATGGTGTGTGTGTGTGTGTGTGTGTGTGTGTGTGTGTGTGTGTGTGTGTGTGTGTGTGTGTGTGTGTGTGTGTGTGTGTGCGTGCGTGCGTGCGTGCGTGCGTGCGTGCGTGCGTGCGTGCGTGCGTGCGTGCGTGCGTGCGTGCGTGCGTGCGTGCGTGCGTGCGTGCGTGCGTGCGTGCGTGCGTGCGTGCGTGCGTGCGTGCGTGCGTGCGTGCGTGCGTGCGTGCGTGCGTGCGTGCGTGCGTGCGTGCGTGCGTGCGTGCGTGCGTGTGTTGGTGGACTGCTCGCTGCAAAGCAACAAGGTCGTTTCAAAACAACGCTTCTCGGCATCGAGAATACAACAAACTAAAACCAACAAACTCGTCCCTGCAGAGCTGCAAGACATCATTGTGGCCAAGGACAACGACGGCGTGCTGGATGTGCTGCGACAGGTGGGTGGGTGGGGTGGGGGGTCCAGCAATCGCGCAGGTAGGGGGCGCGTATGTCGCCTGGCTGCCCCGGGCTGTGCCACATGCCCGGCCCTCTCCTGGCTGCCTCCCGCCCCTACTGTTCCCCCCCCCCTGGCCCCCCTTCCGATGTCAACAGTACTACTTCAAGGAGGCGCCGCTGAGCCCCAGCAAGACCTTTCGCGCGTCCACATACGTGCAGGTGGGTGGGTGGTGGGGGTGGTGTGTGTATGTGGGTGGTGTGTGTGTGTGTGGGTGGGGGGGGGGGAATCAGTGTCGTGTGTCAGTGACACTCCCCCGGCCTACCCAAACCCCGCATGGCAACACGTTGACGGCAACATTGACACTGACCTTGACCCACCTGCAGGAGGGCGAGGCCGCGGCGCTGGCTGCTGTCAAGCTGTGACGTGTTCTGACGTTGCTGCCACGGCATCCCCCGCACTCACGGCCGCACTCGTGCTCGCCTAACTGCTGTATCATGCCACCTGTATTCCTACGCACTTGCAAATGCATGCAGCAGCCCTCCTTTGTCCCATGAATTTTGTAATGAGGCTAGTTATTTTTAATATCTCGACTGCAACAGAGGTGGCCACAACCCGGCGCAGATGATTGGCCGTCAGGGGCGCACAGCGGCGCGGCGGCGGCGCATGTTGATATCAGATCGTGTGCGCTCCACGACCGATGGGCGCTTGAACACATCTTCCCGTAGACCGAGCTGCTTGCACTGAGCGAGCTCTGCCTGTTCAGGGTCGAGAGGCTGAGGGCCGGGAAAATATGGAGGCTCCTCCGGTCGGCCTGCCGCACCCCACGCACCCGCTCGTGCCTCCTGGCTTTGGCCTTCCACCGCCAGGCCGGCCGCGGCAGCAGGACCGCACGCAGTTCAGTCTAGCACGAATACCGAGCGCTCTACAGCCGCCTGCGCCGCAGCAGCAGCCAGACCATGGACTGGAGATCGACTTTGGGGATGAGAGCGAGTCTGAGGGTCCTGCTGCTGCTGCCGCTGGCGGCGGCGGCGGCGGCGGTGGCGGCGGCGGCAGCGACCAGAGCTCCGCTTACGAGCTGCAGGTGGGTGCGGTCGTGGCGGGCTGCCACCCTGCTTGATACTGGGGGCATGCTGCCATGGTGCACGCACGATGTCAAATCATAATAATGATGATTGGACATCGTGCCCAGCCACAGCTGCTCATCTCGCTGGCTGTGTGTCACCCCGCAGGCCAAGCTGGCTCATGCTGCCGCCAAGGCTGCAGCCCTGGAGCGAAAGCACGCCGCCGCCGCTGCCGCGGGAGCTCACAGCGCCACCGACAAGCTGGCGGGTGCGCCACACCCTGCTGGCTGGGGGAGACCAGGAGTTGTGTGTGCACCGCATCGCTTCTGATGCGCCTGCTGTTACCTTTTGAGTGCCATGTACCTGCACGGGTGCTGCGCCACGCCTGCCCCGCCCTCCCGTCCTCGTCTGTAGTGCACCGGCTGGCGATGATGGCGCAGCAAGCAGCGATTGAGAAGCACCAGCTGGAGTTGGAGGCACGGCGGCGGCAGGCAGGCAGTGCTGCCGCGGCCGCGGCAGTGGCGCCCGCAGCTCACCAGCAGCAGGCGCAGGCGCATCAACAGGCGCCGCCGCCGCCGCCGCAGCCGCAGCAGCAGCAGGAGCTGCTCTGCCCCCCCAGGTTTGGGTTCCAGCCCGTAAGCCAGCTGCTGCAGCAGAGCACACAGCAGGCACAGCCGCCGCCGCAGCAGCAGCAGGAGCCGCAGTTGCAGCAGCAGCAACGCGCTCGACCTGCAGCACAGCCAGCGGCGGCGCCACGCACACGCGCAGCAGCCGCAGCAGGAGGCGGGGCATCAGTGGATGCAGGGGCTGACACAGAGGATGCAGGGGCTGACACAGAGGATGCATACTTCATACCTCTGGGTGGGGATGACGTGCCAGCGGCAGCAGCCACGCAGCTGACGGGGGCAGGTGCGACTGCCAAGCAGCAGCAGGCGGAGGCTGCGGCACGGCTGCTTGCGCAGGCAGCAGCCAGGCAGCGGGCAGAGGCAGCGGACAGGCAGCAGCAAGATGCAGCAACCAAACAGCAGGAGGAGGCAGCGGAGGTTCAATGCAGCGAGGCGCAGCAGGCGAGGGAAGACGCAGCAGCGGAGGCACAGCGGCTGCAGCGGTCAGAGCGGCTTGAGCGCCGGCGGCAGCACCGTGAGGCACAGCAGCAGCAGGGGCAGCAGCAGGGGCAGCAGCAGCAGCAGCAGCAGCAGCAGCAGAGGCAGCAGCAGCAGCAGCAGAGGCAGCAGCTGCTGCACCCACCGCCGTTGCCACAGCAGCAGCAACAACAGCAGCGAGGCAGTGCTCTGGGTGCTGCGCCGCCTGGCAGCGACGCGTTTTGGCAAGAGCAGCAGCGGCTCCTTTCTGAAAACCTGAAGCAGCAAGCGGCCCTGGCCAAGGCAGCAGCGTGCGATGCCACAGCGGCACACAAACTTTACTTGCTGAAAGCCGCTGCTGAGAAGCAGCGGTTGGCTGTTGTCAGCGCCTTGCCAGGCCGTGCACAAGGGCAGCAGGCACAGCAGGCGGCAAAGCAGCAGGTGCAGGCTCAGCAGCAGCAGCCCTGGCAGCTGGGTGCAGCAATGTTTGAGAGTGACGAGGTGTTGACCGAGCAGCAGCGGCTGCACCATCTGTCAAGAAACTTGAGGCAGCAAGCGTGGCTTGAGCAGGCGGCGGTTCACGACCCCACCGCGGCGCAGCAGCTGGCAGCGCTGCAGGCTGCGGCGCATGAGCGGCAGCTGTTTGCTTCGGCACAGCTCATGCAGGTGCAGCAGACGCCGCTGCTGTGGCAGCCGGCGTGGCAGCAGCAGCAGTGGCAGCAGCAGCAGCAGTGGCAGCAGCCATTGCATCAGCACGAGCAGCAGCGCGCGTCGGTGCAGGCCACCATGGAGCGGCAGTGGGTGCGGGCTGGCACCTTGGAGGATGGGCAGCTGGTGGCGCAGGGCGAGGGCGAGAAGCCGGCGCCGCCAGGCGCGGACGCCAAGCAGCAGCAGCAGCAGCAGCAGCAGCAGCAGCAGCAGCAGCAGCAGCAGCAGCAGCAGCAGCAGCAGCCGCAGCAGCAGCAGGCACTGCAGCAGGCAGCAGCAGCCGGCGCCGGCGGTGGGCAGCATGCGCAGCCGGCGGCGCCCGCGGGGCGGCGCCGGCGCCAGCTGCGGGGGCTGCGCCGCGCTGTGGAGCAGCAGGTGAAGGCTGCAGCCAACCTGGGGCTAAGTGCTGTCGAAGCGCAGCTGCAGCTGGCGCTGGAGCAGCTGACAGCAGACGAGGCTGCTGCGGAGGCGGCTGCTTGCGGCGAGGCGGCAGCGGAGGAGGCACCGACGGGCGGCGCTGCAGCGCCGCCCGCGAGCAGCGCTGGCACCGTGCCCCACGGGCAGCCGCTGACGGCCAGCAACGTCGGCTTCCGCCTGCTGGAAAGCGCCGGTTGGAGTGAAGGCATGGGTTTGGGGGCACGGCGTGACGGCATCGCAGCGCCGCTGCACCTGGCCAGCAGCACAAACCGGCAGGGGCTGGGGTTTGCGGGTCCACCTGGCGGCGGCGGCGGCAAGCAGAAAGGAAAGCAGCAGCAGCAGCAGCAGCAGGTGGCAGGCGGTGCTGGCCAGGGCAAGAAGTGCAACAAGCGGAAGCAGCAGCATGCGGCACAAGAAAAGAAGAAGAAACAGAAGAAGAAGAGGTTGGGTTTGTAGTGCGCCATGTTTCCCGCCTCCCTCTTGCATTCCTCCCAGTTCCCCTGTGCTGACACTGCCCCGCCTGTTCTTCTGTAACAAGCGTCGGCTTGTGTTCCCTTCACCCCCGAGAGCATTACCAACCGACACAATTCAGGAGTGGGCGCCTGATTCGCGGGGGCAGCAGGCTGCCTCATGCACGTAGCCAAAGCATCGCGCCCTCTGACCTCACTGGCAGGGTGCGGGAGATGACAGGGGTGCAACCTGTTGCTCCAGGATAGCATGTAAATGGGGCAGAAGGGCCCTGAGTAGCGGCGGGCAGCTGCCAGCGGTGGCGGAGCTGTGGCATGCAGCCAGGGTTGAGCGGCGGACGCTTATCTTTGCTTCTTAGAACTTGAGAACCCCTCATGAACAGCGAGACTTAGACTTCGTCAAATGGCGCTCGCGCGGGAGGTGCGTTGTTGCAGCTGCCCCTGCCTTCGCGCCCTGCCGCTGCTGCCAGCGATACAGGGTGCGCCTGAATGCCACACCATGCATCCCGCGCTCACACGTGCAGATGGGGGCAGCGGCGGCGGCGCCGCCTGCTGTGGGCAAGGGTGTGCAGCGGCAGCGAGGTGCGCACTCCACCCTGTCAGTGCGCCTGCCTTGCTTGCAGTGGCGAAGCACATTTTCGTTCGATTTGAGTCAGAGAGACACAACGCATCCCTCCCTTGCAGCCTCGACTCGGCCCTTGCTGTGTGCCGTGGCGCTGCTGGCAGCCGCGTGGCTGCTGCTGTCGCGCGCACAGCAGCCGGCAGCGGGCGCGGGCGTCGTGCAGCCGCGTCCACCCGCGCTGTTGCGCGGCCACGTGAACAAGACGAGCACGCTGAGCCTCAACACCTTCCATCCACGACACATTGACCCTTGTGAAAGCCACAAGCAACTCTGGCTGGCTGCCGCGGCCAACGGAAGCGCCCTTGCACTGGACGTTGCAGCAGCAGCAGCCACAGGGACGGGCATCGCGGCTGACGAGGCCGGCGCGAGCGCAGCGGCGGCAGAGGAGCAGGGCGACGGCACGCTGCTGCTCGGCCAGCGGCCCTGCATAGAATGCAACATCTTTCTGGTGAGGGGCGGCAGGGGCGGCGGCGACGGCAGGTAGTGCTCGCCTTGGGGATAGGTCCGGTGATGCGTGCCGTCCCACGCTCCTGCCCTGCCTGCCTCCCTTTTCGCCCCAGAAATCGCCAGAGCAAGCCCCGCTCCTGCCTCATTGTTCCGCCCCAACGGCAAACCGTCATACGGCCCCCCCTCTGCCGTCCCCCCACCCCCCACCCCCACCCCTCCACCCCCCCAGCCCCCCCACCCACCCACCCCACACACCCACACCCACACCCCACCCCCACACCCCACAGAACCACACCTACAAGTACATATTCATAAGGCATGCTAAGGTGGGCAGCACCACCACCGTCGCCGCGTTCAAAGACTGCAAGGCGCATCCAGAGCAGCCCGGTGGGTGTGCACGGGTGGGCTGTCCACCGGGCGCAGGGCGGCCTGGCGGGGGATGCACGCAGCCTGCCTTCCCCGCAGCATAGCCTAGTGCCTGTTGCACTCATTAGCCCTCTCTTCCAGCTGCCCCACCTGCAAGCATCCCACGCGCCGCTCAGCCAGCCTCTGCCCCCTCCGCTCCTCCCGCGCAGGCGTGAGGGCTGGGCGCGCCGACGCGCAAGCCCACCCCACAGCACTCGGCCTCTCCCTCCCCCAATCCGCGTCCTCCCCGTTTGCTTGCAGGCTGCATGCTGTGGGGGCTGGGCTCGATGAGGCAGATTGGAGATGAGGAGGCACTGGCCAACTGGCGAGACTACTTTGTGTTCACGGTGAGGGTTGCGGCGCACGCCTGGGCAGGGGCTTGTGCAGTGATGGTGCTCTGTCCCAGGGGCCGGCGGTGAGCATGCATGCACGGCGGGTCGTGTGCGGAAGGCGGCGGCGGTGGTGGAGTCAACCGGCCACTGGGGACCCACCCGTCTCTCACGTGCCGCCACCAGCCCTCCACGCGCCGCATGCCGCCACAACCGGTGCATGTGTTGTGCATGCCACCCTGATCCTGCCCCCTCTTCCTGTCGTGCCACCAACAGGTGTCGCGCGACCCCTGGGAAAGAGCAGTGTCAATGTACATGTTTCTGACTAGCTGGGTGATGGCGGATCCACCCGACTGCCGCACGCTGGTGAGGGGCGGTGGAAGAGGGGGCGGGGCGGCGTTGACAGCACCCCGCATGGACCGCCCTGCCCTGCGCTGGCCTGCACATGCATGCGTGCATGCCTTCCGAGCTGCCGGCAGGCAGCGCGCGCGTGGGCGGCCCCCCCCCGCCCCCCCCCCCCCCCCCCCCCCCCCCCGCCCCCCCGCCCGCGCCGCCCAAACCTTCGATTCAATCTTCGCCCCGCCGTCCTCTGCCGCCGCCTGCCAGGTGGACTGGGACAGGTTTTGCGGCGACCCCCTCAGCCTCGCCCGAATGTGCGCCCGCCGCCCCGAGTGCTGCCTCAGCAAGAGCGGTGCGGAACAGATGGCGAGGCACGTGCTGGACCAGGCCAGCTGCATGGCGCCCGGCGTCGGGTGAGGCGGGCGGGGGGGTGCGCAGGGGAGAGGAGGGTGGTGGCCGGGAGGGGCGGAAGGATGGAGGGGGCCGTGTGCGGCATGGTGCGGGCATGCACATCAGTGCGGGCACGCATATCCCTGCTGCTGGAACAAACACGCCCAGCGCTACGCCTGCCGCGTCCAAACGGCACCTGCTGCGTCCCCTACATCTACTATGGGCCAACGCGGGCTTTCTGTGTCCGTAGGACGGCCTGCACACCCTGCTACTCGTTACTGCGCCCCTCCGCCACGCAGGCTGGCTGTTGATTTCGTGGCAAGGCAGGAGCACTTGGACGAGGACCTCCAAGAGGTGTTTGCCGCCGTCAACGTCCGGCGGGACCCTGGTGGGGGCACGGCTGGGGGGGGGGGGGGGGGGGGGGGCTCGACGGGCCAGAAGTGCTGGGGCGCCGTCGTGACTGTTGCTGCTTCCTGCCGGTTGTGCACGGCGCAGCCACGTGGGAGGCCATTGCCTTGTGATTGCAACCTTGCTGCTGCGCCTGCTGCAGGCGTGCCGCCGCTGGAGCCCCCCCCTCGGGTGGCCCAGGCCTTGAAGCGGAAAGAGTGCCCCGGCGGCGAGTCGGCGCTGCTGGCCGAGCACCAACCTGTGGAGTTGAAGGGGGTGATCAACTGGACGGGCCTGCAGGTGCGGCGCTGCGTGGGTGGGTGGTTCAAGGGAGGAAGAGGAGCCGCCAGATGCAGTGGGCATTCGGCGCCGGCTGTTGGATGCTGTGGGCATCCGACGCCGGCAGGGTGGCGGAGCCTCCAAGCATCCCCTCCCCCACACATGTCGCCAACGCAGGCGCGGGAGCAGTATTGCACGACTGCAGAATACTACTCGGGCCGCCACGCGCACTGCGTGGAGAGCATCGGACGCTTCTTTGCTGCTGACGTGGCACTGCTGGGCGGGGGGCGGCCCGCGTAGCACGCGACTGGCGCGGCTGCGCGCGCCAGCGTGCATGCCACCCTGCTCGCGAGCCCCCTGCATGCTCCCAGCACCTTGCTGCCCCTGAAACCCAACTCCACTCACTGCTTGCGCTGTCTCACACAACCCATCCTCTGCTCGTCCCGCGCAGCCCTCACCCACTCTTTCTTTTCTCCCCAACTTGCTTTCATTAGCAGCCGTGCCATGCTTCTGCGGCCATGCGCGCACCCCCGCTGCTCCCATTATAATAAGCCAGCATTACAACCGAGGGAAGCAAGGGCCAGCAAATTAGGAGCCAAAATGCAGGCAGCAGCAGGGCGTCGGTCGGCCACAGCACAGCATGGCAGCAGCGCTGGGGCGATGAAGAACGAGAGGAATGCCACAGGCGGGCACGACGCCAGCAGCGTTCACGAGTGCCATCAGCCGGCAGCACGGCGGCGAGCAGCGGCAAGCAGCGCAGCATGGGGAGCGCCACCCCCTCCACTCACGCAGTGAGGAACAGTGAGTGCCACCAGCCGGCCGACAGGTCGGTCACCTTTGCGCCTTCCGGCACCGCCACGGGCACGGGCAGGGCCGAGCTGGCGTAGGCGCCGCTGCCCAGCTGACCAAATGCGCCCCACCCCCACGCAAAGGCCTTGCCCGACGAACACAGTGCCAGCGTGTGGCGCGCCCCCGCCGCCACCTTGCTCACGGTCTCGCCCTCCAGGGCGGGGGACTCCACCAACGTGGGCTGAGGAAGGACGGGCGGGCGGGTGGGCAGGCGGGCGGGTGGGTGGGAGTAACACGGAGGGTCGCAGGCAGGACAGGCAGGGCAGGGCAGGAGGAAGGCGGCGAAGCACAGCTGCACCGACATATACAGCTCAAAGCAGGCCCCACAGCGCGAGCAGCATACGCAGCACAGGGCACCCCGCCGTCGCGCACGCGCCAACCCGCCCCAACCCTGCTCGCCCCAGCCACACGACACACCTGCAGCGCCGACACGTCGCTGCCGTTGCCCAGCTGTCCGTCGCCGTTTGCGCCCCAGCCGTACACGTCGCCCCCCTCGGTGGCCGCCTGCGCGCATTAATGAGATGGGGGAGGTGCTGAGCCATGAGGGGAAGACTTTGCAGACATGGCACAGCACAGAGGATCGTACCCACAGCGCAGACCTGCATGCACGCGTGCACGTGCAGGCAGGCAGGCAGGTACAGGCAGGCAGGCAGGCAGGCAGGCAGGCAGGTAGGTAGGTAGGCAGACAGGCAGGCAGGCAGGCAGGTAGGCAGGCAGGCAGGCAGGCTCACCACTGTGTGGCCCTGCCCCGCAGCCACAGAGGTGCACTTGAGGGGGCCCAGCGCGATGACGATGGTGGGGGTGGGCACGCTGCTGACGGCGCGCCCGGTGCCGCACTGACCCTGCAGCGATGGGAACAGTGGCAGTGCTGCCCGGTGTGAGGGAACGCGCTCCAGGGCACGCAGTGCCGCCTCAACTTCCCACCGTCTTGCCCAGGCCTCGTGACGCCACCAGTGCCAGCTGTGCAAAGCGCCTGCACATCACACGGCCCCCGCCCACCCACCTGCAGGCTCCAGCCCCACACCAGGCACTGCCCCATGGCGTTGATGCACGCGCTGTGCCGCGCGCCGGCGGCGATGGCGGTCACGGGCTGCAGCAGGCCCACGTCGCGTGCGCCGCACCCCGGGCCCGCCACCAGCACCGGGGCGGAGGAGGCGCTGGTGGTGCCCTCGCCCAGCTTCGAGATGGAGCGAGGGCGGGGCAGGGGGCAGGATGGTGGGGGTGACAGGAAGTAACGCGTGGAAACGCAGGCGTCCAGACGGGGTAGGGCGGGTAAAGGCGTCGGACTCCCAGCCATCGCTGCTCCACCCACCCGCCCACCTCCCTCACCTGCCCCTCCGCGTTGCTGCCCCAGGCGTAGACGTCGCCGCTGGCGGTCAGCGCTAGGCTGTGGTGCTCGCCTGTGGGGTGGGGGAGGGTGGGAGAGGGTGGGCAGGGCGTGGTGTGCCCCAACCAGCAGAGTTGGGTGCTGGGCGAGGCCTGTGCCCGGCCAGGAAAGCCCAGCTACCCACACGACGTCCACCCCCACAGCCGGCAGGACCCACCTGCGGCCACCTGCACCACCGCCACCTTGAAGGGCACAGGCGCGAGGAACAGGCCGGGGGCGGCGCCGGCGGGGCGGTGCGCGGGGCCAAACACCGCCACCTTGCCGCCCTCGCCGACCAGCAGGCCGTGGTCAAAGCCTGCGGCCAGGGCGACAATGGGACCGCCTGTGGCCACCTCCTGCGGGCAAAAAGGCGGGGATGAGCAGTAGAGGGGATAACATAACTGTGGAAAGAGTCAGGAAGAGTGGCAAGGACGCATGCGACAGTGCAGGCCCACCGGCCCGCACCAGCGCCGTCTGGCGACGGGTGGCAAGGCCGCGCGACACCAGAGCAGGCACTTGTGGACGCACCTCCAGCACAGCGGGGTCCACTCCGTCCTCGTTGCCACCCGCCTTGGACAGCACAGTGGCGGCGTTGACGCCCCAGGCAAACACCCGGTCCTCGCCGCTGGCCGCCAGCGCAAAGCCCCACCCGCCGGCGGCGGGCTTGGCCAGCGCCAGGGGCGCAGTTGCGGGCACGGGGGTGGCGGACGCCAGCTCATGGCAGTTGTTGGGCTCCGAGCCTTCCGGCTGGGGCTGGTTGGCCAGGAAGCCGCAGTGCAGCAGCAACGGCATGCCGGCGGGCGGTGTGCTTGTCGGGGATGGGGCTGGGATCCTGTGTGTGCAAAGCAGAGGGACGTCTCAACGGAGAGATTGCAGCTAAACGAAGGAGGCAGCGGGCGTAGTGGGGCTGCAGCGCACTAGCGCAAGGCGGCGCACGCTGGTGGGCGGGACTGCGACGCCGGCCTGCAGGCGATAAGGGTCGTGCCGGCGACAGCTGGGGCCGACCGCTCCGGGCCTGAGCACCGCAATCTCGCACCTGCTGACGCCTGGAGAGCAGAGTCAGGCGAGAGCGATCGGGCGGCGCCTGGTCTGGAGGCTCTGAGATTGGGTGGCGCGTCACGAAGTTGTTGTGATTGATCAGCGATTGCGTGGCTCAGCAGCGAGCAGCAAGTGCGCCCCAACCGCGATAACGACACCTGCCCCGCGTTTGAGCGCCAGGCACCGTGAGACGCACCTCTTACAAATGCCAGGACCTGGAAACGAAGATCAAAAAGCAGAAACTGCAAAGCCAGGCGGCGAGCGGCGGGGCGTAGCAGCGCCCACGGCATGCACCGTCTTGAGGCCGTTCGTGCTCTCGGATGCTGTCGTATTGCTGCATGTTCCCCACCATTCTCTGGACAGCCCCCTGGCGCGCACACCTAGGCAACGGCTTGATGGCCGACACCAGCGTTACAGCAGCTGCCAGGCAGGAGCAGGAGCAGGACAGACAAAACACTGACGCTGCCTACTTCTTGGCCGCGCTGCCATCCTTGCCCTCGCCGCTGCCGCCCTCTGCTGCGGGCGCCGCGTTGCCGTCTGCTGCTGCCTTGCTGGACTCCTTCTCCTTCTCTTTCTTCTCCTTCTCAGCCTTTGCCGTCTCGTCCTTGGTTTGCTGCAACAGGGGCGGCGGTGAGGGTGCGGGCGAGCGGTGGGACGGATCAGGCGCGCGGTGGGGCGTGTGGGCGGCCAGAAGGACAGCAGGCAGAAAGGCAGCATGAGCAGAGGCGCCGTTCTTGCCATGCAGGCAACCAAAACAGGCCGCTTGCTGGCAAGCCGCTGCGCACCTCGCCGCCTTGCCTAGTAGTCCACCCCTGCACTTCCCCTGCCATCCACAGCAACCCAACCAATGTTTGCTCACCCTCTCCTTCTCGTAATACCGGCGCTGCGCCTTGTTGTCTATCAAATCGTGCAGGGCCAGCACTGTAGCGGGGAGAGGGGCAGCAGGGGCAGCAGGAGCGGCGACGTTACGCGCACGGGGCATGCACACTTTTTCGTTGTGCAGCGCTGCACCTCGACGGATGTAACACCGCAGCCTATGTGGCGGCCGCCACCCAGGGCGACTGATCGACGGGCAGGCAGGCAGGCAGGCAGGCAGGCAGGCGGGCAGGCAGGCAACCAGGCGGGCGGGCGGGCGGGCAGGCAACCAGACCGGCGGGCGGGCGGGCAGGCAGGCAGGCAGGCGAGCAGGCAGGCGGGGGGGCGGGGGGAGGGACCTACCAGAGCGCGTGAGTGAGGCCAGGTAGAGTGCCAGCATCATGTCGTTGCTCTCCACCGCAAAGGACTGCGACAGCTCGCTTGCGTTCAGGTTGGGCAGCAGGTTGAAGATGTCCTGCGCGGCGTCAAGGGGGGGGCGCACGTCGGTTGGGCTAGCCCCCACCCGCCTGCAGGTTGCGCACGTTTGTGGCCATGCAGGGGCCTCGGCACCCACTGGTTACTGATTGGCAGTATCAACGGATTGGCTGTGGTTGATCAATCATTGATTCGTCGCCACGGCACCGGCCTGCAGGTTGCATGCGCAACCTGTTTGTGGCCATGCAGGGGCCGCTGCACCCACTGACTGATACACTGCTTGGTTGGCTGATGGAACAGCAATGGTCTACACCCGCCTGCAGGTTGCGCATGATGTCGTGGCTGACGGGCAGCTTGCCCCCCACCACCGCCTCCAGGTACTCTTGGATCTCAAGCAGGCGGGACCGCAGGCCGCGCAGGCCGGTCACCATGTCGCCGACCTTTGGTTTGACGGGGTAGGATGGGGCGTGGGGGGTGGATTGAGGCATTTGGGCGGCCTGGCATGGCTGGCAGCACAGCCTGGCGGTGCTCTGGCGGGCACGAGGCCCGCCGCCTCCTCCCCACCCAGCACGGACATCAACCACTCAGTCCCAACGCACCTCGCTGGACAGCGTGGAAATGGATGCGTCCTTGACGTCGCGCAGCAGGTGCTCCACCCCGATCTCCTCCGCCTCTGTGGCCCCCACCTCGGTGGGCAGGTTGACAAACACCTGGCGGCACAGCGGTGGGCGGAAGGAGAACGGGATGCGTCGCACCGGGCCTGACCACATGCACGTGCGCTGTGGAAGGCAAAGCTGGGGTGGTGGGGCGGGCAGGCGCGCGGCAGGCGTGCACGAGGCATGGGTGCCGCATGCCCGAACGCCCATGGGTGCCGCATGCCCGAACACCCCCCCCCCACCCTGCCCCGCCCCGCCCGCCCCACCTTCTTGCTCTTCTCTGTGCCGTCCTCGCGGATTTCGTCACGCGCCAGGTAGGCGTGCACCGGCAGGCCCATTTCCTTGGGCTGACGTAGCGAGGAGGAGGTGGGGTGAGCAGGGGGGGGAGGGAGGCCATGAGAGGAGGCGAGGGAGCAACGACGGGCAAGGGCTGCAGGCAGGCATGCGCCGCCGGCAGGCGCTTGCCTGGCGCACAATCCCTGTGCTCCCACACCGGCTCCCCCCCTGCTCCCTCCTTGAGAGCCTCACCTGCACCTCGCAGATGACCAGCAGCGGGTTGTCGCAGTAGCGCGCCAGCAGGGCGTGGATGTCGATGTCGGCCTCGCGCAGCCGCGGCCCTGTGTGGTACCACCCAATGACGCGCTCGCGGGCTGCAGGCGCCGGGGGGGGGGGGCACACGTATAAGAGGTAGACATGCGGGCAGGGGGAGATGGGTGCTGCGGTGCGAATGCGGTGCCAGCATAGTGCAGCTCCGTGGGCTGCAGCAGCGAGCGGGGCAGCAGAGAACGCGCAGGCAGGTTGCCAACTAGAGCTGCTGAACTTAACCTCCGCCGCCCTCGCCGCTTGCGTCCAACGACGCGACCCCTGCCCCAGCCTGCCCATCTCCGGCCCTATTGGTACAGTCTCAGCACACCCCCAACAGCTCACCGTTGACCTTCTTGAACATGCGGAACATGGTTTCCAGGTACGAGTGGTCCAGGAACCAGATGGATGGATCCCGGTCATCCTCCTCAAACGGCACTGCATCGCAGCATGGAGGAGCCGGTGGTTCGGGTGCAGGCAGGCCAGCGGCCTCCGCAAGGCAGCGCGGGCAATTCGGTGGGCAGGCGGGCGGGCACCAGCGGTGCTGCGGGCGCCGGCGGCGGGCGGGCACTCGTGGGGACAATGCGCACGCTCGCTGCCGCAGGACCTCGTCCCCATGCCACTGCTGGCAACTGCGGGCCCTGCACAACCAGGGCGGAGCAAGCACGCAGGTTGCACGAGCGCACCCGCAAACGCGTTGGTGGCGTCGATGCGGCCCTTGTAGCTCTCGCCCAGCAGCACGCCCACGACGCGCTTCCTGGTGTCCGTTGCCACGCGGTTGTAGTGATCCACCACCGACAGCAGCACCAGGGGGTGCACCACCACCTGCTCGGGCGTCTTTGCGCGAGCAGCGGCGGCTGCCGCCGTGCCCGCGGCCTCCATGGCTGGCGGGCCTATCTCGGGTGACTGGAGGAGGCGTAAAAGGGCTGCTGGGCTGCAAGTCGCTGCGCGAGACGACGATCGGGAGTGACAGTGAACACGATCGTGGCCAAGTGCCGGCAGTGGGGGCTCGTGCGATGCCGGGATCGCAGAGCTGCGCTAGGCAATGCTTTAGAGGGCTCCCTCAAGCGCGGGGCAGAGCCATGCTGCGCGCCCGCGCAGCAGCACTGCCTGGCCGGGCAGGGGGCGCCAATCGCCCCTTTGATCGCCGTTTCGCCGCCTCGATCCGGCGTCGCGTCTGCTCAGGGGCCCCTGGCAGAGCTTTGGCCTCCCCAGCGCGCGCTTCCGCCGCGATGTCGCTGCTGGCACACTTTGGGCGCACCGGGGCCAACCGTCTGGTGCGTGGGCACACGCAATGTCTGCTGGACTTCAGGTTCGCCCCCAAGGCCCCTCCGACCTCCCTCCCATGCTCCCCGCTTCCTCCCTGCCTCGCAGGCCCCCGCCGGCGCCCGGGCGCTGGCACAGGCCGAGCAGTTCCGGCAGTTTGCGGCTGCACCCACGACCCCCGCGCAGGGTGAGCAGCAGCGGCGAGAGTCGAGGGCGGGCGGCGCCTGCTGCCGCCGCCGACGGCCGCCTCTCCGGGGCTGCAGCCAGTCTCCTTATACCTGTTCGCTGTTCCGCGTGCAGATGATGATGATATTGTGCTTACCACCTTCCGCAAGTCGCAGCAGCAGTATCAGCAGCTCATGAAGGGCCTGGAGGTGCGCCCGCTGTGGTTGGGTCGGGCGGCAGGCGGTGCGCAGTTGCAGCTAGTGGCACAGCAGCACGCCGTACAGCGCTGCAGGCAGCAGTCGGCAGCTGACGGGCATGGCGGTGCGATGCCGGCGGCTGATCAGACTGCTCTGCACCTATCAAGGCAGTG
Organism: Micractinium conductrix; assembly: GCA_002245815.2. Classification (NCBI taxonomy): domain Eukaryota; kingdom Viridiplantae; phylum Chlorophyta; class Trebouxiophyceae; order Chlorellales; family Chlorellaceae; genus Micractinium; species Micractinium conductrix. Next base: position 215,884 of record LHPF02000038.1, on the reverse strand, counting down.
GGCCGTCGATGCCCGGCTGCCGCCGCTGTCGGCTCACTGCCTGCTCCGCCGTCGCCGGCTTCCCCCCTCCCCACATGCAGAACATCAACCTGCCCCTGACCGGCGACGACGCAGCGATCCGCAAGTACGCTGCCGACGTGGAGGCGCTCAAGAAGCAGATTGGCATGCCCGATGTGGAGGAGGTGCGCCGGGGTGGAAGCAGAGCCGGGTGTGGGACGTTGGGGCATGGGCGGAACGCTGCTGTCGTCTCGTCCAAAGCATGGGAGGAGGAGCAGGAGGGCTGACGGCAGCTTTTGGCGATGGGCAGCCGCTGTGCAGGAGGGACTAGCGGCCCTGCGATGCTTGCGCACAGGTGTACGGCCCGGTGGCCACGCCGCTGCCGTCCCCATCCTCCCACACCATCCCATAATGCCAGGTCATCTCCGCTGAGCTGGACTACAAGTTTGCCTGCTCCGGGTACGACGTGCGCGCCTTCGTGAGCGCCGCGCTGGAGGGCATGGGCTCCCTGGGCGGCAGCCTAGCGGCGGCCAAGGCAGACGTGATGGCGGCGGTGGACGCGGCGGAGAAGGCGGGCGGCGGCGAGCTCGACCCGTCCAACGAGAAGGGCTGGCAGGTGGGCGGCGGGGCGGGCTGGGGTGCACCGGAGCGGGGTGCACCAGGGGGGGCCTGCGGCACCAGAGGCGGGCAGGCGCCTCTGATGCCGCCGTGTTGCAAGGGAGCGCCGTTGGAATGCAGTGAGGGCGGCGCATGGTGATCCTCCGCAGTACTGGTGCCAACTCGTGGTACCGCGCACGCATGCCCCGCAGGTGCTGACCAGCAAGCTGCAGGAGATTGAGTCCAAGTATGGGCTGGGGGACAGGGCCAAGGTGGGTGTGGGGCGGACGGGCTGGGCCACCACCCGGGGGGGTGGGGGTGGGGGCCGGGGGGGGCACTACAAACAATCTGTTAGGGGGACCCGAAGGTGGGGGTGTGTTCGCAGCGGCCGCTCTCCGGAGCATCGATTCGGTCTCAGGCTAGTTAAAACGAGTTTTGAGCTCCGGGGCGGGGGCAGGGCGGGGGCAGGGCGAGGGCATGTCGCCCGCGCGATGTCGAAGTCCGGCTGGGAAGCGCGGGCGCCGCTCTGCGCGCTCCTACACGCGCTATACTACGTGAAGTTAAGGCTGGGATGCGCGGTGCTGCGGTCCGTTAACCCTGCGGCGCCCCCACCGCCACCTGGCAGCGGCACTGCAGCAGAGTTGCAGGCGGCACTCTGGTGGCCAGCAGCGCGCACACCACACTCTCAGACTGCATCAGCAGTTCAGAAACATATCAAATCATTGCCTGCAAACCCCGTTCAGTGTTGCTAGGGCCACGCCCAGCAGCAAAGTGCTGCCGGTCGCGCGCCGCCGCTCCCGCCCTGCGCGCCACAGCGCAGCCGAAACCGCCTCTTGTGATGCCGCACGCTGGCCATACACTGCCCAGCTGCATATCAGGTGGCCCCAACACTTGCATGCGACTTTTTTGCAGCTGAACTGGCAGCAGAGCTGGGCATAGCAAGCCTGCCTGGCTGCTCTCCGGCAACGGCAGTGCTGCCGCTGCAGCGTCGATGGCACCAACAGCGCCCAGGGGCTTTGGCGGCCCGCCATTTCAGCCTCGAAGCACCAAAACACGGCAAGTTTGCGTTTGCCAGGCTCCCTGGGGGGCACGAGGGCCTCTGGGGGCCAATTCTCAGTCGCGAGCCCAACAGGCGCCCGCGGCCTGCACGCGCCTCGGCGCACCGGCGCGCTGCCTAGGAGACCCACGGAAGGTGTCTGGAACAATTGCACAGACGCAAACGGGGAAAAGAGCGCGGCTGCTCGGAGCCTCGGACATGGCTAGGCGCGGGGTGCGAGCTCAGGCGCAACCCCGTCTGTGCCAATGTGTATTAGTGTACTGAGAGACGATTGCGGAAAGTCCGAGGGCGTTTGGTGCAGTGTGCAGAGGCTGAACGCCTGTAGTGGGTTTTCGCCTCACATTGTTTGTAGTGTGGGTGGGTGTGTGTGTGTGGGGGGGGGGGGGGGGGGGGCTTTGTGAATGGCTTACCATGGGGGGCTTTTGATGTTGGTTTTGTGCATGTTCGCCAGCGGAATTTACGATATCCAAGCAGCGTTGACATGCTGGCACAGCCCTGCAGCACGAGTGGCATGCATGCACCCTCACCTCTACCCACTCGCCCGCCCGCCCACCCACGTGCTCCTTTGACGCTCGCTCGCCACGTCCCCCCTTTCTCCCACCCTCCCCTCCCCTCTTCAGGTGCGGGACGACGCCATTTTCGACATGTACAAGAGCCACATCTCCAACCTGCGCGAAGAGGTGGGTTGGGATGCATGGGGATGGGTGGGGATGGGTGGGGCGGGGCGGGGCCTGCTGACAAGTCGCGGCGGGCGCAGCAAGGGCTATGGCGCCTCAAACCTCCGCCTGGCTGCACGCCGACGTGCCTGTGCCACCACTCCTTCCGCGCCCCTCTCCAGGTGCTTGAGGGCATGAACAAGGCGCGCGCCGACGGCACCACCGACATGGCCGACATCCAGCCCGACCTCTCAAAGCTCAAGCCCAAGCTGGTGTGAGCAGCAGCAGTTGCAGCTGGCTAGCTAGCTGCCTCTCCAGCCATGCCAGCACACGCGTCCCACACTGCAACATTGTCAAGAGGCCGCCGCTTGCAGCCGTGGGGCGCACGGGGGCGCCCCCCGCGGCGGCGGCGCCACCGTTGATCCCCCAGCTTGTGGGGTGGCGTGGCGCGGCTGACGGTGAGCGAGCCCGACGAGGCGTCGCATGCACGCCTGCAACTGCACGTGGCAAGCCTGTGGCGAGCCTGCAGCCATGCTTGCGCGTGGCGCCCCCGTTTCTTGCCCTTTTCCAGTGCCTTCCGCCGCTGCACTCTGCCCCTGCCTTTTCTGCACTCAACAACAAACGCGTAGCTCTCTGCTGGTGCTCAACATGCATGCGCATGCACGGCAAGGGCCAGCACAGTAATTCACAACCACAGCTAGCGGGAGCACGAGGACTAGAGAGAAAAAGTGGAGCAGGAGGGCGTAGCAGGAGGAGGCACTGAGCATTTGGAGCAGAGGGAGCAGGGAGCAGCGAGGATGCAGGGGGGCAGCGACAGGAGGGCGGGCAGGTGGAGGGCAGGGGTCACCGCTCGTCATCGCTGTCCCCCCGGTTGAATCTCTGCGGCTGCTCATGCTGCTGGTACTGCTCCCCGCCAACCTCCATGGCCTCGGCGCCGCCATCGCCGCCGTCGCCGCCGGCGCCTGCGTCGGGGGATTGTGCCCGGCAACATGGCGTGCGCGCTGAGGCAAGGGCTCCAGGTGTGCTTCACCCGCTTTCCCCCTCTCACGCCTGTCTAGCAGCAAGCAAGCTTTGCAAGTTGGAGTACCCCAGCGCTGCTCACACCTGGCAGCGCACCACTGTGCTTCCTCCCCAGCAGGAGGCAACTGTGCTCCCAGCAGGAGGCTGGCAAAGCAGGCGGGAGGCAGCGCCACCCGCATGTGAAGCGCTCGCCCACCCACCTGTGTAGCCGCCCATCCCTCCGTAGCTCATCTCTTCCGCCATTGTGTTCATCATCGTCTGGCGCACCTGCAGGCACACGAGAGAGGGCAGGCGGTGGGGCGCGTGGGTTACGTCAAGGTGGGTGGGATGCTGGCGGGACAGCGCGCTCACAGAGGAGGACCAGGCCGGGCAGGGGCACGCCCTGTTGCTCTGCGCCGTCGCCCAGCAGGCCCTGCGCTGCTGCAACTCCCCCCCGCCTCCGCCTCACCTCCATCTCCTTCTGCAGGATGGACCCGTAGCCGCCGCGCCCCGAATCGAAGTCCATGCGGTACTCGTCACGCACCTACAGATAACAACATGGGTTGAAACGAAGTTGAGGGAGCAAGCTTATTGAAAGAGTGAAAAGGGCAGAAGGGAGGTATGATAAAGGACGCTGACCTCGAGAGGCGCACGCCTGCAGGTCTGCAGGCGAGCACCGCTTGCCATGTGCAGCCCAGCCATGTGCAGCATGCGCAGCTCTCCACGATCACCTTGTGCGCATGCATGCCACACTCAGCCCCGGCGCAATGCCACGCATGCCTGCTGCGCCGCCCCGCTACACTGGCCCCCCACACATAGCCCCAGCGCCCACCGCTGCAGACCCCCCGTCCCCCCCCCCCTTGGCGCACCTGCCCGCCGCTGCGCCCCCGCCCAAACTGCCGCCCCTCGACGTAGCCCCAGTCAAAGTCCACTCGGATGGGGCGGTCGTCCAGCATGGTGCCGTTGATGTACTTGCAGCAGTCCTCTGTGTCCTCTCGCGTGTAGTACACCTGGTTGGTGGAGTGCAAGGGGGGTGGGTGAACATAGCATGTGGGCAGGCGATGGCCTCGTGTTGCGACGGCGGCAGGCGTGCACTTGCCGCGAAGGTGCGGTTGGCAGCCATTCCCCCGCAAAGACTCTTACCGACCCAACACACTCTCCCTTTCGTCCCTCACGACCCCGGGACACCCACCACGAAGCAGAAGCCGCAGGGCGTGAGCTTGTGCTTGTCCAGCCCCATCACAATGCGCTTCACGTCGCCAACCTTGCTAAACACCTGCGGGGAGTGTGTTACCACGGGGGGGGGGGGCTTGTGGGTGAGGCCGCTCTCCAGCCAGAGCAAGTATTAACGACAGCCGGATAGCCGGTGGAACAGCAGACGGAGAGCACGGGCCGGGAGGGAGGGGAGAGCCTTTGCAGACGGTGGCGGCGACGGCGGTGCCGGGCGGCGGCGCACCGCTGCCACACGACGACGCTGGCGGCTCTCCGCGCGCCTCAGTGTCTCTCACAAGAGCGCACCTCGAAGATCTGGTCCTCGGTGGTATAAAACGAGAGGTTGCCGACATAGACGGTGGTGGAAGTGTGCAAGCACTCCTCGAATTCCTGCTGCGTGCCTACGAATCGACGATCCTTGTACTGACTAATCGCGGGGTTCAGGCTCTTGATGAGCTGCGCCATCGCGTCGAACCGGCGCCCCAAAACTTGCCGCGCGGTCGCTCTGGGGCGCCTACGGATGCGTCGATGTCACTTGGAAGCCTCGCAGAAGGTGTGAGCACTGGCGGCAGGGCCACAGGAGCGCCGAGTGATGCGCAACAAGGGCGGCGAGCTGGCGGCGGACACCGGCGGTGGGGGCAGTGGTGTTGACGGGCAGTGCTGTTGTAGCCCCAGCGGGATGCGGAATATGGTACTCGCTACAGCGTACAGCGGCATCAACCATTAATCCCTGCTCCCTGGCTTGCTGCTTCCGTGCCTCCACGCTTCTGTTTGGCACTGGCACCGATGCGCTTGGGCGTCGGGCGGCGAACCGCACGCAGTGCAGCCCAGCCTGCCGCAGCTGCTGATCGCAGTTACATGGCACATCACCATCTCGACACCAGTGATCAGAAGACCCTTGGTTGAACGAGAATTTCAACATGGCACACATGCAGGCTGGGCGACCAAGCCGACGGTGGTGCGACAGTGGCGGCAGCGCGCAGCAGCAGATGGCTGAAGCATCCATACAACTGGACGCTCCGAGCATCCATGTAGCTTTCATTCTCGAAACAGTAGCCTGGGAACGAGCTTGGCGCTCTGTCTACTCTAACAAACAGGTGTCGCAGTCTCCAACTCTTCCCAGGCGCGCTCTTTGCGCGGTCCATTGGCCTCACGACATTGGGCAGCTTTGTCACCCTGATCTCGACAGCAGGAAGTGCCGCCCAAGAAGAAATGGGCGGCGGAAGGGGCGACAGCGACGGCCTGAGGTGCGTTTGAAGTCACACAGCGAACTGTCGATGCTGCAAGCAGTCAGAACGTGTGTGCCTGTCTCGGGGCAGCCTGCCTGTGCAGCTGCCGGCAGCGGCGGCGGCGGTGTGCGGGACGGCCGCTGCACGTGTTGATTGACCGCCAGTGCTTTGTCTCTTGCTTGCGTGGCCTGGCAGGCGTGGCCTCCTCACTGACGAGGACAGCGAAGAGGCAGCCGTCGATGCGGCAACAGCAGCCGATGCAGAGGCCGGCGGGTGGCCGCCGACGGCAGACTCGCCAGCGCTCGATTTGCCGGCAGGGTCGTCGCCGTCTGCTTCGGAGCCCCTTTTGGTGGCCGCAGAAGACCCTGGGTTCAGTGTCACGCCACCACCAGACGGCTACCACCCCAGCCTGCTGAGCCGAGAGGGCAGCCTGACTAGCCTGCGGGCGCTGCCGCCGCCGCGCAGCCGCTGGCGCCTGCCCTTCCCCGCCAAGAGCGCCGCCTGGTTTGCCGGCACGATCGTCGCGCTGCTGGGTGCGGTGGTGCTGGTGGCGCTCGCGTTCCCGCTGCCGCCCAGCGGCAGCACCCCTGCCTGCCGCACCGGCGCAGTGCTGGCGGTGCTCCCGCCCGCCGGCGCCAACGGCACCCAGCAGCTGGTGGTGTGGGGTGGCCGCGGGCAGAGCGGCGACCTCTTCCACGGCTTGCACCTGCTCAGGTGGGTGGCAGGGCGTGGGTGTGCTGGAAGGGGAGATGATGCAAGGGAACCTGATGGGCAGAGCAGCTTGGGAGCAGCTATATCACTGCTGCAGTGCGAGGCAGCGAGGCAGCGAGAGTGCGAGAGGCAGCGAGAGTGCGAGGCAGCGAGAGGTCCGCCTTTCGGGGCCGCCTCTCCTTGCCCGCCCACTGCACCTCCCAGCACAGGCCTTTGCTTGTCTCACGCCTCCGCTTGCTGCAGCATGACAGATCTGACGTGGCGTAAAGTCAAGGAGCGAGGGGTAGAGCCTGCCCCCTTGTCCGCACCGCCGCCAAGCGAGCAGCAGCAGCCCCCAGCGACGCCGCTGCCGAGCATGCGATGGAGGGCAGGGGCGGCGCAGATCCAAGGCCTGGGCCTGCTGATCCATGGAGGCGAGGCAACCACGAAGAAGGGGCGGTTGGCGGCGCAGAACGACACCTGGCTGCTGCGCGTGCCTGAGCTGCGCTGGCAGCGGGGCGCCGCCTGCGCGGACGCCAACTGCAGCGCCGGCGAGCCGCCGGCGCCCGCGCCCCGCCTGGGCCACAGCCTCACAAGCTTCCAGGTGGCGGCGGTGGGGCGGGTGGGGATGTTTGGGTGCCCAAGGGAGCGCGACATGACGGCCTGTGTGTGTGTGGTGCCACATCATTCCCTCCGGGTCTGCCCCTCTCCAGGCAGGCAGGCCACGCCCCGCACTGCTCCCTGCTGTCAAGCCCGCACGTCTGCACCCCTCACCCCTCACCCTCGCACCCCCGTGCAGGACGAGCGCGGCCGCCCGGCGCTGCTCTTGTTTGGCGGGCGGCGGCAGGACGGCGTGCTTTTGGTGCGGCGGGCGGGATCTGCTGGCAGGGCCTGCAGTACATCATGCAGCCGGGCCAGCAAGCGCAGCGCCGAGCCCTGTTGGCAAGGGCCCAGCCACCTCAGACCAGCTTATCAACCTGTCTGCGCCACCCACCCCTCGCTGCTGCAGAACGACGTGTGGTTGGGCACGCTAGAAGGCTGGCCAGTTGTCACCTGGACCCTGCTGCACGACCCGCAAGCAGGCGTGGGCACAGGTGGGCGCCGGCGGTGCAGCCCCGAGGCAAGAGTGCAGCTGCTTGCGGACAGATGTGCGCAGGCATGGAGCATGCCATTTGTGTACCACGTCTTTCACGCCCGTATTGCCGCTGCCGCGATACGGCCACGCAGCAGCTATTGAGCAGGACTCCCTTGTATGGTTCCCACCACCACTCATGACCCCCTCTCCCTCCCTCCCTCCCTCCCTCCCTCCCTCCCTCCCTCCCTCCCCCCTTCCCTGCAGGCCCGGCGCCGCTGCCGCGGCGGGGGCATGCCGCGGTGATGCAGAACGGCAGCTCACTGATCATCCACGGCGGGCGCAGTGAGGTGTATGGCAGCTTCACGGACGTGTGGTCTTTCTCGCTGGCAGGCCACCGGTGGAGCCCGCTGCTGCCAACGCGGGCAGTGCAACCGGCGCCGCGCGACAGCCACGCGGCGGTGCTGTGGCAGGGGCGGCTGCTCATCTACGGAGGGCGCTTTGGTGGGTTGGGTGGGTTGGGGCAGGCGGGGGGTCTCGCTGCCTGTGATGCATCGAGGCGCCCTTCCAGTGTCACGCAGGCTCTCCCCCAGGCCTCCTCCCTCCTGTAACCCCCCCCCCAACCCCCCACCCCACCCCACCCCACCCCACCCCACCCCCCACCTCCCCCCCCCACCCCCCCACCCCCCCACACCCGCAGGCTCACCCGGCGAGGCGTACCGCCCGATCGGCGACCGTTGGGTGTTCGACCTGCAAGAGCGCAGCTGGGTGCAGCTCCCCATCCGCGGGCTGTCGCCGCTGCCGCGCTTCCTGTTTGGGTGGGCGCAGTTCAGCCCCGTGGGGGGAGGGGCCGACCAGCTGGCAATCTTCGGGGGGGAGACCGGCAGCGGGTGCAAGCTGAACGACGCGTGGGTGCTGGACTTGGGGTCACGCCACTGGGTGCAGCTGAGCAGCCCCGCCTTTGCCACCCGGCAGTGCGACCAGCTGTTTGGGTGAGCGACGGGCGGGCAGCCAGCGCGGTCTGCTTCCTTGCTACATGTTCACTGCGGCACCCAGCCGCCGCCGTAATCCCGCTCGTGCCAGGCTCAGTGCGTGTGATTACGGGTGCTCGCTCGCGCTCCCCGGCGCCGCAACCGCCCAGAGGGGGCGGCGCCGGGCGCCCCTTGGCAGGCAGGGGCTGAAAATGGGAGGACCATTCGCGATGAATTGAGCAAGGAGGTGGGCAAAGGTTGGGAGGGGGCAAGGGGGTTGAGGCGGTGGCAGGGGGTGGGGCGCTGCCCAACAGTGCAGTGCGGTGAGGGGAGAGCAAAGAGATGTAGCGAGAAAAAGAGCGATCAGCGCAAAGGGGGGCAGGGCAGGCAAAACGCAAAAGGGATGGATGGGGAAGGGTAGCGGTGAGGAAAAGGGCACATGCGTCAGCAGGCGCCAGGGTGGCCGAGGGTCGTGCCTTGTTGGGCGGGGGCAGGGGGAGAGGGGCACATGCCACGCATGCCCGCAGGTAGTACTCAACAGTGTGACATGCCTCTCGGAAATGAGACGCAGCGCGGCATGCGCAGCGTGTCGCAGCGTGCGCAGCTTAAATCTGGAGCTTCTTGCGGACGAAGCGCACGCGGCAGGGCTTGGGCATGATGACCATGGAGGTGTAGTCAGCCTCGGGCAGCTGCGGGCATTGCAAGCACGGGGCAGCAAAAGCATCAGTAAGTGCGCAGCGGATCGATGCATCAGGTGCTCGAGAGGCGTGCCGACGAGGCCTGTGAATGACGACTGGCTGCGGGTCTCACCTGGCGGTCTCACCTGCCGGTCTCACGCGGTGGCAGCAGCGGCAGTCGGACGAATCGCAGCCCTCGCCGGGTCGATCACAATTTCGATCAACACAGTTGTTACATCAAGTCACTTCTTTGTGTGCCGGCAGCTCACCGGGTCGATCATCTGGAAGTCGAAGTTGCGCAGCAGCACCGACCAAATGGTCTTGATCTGCAGGTACGCAAACGACTGGCCCTGCAGGCAGCAGGCGGGGGCGGGGGAGGGACGGGGGACGGGGGCGGAGGGCGTCGCTGAGCGAGGGTGGCTGGCTGCGGGGCGCGCGGGACACAACGTGGCAGGGAACCCAAGCCAACAACAACACGGTGCCACCTGCCCAGACGCCGCACTGCCTGCGCCGCCCGACCCGTGCACGCACGCGGGCCCCCTGTGCTGCCTTACGCACGCACCATGCACCCGTGGCGGCCGCCGCCAAAGCCCAGGTCAATAAAGGGCATGGGCTTGTCCTCCTCGCGGGGGGGCGCGTAGCGGTCGGGCTGCAGAGGGGTGGCCGGGTGCGTGTGGGCGCGGTCGGCAGCGGCGCCAGGGCGAGCGGCAGGAGCGCGGCAGGGAGAGCTTGCGCATGAGCAGTGGCAGGTGCAGCGGCAGAAGCGTGAGCCGCAGCACCACAAGTATGAGCTGCGCCAGCAGCAGTGCGGCACCAGCAGGCCGAGCAGCAGCGGCGGCGCCCCACCTGGTACTCATCCGGCTGCTTGTACACGTGCGGCAGGCGGTGGCTGAAGGTGGGGGAGCACGCCACAATGTGGTTCTGCAGGGGGCGGACGGTGGCGCAGGGCGGGCGGGTGGGCGCAAGGGAGGATGCGTGGGTGGACACATGTGAGGGCAGGCAGCGCGAAACGTCCGGAAACAGCCCCGGGGGCTGCCCCCTGCCCTGCAGTGATGTGACGGCTATCGTCGCGCAAGCAGCCGCTGCAAGCCACAGCCGCACTGCCTCCCACAAGCTTCCCCGCCCTCACCTTTGGCACCACGTAGTGCTTGCCGTCCGAGGTGGTGACGGAGAAAGGCTCCTTGCTGTAGCGCATAACCATAATCTGAAAGGGAGGGGAGCGGAGGGCGGGACGCGTCGACCCAATAAGGCATGCGTGCGGGGGGGGGGGGGGGGGGGGGGGCACCCGGCCACGAACCGCATGTCGGCGCTGCCGCGCTGCGCCGGCAGGCACGCCTGCCCGGCGCTGCTGCATACGCTTCAGGTGGCTCACCAGCGGCGGGTTCATGCGCAGCGCCTCGCGGATGTTGAGGTGCAGCTGGTTCATGCTGCGGGGGGAGAGAAGGGAAACGACGCGGCGGCAGCGAGAGCAGTGAAAGCAGCGGAGGTGGGTCAACTTGGGCACGCTCCTTGCCCTGCCGAAGCCGGGGGGGCACACGCGGCGCCCGGCGGGTCACAACAAGCAAGGTGCATGATTTAAAGCACTGCAGCAGCACAGATGTATGCCGCGGGTCGTCACCCAGCCCAGCCCAGCCCAGCCAAGCGCAGCCAAGCCCAGCGCAGCCCAGCGCTGTGCAGTGCCCACCTGTTGAGCACATCCATGTCGATTTTGTCGCCGTGCTCCCGCATCACCTGCCGCTGCTCCTCTTGCGCGGCCTGCACCGAGGGACCACGCGGGTGGGACCATGCGGGAGGGACCACGCGGGAGGGACCACGCGGGTGGGTGGGCAGAGTGCGCGAGGGGCGTGGAAGCAACTCTGGCAGCCGACATGGCTGCTGCCCATGTGGCGAGGGCATGGCAGCGCCCACCCCTTGGCAGCCCACCTCGCACCTTGCGGTTGGCCAGCACGCTCTGCCAGCGCTGGAGCCCCACCCACCTTCTGCTGTGCGTCGACACCGTGCAGCAACGTGTCCAACCCCAGGTGAGCTGGGCACCTCTTGCCCTTGTTTGTGTTTGCAGCACGCACCTCGAACCACTTGCGGTTGGCCAGCATGCGGTAGCCCGTCCAGCTGGAGGTCACAGAGGAGGTGTGCTGCCCCGCAAACAGCAGCGCAATCAGCAGCCCGGTGACCTCCTGCGGACGCAGTGTTGAAACAGGGGATGTTGGAGGGCAGGGGTTGGCTGTGGCTGCAGGGGTTGGCTGTGGCTGCAGGGGTTGGCTGTGGCTGGTCTGATTGCCCTCGCCGTGAGCAGGCCGCCGTCGGCTCAGCCGCCGCTGCTGCGCCTGCGTGCAAAGCTGCCACACGTGCACGCTGCCGCGCGGGCACGCCCTCCCTCCCTGCCGCCCTCACCGCGTCGGTGGTGCCGCGGCCGCCGTACACGTTCTTGTACCGAGAGTCCATCAGCACCTGTACAACAGCAGTACAACAGGTGGATACGGGGTGCAATATTAGGCCGGGGCGGGAAATTGGGACACGTGTGAGTGAGGGCGTGAGGGCGGGGCAAGGTGAGGTGCGCACGCCACGGGTGCGCATGCAGGCTGGCACCGCCCAGCCAGTTGCTTCCCTGCAGGCCGGGGCGCCCACATGCGCCGCACGCAGCCGCCGCAATGCAGCAGCGGCAGCACAGGCGCAGAACAGCAGCCTCCCCCGTCGTTCTGCCTCGCACCACCCCTACCCACCCACCTGCAGCATGTCGTCTTCCTTGACGCCGCTGGCACGGCGCGAGTTGATGACCTGCACGCAGTGGGGGGGGACCCCCATTTGTTGGCATGCCACCGCGCCCTCCCCCGCCAGGTCGGAAGCCCATGCAGCTGCCATCCCGCACCACACATGCAGCCTGCCACACCGTGCCTGAGAGACAACGATAGCGCGGCTTGCGACAGCCCTCCTCCCCACACAACTGCAGCCCTCGTGCGGGGCAGTGTGTCAGCAGGGTGCACCGCACTTTGGCAAAGATGGCGTGCAGCGCGTCGCGCGCGGCGTCGCGCTTGCAGTGGAACTCGGTGGGGAGGTAGGGGAAGATGACGGAGATGGGGCGCATGCCGTCGTCAAGGTCGTGGTACAGGTCAGCAACCTGCGCAGCGCAGCAGGCACAGCAGGCAGGCGGTTGTGGGGTGGATGCACGCGCAAACAGGCATCAGGCATGCACGTGACAGGACTGTGTGCGTGGCAGGAACGCGCACGACGAGGCCGTCAGGCGCGAGCAGCAGGAGCAACCCATCCCTGCCTCCTCCACCTCCTCCTCCTGCCTCGACACCCCGGCATACCTCCTTGAACATGGACTCGCGAATCTCACGGCCTGAGAGAGAGGAGGAGAAGATAACAGAAGGAGGGGTCAACCAGAGGCAGAGGAGGGAGCGTGGCACAGGTAAGCAACGAGGGTGGGCGGGACAGGAGGGCGCGGCGAGCAGCGGCAGAGACATCGGAAGGGCGGCCGGGAGCAGCAGCAGTGACAGCGGCACGGCGCCAACAGCAGCACCGGCAACAGCAGCAGCAGCAGCAGCAGCAGCACCACCACCACCACCACCCCCGTTTCGCCACACCCAGCAGCCTACCCAGCAGGGTGCGTGAGGCGGTGAGGATGATGAGGTCGGAAAAGGTCTGCATGAAGTCAATCACGCCCTCGTCACCCCACTTGGAGACGTAATCCTCTGCCTCCTGCACAGGGGGTGATGAAGGGGGGGGGGGGGGGGGCGCAGACGGCGTCATGCAAAGTTGAGAGCACGGCCGGGCAGGCAGCAGCGGCAGCAGCAGCAGCAGCAGCAGAGCCAGCAGGAGCAGCAGCAGCAGCGGCGGCGGCGGCGGCAGGAGCAGCAGCAGCGACAGCAGCGGCGGCGGCCGGATGAGGAACATCAGCTGCGTGATACTTCACCGGCAGCGGCAGGCGCAGGCGCAGCGGCCGCCCACCTGCTTGAAGGCGGGGACATAGGTGCGCAGCTTGGCGGTGCGCAGCGCGTCGGCCACAAAGCGAAACTGCTCGGACCGCACGCGCTGGTCCACGTCATACACGACGCCCTTGCCAAAGGTGGGCACATTGAAGTCGTACACCTGCGGATGGATGAATGGTGCAAAATCAGAAGGTTCGACGCTAGTGGCCACCCCTCCCCTGCTTGTGGACCAGGTGGCAGCGGGAGTAGGCAACGCTCTACAAGCTCCCATGGCCCTCCACCCCGCAGCCCAGCACCCACTCGGCGCGGACGGCCTTGCGCGAAGCCCCTCCTCACCTCCGTCTGGCTCATCTTGTCGTCGGTCGCATTGAAAAAGTGCGGCGACACGTGGGGCCCCACCAGGAAGGTCATGCGCTTGTGCAGCAGCGGGATGGTGAACACCTCGCCGTGCTTGGCGTACATCTCAGTCATCAGCGGCAGCGGGCCCTGCGGCAGGTGGGACGGTGGTGCAGAGGGGGGAGGAGGGGGTGGGCGGGGCGACGGCCACGCGGCGAGGTGGGGAGGTGGAGGGGCCGGGGCGGCGGTTGGCGTCGGCGGCGGCGTTTCAAAGCGCGTGCTCGCACGAAGATGCATAAGAGGTGCTGCCTGCTGTAAGATGGCCTGCTGTAGGAGGCATGCCAATCACAACTGAGCGTGCTCGCAAACTGCTGGTGGCGGCAGCACCACCACAGGACGTTCTGCCGCTGGTGCCGCCGCCTGCCGCCGCCTGCCGCCGCTGGTCAGTTGAGCTGAGGAGCCTGCTCCTGGCAGCTCGGAAAATGACCTGGCAGCCAGCCCGCACCTTGCTGAACTTGATCAGGCCGCCAATGAAGGGCAGCCCCTCCTCAACAGGCGGCGCCTTGCCGTGGAAGGTGTTGCCGAGCACGCGCAGGGCAATCAGCGCCAGGAGAACGACGCCAGTGGCGCTGGCGACCAGCAGGGGCAGAGGGAGGGCCTGCAGGCCCTCGGCCAGGTTGCTGGCGTCCACCATCGCAACCCTTGCCTCAGCGCTGGCAGGGGGAGAGGGGTAGGAGAATGGGATCGTCGTCGGCGCCACGATTCAATTGGGAGGGGAAGGGGCCGAGTACACGGAGCCTGTCACGCAGCACTCAGGGGCTGGAGCAATAGTGCTGGCGTGTTGAGTTGACATCGCGCCTGAATTTCGCTTGCACCGCCATCTGATCACCTATTTCTTGCATTTTGCAAGCGGCAGCGGCGCGGAGCAGTATGGAGAGCTCAATTACTTCGCTCCCTCCCTTCCCAGGCGGCCCCACGGTCATTCAATGCCGCTGCAAGGCCGTGCTCAGCGACAGCACCGAGTTTGCATGCACGATGACCGCGCCAGACGGCGTGAAGTTTGTCTGCGTGCGAGGTGCGCGGGCGGCGGTGGCAGCGGCGGGTGGGGCGGCGGTTCAGGTTGGCCGTGCATGGTCCATCAGTTCTGCGGCACGGTCTGTTCGTTCTGATGAGCTGCTCAGCAGCAGTATGCACTGAGCCGCAGGGCCAGATGCCATGCAGTGCTGTAGCCGCAGCAAACGCTCGCTGCAGCGGCCCCACGCGGCTGCGCACATTGTGGGCACATGGCCTGTGGTGGGCACAACTTCGTGTGCGCCTTGACAAGCTGACCATCCTGCCCCTACCGCCACACTTCCACTGCCAGGTGTAACTGACGCCCGTGTGGACCGCATCGCCACAACCACCACCGCACCGCATGCGGTGCACTATGCAGTGTGCTGCGACGCATGCGGCGCTGCAGTGGGGCGGCTGTACACAGCTGCACCACCGCAGCTGGCGCCTGCCCTCAACCTCTTCTGCTTGGACGTCTCGCGCTGCCTGAGCTACGAGCTGGGCAGCGCGGAGGTGCGTGCGCCTGGCGACGCGGCAGCAGCAGCAACGGCGGCAGCACAGCAGCAGCAGCGGGGCGGCGCCGGCGCCGGGCAGCAGCCCCAGCCCCAGCACCAGCACCAGCACCAGCAGCAAGGAGGGCCACCAGGCGTGGATGCCAGCCTTGTGCTGGACCTGCTGCAGCGCATAGAGCACCTGGAGGCCTCGCTGTGCACGGTGAGGTCGAGGGAGTGGGCGGGGGAAGAGTCGAGTGCGCGTGACCGCAGTGCTGGTACGCCTGCATCTGTGGTGCATCTCTGAGGCGATCGCCACGCCGCCCACTGCCCTTGCTTCGCTCTCTCCTCCGCCTGCTCGTGCAGCTGCAAGGCATGCAGGTGCTGCACGACTCACAGTTGCGCGGGCTGCCGGGCTATCAGGGCGACGCAGCAGCGGCCGGTGGTGGCTAGCCCGACGAGTTTAGCTGGCGATATGTGCACATCCCTCAGATCACTGCTTGTCTCCATACCTTGGCCCTGTATCTCTGGATTCTACTTGTATCTCCTGTCCTTCTGCTATGTGCACACAGCTCATCACTTGGCCGTCCACCAGGCCACCAGGGCCGTCTTTAGGCGCAGGCCGTAGACGCACAGCGGCGGCGGCGGCAGGCCCCCCCTTGATGGTCATCGGCGCTAGATGCTGTTTTGATTTGCCAACACACACACCACATCGTGGCGCCGCACGCGAGCGAAAGAGCGGGCGAGAGGCACGAGCTGAGCTGGCGCCCCCAATCTAGTTGGATTTGGGAGCGCACAGACGCTTGCAGCGCCCTCCTCGCGCTCTCAGTCGCTCTGCCACCCGTGACAAGCCTCGCGCGGAGCCCACAAAGATGCAGGCCGCTCTCCGCAGCACCGCGGCCCTGCCGGCGCTGTCGGCGCCCTCTGGGGGCCGCAGCGCCCGACGCACCGCTTTGGTGGTGCGTGCAGAGGCCAGGTGAGCGGGAAAGAGGGGCGCCAGGGCGCGGAGCACAGGGTCTGGACTGCAGGTCTCCTGGCCCGCCTGCAAGCCCTCTGCGCGGCCCACGCTCGTTGGTTTGCCTTGTTGGCACACTCTGAGCCCCGATCTACACCCCGATTGAGCGCAGCCAGCAGGAGGCGGGAGTTGCGCAGCGGGCGGCGGCGGCAGCGCTGTCGGCACTGCTGCTCGCCGGCAGCGGCGCGCCAGCTTTCGCGGCTGTGGCGGCGGCGCCCACCCAGGGTGGCAGCCAGCTTGAGGAGCTGCTGGCCGCCAAGAACACGCTGAAGCTGAAGCAGAAGACGGAGGCGCCGGTGAGGCTGCTTGCCGGGCGGCGTGTCCCATGGGCTTAATTGTCGGGCGGGAATGCGTCGTGACATGTTGCAATTAAGGTTTGAGGTCAACGCAATCGTCACGTCTGTGCGGCATGCAAAGCGGCCACGCTGAAATCCAGAGCCCGCGCCCCAGCTCACCGGACGACTTGCTTGCTGGAACAACCCGGGGGCGTGCCCGCGCCTGTGCAGTTGGTGTCTTACGGCGAGGCCCGGAAGCTGGCGGCGGCTCCCAAGCCTAAGAAGGCCGCCCCCAAGAAGGAGGCGCCGAAGAAGGTACAGGCATGCAGCGCTGGGTAAAGCAAGTGAAGTAAAACATATGTTTTGAGCCCTCCAACCCACCTTGTCAGCAACCTGTCGGCATGCAGGCGCCAGGCGGCAGCACGCGTGCGCGCCCGTACGCGCCCCATGCGCCCCCTGCCCTCCCTCACGCGCCAACTCGCCCCGGTGTTGCTCCATTCTACCACTCATGTCCTGCAGAAGGAGGCCGCCAAGAAGGCGGCACCCGCCAAGGCAGCAACCTTCAAGATTTCGGGTGGCATCAGCACCGGCACGCAGGTGAAGTGCGGGCAGGGAGGGCGGGCGGGCATGGCGCGGGCTGGACAAGAGGGGCAGGACGCGGGGCCGCGGTGGCAGCTCGTCGCGAGCTGTGCACAGCAGTGCTGCAGCTGTCCACGCCGCAGCTGTTCAACGAGCGGTGCTGCGGCATTGCGCGTCTTATACGCCCTGCTGGCTCCACGCTGCTGTGCTCCCAGCCAATCTTGCGCCCTTCCCCGCACCACGCCGCCTTGCAGGGTGTGCTGCCCGAGGGCCTGGCCCCCCTGACTCCCAAGCCGGTGCCAGGCGCCGTAGTTGCACCGGTCAAGGCTGCCAAGCCGGCGCCCAAGCCGCGCGCCGCGCGCCCCGCCAAGCCGGCACCCGCACCCAAGGCCGCGCCCGCACCCAAGGCCGCCGCCGCTGCCAAGCCCGCCGCCGCCGCCGCCGCCGCGCCCGCAGCAGCTGCCAAGAAGGCGCCGGCGCCTCGCAACGCCGCCGCCAAGAAGGCAGCCGACAGCGACACCGCCGCCAAGGCAGCCGCCGCCGCCGCCGCTGCCGCCGCCGCCGCCGCCGCCTTCCAGGCCAGCCAGGCGGCAGCCGTGGCGGAACCCGCGCCCGCGCCCGCGCCCGCCGCCAAGCCCGCCTTTACTTTCTCTAAGAAGGAGTCTGCTGCAGCGCCCGCTGCCAGCACCCCCGCTGCGCCCTCCCTCACCGGCGAGCCATCCGCCGCCAGCCCCGCGACGCAGGCGGGCGGTGTGGCTGCCGCGGAGCTGCTGGGCGTGGTTGCTGCGACGTCGGTGGTGTCTGGCCTGCTCAACTCCAAGCCCAAGCCTGCTGCCAAGGCCGGCACGGTGAGCATTAGGCCCAGCGCCAAGACCGGCACCGTGCTTGTCAAGCGGGCAACCGTGGCCGGCACCGCCAAGAAGACTGTGCGGGCGTAAATGAACTCGTCAGCTAGGCTGCAGCTTGCCTGGCGCCGCCGCTGGCTCGAGCACCGCCCTGCCCCTCATGCTTGCGGGCCCGCGCCCGCAACGCCACAACCCTCCCTCCCCGCCTGTCCTCTCCCGCGCTGCTCCCCTTCCCCGCCTGTCCCCCCCTTGCGTCTCCCCAGCCTCGCCCACACCCAACTTGCTGACACCTTGCACCTTGCACCTCGCGCCTTGCACCTCGCACCTCGCACCTTGCACCCATGAGAAGATGATGAAGAACATCCTGCCCGCCTCGCCTTGCCTCGCTGCGCCTTGCCTTGCTCCTCCTCCCCCGCCGTCTGGCTCGTAGTTCCCCTGCCGATACTTGCCCCCGCTGCCGTGGCGTGCACCTCACGCTCCCCTCTTTGATTCCTAGCACTGCACCAGGAGGACTACAGGATGTAACAAGAAACGTAGTACAGCGATCTACTTGCGTGCAGGATCAACAAAACGTGGCGCTGGTGTGCATCCGCCCTGTGCATGGCTGCCAAACTCTGTGGAAGGCGCTGCTGCGCCTGCTTTGCTGTGTTGCGTTATAACTGTGGCGTCCTCTCAGCGCCCGTCGGGGCACCAGCCTGCAGGCAGCACCAGCGTGTCGCCAGCAAATATTTCGTCGGGGTTTTGGATGCTGTTTGAGCGTGCAATCTCCGCAACAGGCACGCCTGCGGTCGGTGCATGCCAAGGAGGGTGCAGGAAGGAATCCTTTTCGTGAGAGGGGGGGTGGGCGATGCCCTGCCTGCGGCCACTGGTGCCAGTAGCGCATATGCCAGGGGCCAAGTGCTTCGGATGCAATAAGGGCAAGGCAGGGCAAGGCAAGGCAGGGCCCGCACCTGAGCGCTCGGAGATACTGGTCAGCGTGTCGCCAGCTCTGATTGCGTAGCGGCAAACGTTGCCAAAGGCCACCTGCAGGGCGGCGGCGGCAGCAGCAGCAGCAGCAGCATCGAGTGCAGTGCAGGGACCGGCAGGCATCTCCCTAGGAAGATGTGGTGGCCGCTGCCGGCAGCCTGCAGGTGCCTGGCTGCAGGGCTTGTTTGGGCACAGACAGCCTCCCCTCCCAACCTTGCTACGGTGCATGCACAACAACAGCAGCAGTGCACCTGGCCACCAGGAGCTGCTGGACCGCCACCAGCCGGCGCTTCCACAGGCGACGGCGGCACAGGGGCGGGTTGGAGAGGCGGCGGCGGGGGAGGAGACGCGGGCCTCGCGGGGCTGGGACGCTCACCAGCGCTGCGCGCAGGGCAGAACAGGTATGCGCAGTGGACATTTGTCTCTGCCTGTTGGCAAACGGCACGTGGTCAGGCGCTCAGACAATGGTCGGGCAGGCAGGCAGCCATGCGGTAGACAGCATTTGTGTGAACTGGCGTGGCTCCAAGCTGGTGTTGTCTGCCTGCTGGCGTGAGCGCGCTGAATTGCATGCACCCAGCAGGCAGCTCACACGGCGAGAGGCAAGCCCAGTGATATTGCCAACACCGTCGTGATCTCTGCGCAGTTTGTCTCCTGCGAACAGAGCAGAACAGGGCGTGTGCAGAATGCGTTGAAAACCAGTGGCGCACACACAGCAGGGCGCTGAGAAAGGCAAGGCTAGCTGATGGATCCACTGCTGTCACTGGGGCCGGCACACGTCAGGCTGCTGCGGCTGCCTACCCGCCTGCTGCTGCTACAGCAACCAGCCAACGGTCTATGCTCAAGCCCACCCTGCCAATGCAGACTGCAGCGCACGCGTTTGGGTAGTCAGAAAGCGCGGAGCAGTCCTGCACTAGTGCAGCAGACCAGAGCGAGTTGAGTGCCACATGCTGTTGTTGCCGTCGCCGCGTGACACAGCGGCTGGCAGCAGCGGCAGGCCAGGCGGCGCTGTAATGGAGGCATCGGTCCGACGCACGCCCACGACTACCACCGTCAGCGCCGGCATGCCTTGCCTTGATGCAGGTCAGGGGTCCGGTGGAAACGAAGCCAAAGGGGCAGCTGCCATCGCTCTCCTTGTTTGAGCTCTGTCGCACACAGATTTGGGCGGCAGGGTCGCCCTGGCAACCGCCCGGCACGGCCAGCCAAGCTAGGCCCACGGCCAGCAGCAGCAGGGGCAGGTCACGCATCATGGCGCCCTCTGCACGAGGCCCGCACAAGCAGAGAAGCAATGCACAGAGCTGCTGGATGGGAATGTAGTAGGTTGGTTGCAAGCTGGCGCGCCAAGGCCCCCCGTCTCCTCTCCCCTGGCACCTTCCCCATCCCCTTTTCCCACGTTGAGCGCCCCATCTTTCTCCCTCTGGTCCCACTAGCTGCTGCCCCACCCCGCTCTCATACTGGCCATAACTAGCCCCCCCCCCATCTTGCGCCGCACTCGGCCCTTCAGCCGTGTTGCCCCGTCAGCGATGGCCGGCGGCGCCACCGCTGCCCCTGAACGCGTGTTCCCACGCCAACTCTCGTTCACTGACACGTCATGCATCTTTGGCTTCCAAAGGGAGCAGTGGTACCCACCACCCTTCATGAGGAACTGACTGCGGTTGATGGTGATGTTCCTCAACTCGCTCCGCTCTCCGCTGTCCTGCCGTGCCGTCTTGCGGTGCCCCATGCCAATTCTGCCTCCCACAGCTGCCAGGGAAGTTGCAGAAGGCACTTAAATGTTATGCCTCTTTCGTTTCAGGTCCCAGGCAGCATATACCGAGGCTTGTGGTACTGCGACGTGTGTGGATCACAGGGCGGACAGCAGACGGGAGCGGGACGTGCAGGGCGCGGCGGGCGCAGCGGCGGCGGCAGCCGCGGCGAACCCTCATCCCGCCAGGCCGACGCAAACCGCGGCGATCGCTCTCCAATGTTCACTCGTGTTGCGGCGCCGTCTCAGCGCCTCTCCGCTCGCAGCTTCACAGCCCACCGCCGCGCTATAGTCGCAATGGCAGCCCCCAAGCGTGTCCTAGTGCCAGTGGGCAACGGTAGCGAGGAGATGGAAGCGGTACGCAATGCGGAGAGAGCTGGTGCCGAGGAGCGCTTCACGAGCGGCGGCGGCAGCGGCGGTGGAGGCAGCGTGGGTGGCCACCGGGAGCGCCCCACTGCCACCCCCTTGCCCTTGTGCTGCTGCAGGTCATCACCATTGATGTGCTGCGCCGCGCCGGAGCCGAGGTGCGAAGTTTCTAGCCGCGCTCGTGCCAGTGCTGTCTTTGCGAGCGGTGGGGCACCGCCGACTGATGCCCTCATCGTCTCGACCTGCTCCCTCGGCCTCCCACCTCCGCCTCCAACACCATCCATCCATCCACCCATTGCGAACCTGACAGGTTACTGTGGCCTCTGTGGAGCCTGACCTCACTGTGACGTGCTCCCGTGCCGTCAAGCTGGTGGCTGACGCTCCCATCAGCGAGTGCGCCGCCCAGGAGTGGGACCTGATTGCGCTGCCGGTGAGGCGGCCGGCCGGCCGGGCTGCCTGGTGCGTTGCCTGCCAAGTACGGCCTGGCACAGGCGTCCTGGAGACAGGTTGCAGTAGTAGGCACAGAGATGTGTTGTGGGCAGGCTGTCGAGGTGCCCCCTTGTGAACCAGGCAGCTGTTGGCGCAGCTGCCGGTGAGCATGACGAGCCCTGCTCGACTCCAAGCCCTGCTCGACACCCCCCACCGGACGTGATCCCTTCCTCTCAGGGCGGCATGCCTGGCGCAGAGCGGCTGCGCGACTGCGCCGCTCTAACCGAGCTTGTCGCGAAGCAGAAGGCGGCGGGCAAGCTGCACGCCGCCATCTGCGCCACGCCCGGGGTGGCTTTCGAGCCGCAGGGTGGGTGGATGTTGTGGGGGAAGGGGCACCAACTGAGCGAACAGGCAATGCATTGCAGGGCTGAAGCAAGCAGCCGCAGGCTAGAGGGCAAGCAGCGGCCTCCGCTATGCAGCTGCCAGCCCGTCACCCACACTCTTCAAGGCCCACCCGCGCCTGCGCTTGTGTGTGCGTCCGCTGCTGCAGGCATCCTGGCGGGCAAACGCGCCACCTCCCACCCCGCCTTCTCCGGCAAGCTGTCCAACCAGGAGGCCGTGGAACAGCGGGTGGTGGTGGATGGAACGCTGGTCACCAGCCGGTGAGGCGACATGCCCAGGCACAGAAGAGGGCAGGGTGGTGGCCATGCCGGTGCATCGCAGCCGAGGACGCCAGCGATGGATGGCTTGCTGCCCCACCCCACCCAACTGCCTCCACACACAGGGGCCCCGGCACCGCCTTTGAGTTTGCCCTGGCGCTCGTGAAGGAGCTGTATGGAGAAGAGAAGATGCGGGAGGTGGCGGGACCAATGGTGAGGAGTGTTGCCGGTGGCGGGACCGAGGCACGGCGTGGTGCCGCAGCCTGTGCAACCCAGACCAGGCAGACAGATAGACAGCGGGTCGCTCGGGGCAGAGTAAGGTTGAGGAGCAGGGGCAGGGACGGTGGGCGCTGCACAGAGGCCTGCAGTGTGTGTACTGCTGTGCCTGCCCTGCATGCATGCGTGCACACATGCAACCCGCCCCCTGCATGCATCCCTCTTCACCCACCACCCGCCCCGTTCTCAGGTCATGGCTCCTGGCTACGACGCCTCGCTGTGAAGGGGCGCTCGTCAGTGTGGTTGCCGGACAGAGCAGACAGGATGGCACGCACCTGTGCCTTGTTGGCGTAGATGCAGCCTCTGCCTGGCTGGCAAGGCCACGCGAGTCTGCCTGGGGCCGGCCCGGGGCAGGGCCAACACACGCCACATGTAATGCAACTGTTGCAGACTGCTTTATGGCAGAGCATGCCAGCTCAGGCGTGAATGAAATGAATGGGCAGGACAGGGAGGAAATCGGCAAAAACGGAAAAACGGAAAAAGAAAAAACTGAGGCTCTGAACAGCGGTGGGTCTGGTGGGGGCATGCATTGGATGGGTGACGCAGCGCACAGGATGGGGGGAAAACTGGATGGGGGTTCGATCAGGGAGTTCAGGGTTGAGTTTGGTGAGCAATGCACGCCACCAGAGCAGACCCAACCAGCGCAGGTGGGTCTCTCCGGGCCGGCAGGGCAGCGTCGTTTCAGGTGCTGGCCACCGCCGCCGCAGCGGGCTCCCCCGCCGCCGCGCCCGCCGCGCCGCCTTCGTCGTCGCTGCCGCTGCTGCTGCCGTCGGAGCCGGCGCCGCTGGCCACCCACGCCATGTCAGCAGTGTGCACCAGCCGGCGGTACATGCCGCCTTCCAGCTGCAGCAGCTCTGCCCGGCTGCCCGTCTCCGCCACGCGCCCGCCCTCTACCACAGCAATCACGTCGGCACGCCGCACGGTGCTCAACCTGCAGGGGCGTGAGTGGAAGATCATTTTCACTCAGGTTACAGGCTGCGCATCATGGGCAGCTGACATCTGGCGCTTTCCAGCTGCACCAGCTGCACCAGCAGCATCAGCAGCCTTCACCGCGCCTCACCGGTGCGCAATGATGAGCTTGGTGGAGGTGAGGCTTCGTAGCGTGTCTGAAATGCAACGCTCGGACGTCACATCGAGGGCGGACGTCACCTCGTCAAGCACCAGAATCTGAGAAGGGAGCAGTGGGAAGTTTGGGAAGTCTGGCGTGGCGTCACAAGCAGGCCGGCCACAAGCAGCCTGCTGCACACGGCAAGCAAGGCATCATTGGCTGCCTGCGCAGAGCTGGTGGCAGCTGCTGCTGCCTGATCCCCAGCCCCCTCCTCCAACCCACCTTGGACTGCAGCAGCAGCGCGCGCGCGATGCTCAGCCGCTGCTTCTGCCCGCCGGACAGCGCGTGCCCACGCTCGCCCACCTCCGTGCCATACCCCTGCGGCAGCTGCTGCACAAACTCGTCGGCGTGCGCCGCCCGAGCAGCCGCCAGCACCTCCTCCTCGCTGGCGCCAGGCTTGCCGTAGCTGCGGCAAGGCGAAACAGGGAGGGCGCCGTGTTGCAGCCGGGAATGCAAGCTGGAAGGGTAACCGCTGTGCAAGGCGACAACGTCGCATGGTGCCACACACTTTCCCGCTCGCTCCTCTTCCTGCACCCCCCGCACCCCCCACCCATCCCCACCTAATCTGCTGCGCGACGGTGCCCGCCATCAGCATCGGCTGCTGCAGCACCGCCGCCATGCCCACACCCACAGCGGCGCTGCTGCCGTCGGCAGCGGGCGGCAGCGGCTGGCCATCCACCAAGATGCGCCCACGCTGTGGTTGGTACAGGCCCAGCAGCAGCGCCGCGATGGTGCTCTTGCCGCCGCCAGAGGGCCCTACAAGCGCCAATGTCTGGCCGGGCAGCAGCGTGAGGTTCAGGCCGTGTACCACCCAGTCGGAGGTGCCAGGATACTTGAACCAAACGTCCTCGAACTCGACACGCCCGCTGGCGCTCGCTGCAGGCGCCGCTCCCGCCGCTGCCGCATCAGATGCTGCGGCGCTGCTGCTTCCGCCGGCGTGCGGTGCCGCAGCGGCGCCACTGTCAGATGTGCCGGCCGCCTCTGCCTCGCCTGGCGCTGCGCTGCTGCTGCTGCTGCTGCCGGGCACCACCAGCTCGGCCACCCGCTCCAGCGCCCCCACCGCCTTGCCCAGCTCCCCAAGGGATGCTGCCACCGACGAAAGGCCGATGGAGATGAACAGGTTGAAGACGTTAACTGCAGGCATTGGTGTGGTAAGGTGGGAGGGAGGGAGGGAGGGCGCACACGGCTGAGATGGACGGAGAGGCTGCCCGGGCCTGGAGCCAGAGTTTGGTCCACACGGGCGGGTGGGAGCTTGCGCGCGTTCACGCGCCGCCGTGCAGCACGAGCCCCCCAGCGCCTCGGCGGCGTCTCTCTGCCTGCTACACCGAGCACGGCGGGACCCGCGCTCACCCGCCAGCAGCGCGCCCACGCTGATGCGCCCCTGAATGACCAGCAGGCCTCCAAAGCCCAGCAGCGCCATTGTGCCGACGTTCACGGCCAGCCGCCCTGCGCCCTCCACGATGCCCTGCCGCAGGGATGGAGGGTACGCGGGCGGGGGAAGTGATGAGGAGCAGCAGGCAGCAATACACGCCTGCCACAACATGGGCATCCAGCCCTGCACCAGCCCTGCACCAGCCCTGCGCCAGCCCTGCCCATGGGCATCCAGCCCTGCACCAGCCCTGCCCATGGGCATCCAGCCCTGCACAGCTTTCACAACGCGCCTTCACCCACCAACATACACTGCTCTGCACGCACTGGTCTGCAACCCGGGGTCACCTGGAAGAAGGCGTAGCGCCGTGCCATGCGGTAGCCCGAGCTGTCCAGCGCCTCAAACGCGCCTGCCTCGCGGCCCTCTGCTGCAAAAACCTGCACGCAGCAGAGGTGGTGCGCCATGGCAGCGACGGCAGGGTCGGGGTCGCGGCATGCGGGCTGCGAAGCAGGCCTACAGCATGTACCCTCGTGACAACGCTTGTTGTGCCCCCATAGGGCAACACAACTTTACTCCCAACTGCTTGCCCCGGCACGTGCCTGCACGGTTTGCACTTGTGACAGCCGCTCTGACGCGTACTGAAGCGCCTCAGCAGCCACCTGGGGAGAGGGGGGAGGCATGAAACGAAAGGTTTGGGGCGGCGGCGCGTGCTGCGCGTCCCACAACGCACGCCAGCGCTCTCCTGAACACTTCACAACCGTTTACAAAGCCGTGCACATGTGCATGAGCCCAGCCCACCTGTTGGCGGCGGTAGATGATTGCCGAGGAGCGCACCACCACCGAGCGCAGCAGGCGGGAGAGCAGCGGGGTGATGGCCAGGGAGACGAGCGCCAGCAGCGGCTGCTGCACCGCGATCAGCGCCAGCGCGCCGGTCACCTCAAACATGGACCGGAACCCACGCTGGCCGATGAAGTCTGCGGGGGGGGGGGGGGGGGTAGGGAAGATCATGTGGGTTCTCCTGTTGACTGAAGACAGAGAGAGTACCTGGGGAGCAAGGGGCAGAAGGCGGCGGGGGCGCATGGCAGCAGTCAGCGTGGCAGCGGGGGGCCGCGGCAGGCTATGCCTCGGCTTCGACGCGTCGCCCCGCCCTTGCCCACCTGCCAGCGTCGCCTGCAGCACTTGAACATCCAGCGTGAGGCGAGCCACAAGGTCGCCCTTCGGTGTGGAATCGAAGAAAGCCTGGGGACGAGCAATGATGGTCTGCAAGAGAAGAAATGGCGGCGACGGTGGAGAGTGAGGCGTGGCTGGCATGCCCTCACGCTGCCTGATGCTGCATGCCCCACTGGCGGCTGGCACCTGCGTCCCACTCACAACGTGCCCCCATACGTGACCTGGCTGTGCAGCTCCTCTCCCACCCACAAGCCCCCTCACCTCCATGAGCTGACCCTTGAGCCGGTGCGCAAAGCGCTCGCCCAGCAGCGTGCTGCAGTAGGACACCAGCGCGTTGCCGCTGGCAGATAGCACCAGGCACGCCGACAGCTTGGCCAGCGCGGTGCGGAAGGAGCCAGGCACGGACGAGGCGGCGCCCAACCCAGAAAACGGGTTGGCCACGGCGGCGGCGGGCGCGTCGGCTAGGCCCCCCTGCGAGCGCACCACGTCAAACACCTGCGCAGACACAACACATGGAAGGCCGGTGCGGGGTTTGGACGCGGACGTGCAGCGCGGCAATGACGGGATGCCAGGCGCTGCGAGCGGGAGGCGGCGGGACTGCTGCGAGCGCGACCAACCACTGGGCAGCCTCACACACCACACCACCCCCCGCGTACCTCTCCTATCGCCAAAGGGAACGCCAACGTGAACGCGATGGTGGCCACAAGCGCCAGGCAGGTGAACGCCAGCAGCGGCCAGTCGGGGCGCAGCGTCTCCACTGCCAGCCGCACTGCATTGCCGCGCGTCTGCTCTGGCGACGGCGGCGCAAAATCAGCAGCAACCGCAACTACGACAGGGGTTGCTCCCCTCTGTGGCAGCCGGGCGTGCTGCAGGCTGTGCCGCAGGCTGCGCTGCACCGCAGGCGTGCTCACAAGTGGGCGCACCGCTGGTGCCGCTGGCGTGCGAGGGTGTGGCGGCGGCGGGCGGCGGCAGCAGGGCGCCACCGCAAGGGCGCCACCCAGCCGCCCTTTGGCAACTCCAGGGAGCCTCAGCATGTCGTAAAAACAGCCGCTGTGGCGCGCGCTGGTCAGTTCCGCAGCGCGAGCGGCGGTGTCAAGGCGGAGCTCTGCGCTGGGCGAGCCTTTGCAGAAAGCGAATTGTGGAGACAAGAAATGGAAGGGAAGAACACGAATTGTGTGGCCGACGCATTCCTCTCCAGCCAGCGGCGGCGCCACATCAGCGAGCTCCGCTCGCGGCGGCACTATCTGATGTGCTTTGCGCTTGCCGACATGCACGACGCTCATGCATCGCATCCTAGCTTGACATAAAATCTCGCATTTGGAAGAGGCTGGCCAAGGTGGTTTTGATGCGCGCACACGTACAGCTGGGTGCGGTAGAAGGGCGCAGTATTCGCAAAGGGTTTGTCGAGCTGCGACGCGGGCGCGGGGCGTTGTTGCCCACTGCCTGGGCGCTCTCGGAAAGTGCCAGCAGCAGCAGCAGCAGCAGCCATCAGAAGCATATTTTGTTACCGCGGCTTGCCTAGCCAGCCAGTGCTGCACGCGCAGCGGTGCCCGACATGCGCTGCCGCCGCCGCCGCGGCCGGGCGAGTTGCCTCCCAGCCCCAGATCGTTAGCTTCTGTAGGTCGAATCGTCGCGTGGTAGTACGGTGCTGCTTACTCTCTTTGATTACCACTGCGGTTTGCGTGCTCAAAGGGCCCGGTGAGTGCTGGGGAGGACGCTCAGCTAGCTCGGACCTGCGGTTTCCCACGCTCACTCGCGGCCCGCCCTGGCGCGGCTATAAGTCAATATACCCGACGCGGCGAGATCAAGGGTGCGTCACGCGGTGGCTGCCGCAGCTTCAGCTCTCGGCTGTGAAAAAGTTGTATTTTCGCTGAGCCTCGGTCCTTGCAGCGCCGCAGAAGGGCCTCTAAGAGTTAGAGAGGTTACGAGACGATGCATGCGGGAAGGAGTGCAATTCACGGGACGGCTGTGACTGCTGCTTTCAAGCTGCGGCTCAGGCGCCGCCGCCTGGTCTGCACCACTGCCGCCGGTCTCCCCACTCTGTCTGTTCGCAAAGCTTTCAATTCCCCACCTCCGGGTCGGCACCGGGTGAGGGCATCTGTCCATTTCCCACCGACGCAGGCTGTACGTTGCCACTCCCAACCGCCCCCAGCAGGACATGATTACATATCGCAAAACGTGGTTCGACTTGCACCTGCTGTTCCGGTGCGTCCGGTGCTTCGCCCACGCTTGCTGGCCTCCCTGCCCTGTGAAACCCCCCTCCTCCACGGGTCTGGTGCCACTTACGCAAGTGATGTCAGGGTTTGCTGGCTGGGCTGCCATCGTCGTCAAACTGGTTGCCTGCCCCACGCTCTCCCCCCGCAGCCTGTACGGCTCCGCCATTGTGCGCACGCTGCCCTGGGGCATGCTGGCGGCGCTGCAGACGGGCCTGTTGTACCTCGCACCAAACCACAGCGTGGATTGGTACTACGGAGGCCGCGTGCCCGCCTACGCAGGTGTGCTCGTTGGCCGGTACGGTACATGGTCACTTCTTCATTGTGCACCCCTCCCTGACCCACCATGTTCACTTGCCTCCCTTCCACCCTTGCCCCTCCACTGCTCCGCTGCCACCCTGTGCAGTGTTCGCCACCGCTGTGGCGCTCCTGGTCATCTTCCGTCAGAACGCAGGGTGCGGCAAGGAGCGGGGGTCGCGAGCCGGCAGGGAGCGGTCGTGTATGCAGCTGTGCTGCCTCCTTGGCAGCCCATACCTGCGCAACGCGCCTGCAGGCACTGGGTTGGGCTTGGGCGTCGTCACGCATGCAGGGCGCCGCGCAGCGCAGGGCACACCTGCCCTGGCAGGCCCTGTGTACGCCACCTGCCACTTTCTGCGGCCCACCTGCTGCTCCATCGCCCCCCTCCAGCAGCTACGGCCGCTTCCACGAGGGCCACACGCGTCTGCAGGCCATGAGCGCCGCATGGCTGGACGCCTTCACCAAGGCCATCAGGTGGGTATGGTGGGCAGGGTTGGGGTGGGGAGGCCAGGCTGGCGGCAAGGGTGGGAGGGTAGGCCGCAGTGCGGGTTTGCGGTCTGGATCCAGTGGGGGGCTGGAAGTGACCGGGGTTGCCACGTGCCCTGCACACTGACCCCTCCCCTGCCTCCCTCTCCCCACCCGCGCAGCTTTGACGGCGGGTCCAGCAAGGATGGGCGGCGTGACCAGGCGGCAGAGAAGTTCCGTCTGGATTGCGTGCACTATTACAGGTGGGCGCATGGCCGGCTGAGCGGTGGGCCGCAGCACGGGCTGGCGATGCCAGGCTGGCACGTGCGGGATCAGCCAGGCCGCGGCACGACCGCCCTGGAATGCCCAACTCAATGCAGCGCCCTGGAATGCCCGTCTCGGTCCAGCCCTTGCCCTTGCTTGCTGCTGCATGCAGCCTGCTGCACGCATGCATGGCCCTCCAGTTTCTCAGCTCTGACCAGCAGCCCGGTCCGCTCATGGTCTTTGCAGCTTGCTGCACGGCGTGGCCATTCAATTCTTGCGCTCAGACTGGGACTTGAACAACCTTGTGCCCCACGACCCAGCCAACCTGCCCACATTTGTGAGGGCGCGCCAGCCCGGGTGGCTGCTGCATGGCGTCGCCTGGGCAGCGCTGCATGCGTGCCCGTGCGTGGGCCTCTGCCGCTCCCCACCCAGCCAGCCAGCCACTCGGCCAGGCTGCCCACCCGCCCTCCCCGCTTCTCCGCCCGCTGCCGTCCCTCCACGCCCCTCCGACCTGACCCGCCAGGACTCTGCCTACTGCCCGGGCTACACTCCTGCTACACTAGACTACTTTGTGCTGCGCTCCACGCACCTGCGCAGACTGCCATTCAACGCCGCCTTCGCCCTGCAGGTGGTGGGCGAGGTGACTGAGGAGGAGCGGGAACTGCTGGGACAGCTGGTGAGGTGGCGGTGGGACCGGGTGGGGTGCGCTGCTGTGTGTGCGCTGCTCATGGGGGGCTGCGGCCGGTGGTGCAAGGGTGACGGGCGAGGAGCGGCAGGGTGCTTCTGGGGCAGCGGGTGAGACAGGATGGTGGTGACGGAGGGCTGGTGGAAGAGCAGGCCGCGCTGGCGAGAGGCTGACGGCCCGTGCGCGTTGGCCTGCTGCTCCCACCGTGATGCATGCGCAAGCATTGCCTGCCGCTGCTGTCAGCACCGCGACACCTCCAGCCCTCTTGCAGCCTCCCATCCTCTCTCATGCAAGTTGTGCTCGCCGCAGCGGTGGCCCGTACGACAGGCGGGAGCAGCCTGGGACCCCCTGCCAGCTCGCTGCTCGAGCCTGGCGCCTCCCTCCCACCCCCTGCTTGTGCGCAGGCCACACTGACCCGCGTGCAAACCATGCTCAAGTATGCGAATCAGGAGAACCTGGGGCCTGCCGACCGCACCGGCCGCCTCGTCAAGCAGCAGCTGTTCACGTCCAGCCAGGGGCAGTACGACAAGGGAGCGTCAGAGCGGGTGTACCAGGTGCGGTTGCTGTGCTGGGCTGCGGTACGCACGCTTTCGTCACGCATGCCGCGCGTGTGCTGTGCGTTTTGCCCGTTCCACCCATCAAATTGTGTATGTGTGGGCTACACCGAGCTCAATCACACTGGCAGGCTCAGCATAACCGAGCCACGCCACACCGTTCCCTCCTTTTCACACCCTTGCCCACACAGGTGTACTACTGGGTGCACGAGGCGATGCGGCTGCGCATTGCGGAGGGCGGGCTGGACATGCCCACCCCCATCCTCACCCAGATCTTTGGGGCGCTGCAGAAGGGCATCGAAGCCTTTGAGCACTGCAGTTGTGGTATGGTTAGGCTTGACGTGAACACCTTTCACGCCATGCGCGCATGGCTGAGCAGCATGCGATGTGGAGCGCTTCTCTCGGATGCATGCTGCCCAGCCGCGCACCGCTCGCTAGCTGCACCCAGACGGTGCGCCGCCTTCAGCTCTAGCCCAACCTTCCCCTCCCTCCAGATACCTCTGCGACACCCCGTTTCCCTTTGCCTGGGCGCAAATGCTGTGCGTCATGCTGCTGTGCCTCCAGTTCACGGTGCCTTTCTTGTGCATCACAGCATGTGGGTGAACACCTCGCGCTGTGTCGGTGGTGGCAGGGTTGTCTGGTGCCCGCCACCTGGCAAGGGCTCTGTGGGCTGCTGCTGCAAGCAGCGCTGCTGCTGCTGCCCTCACCTCGAGCTCGGCAACCCGACTGTGCGCGAGGCACCCTTGCCCATCCGCACGGCGGGCTACTCCACATGGCATGCATGCCAGCGTCGCCCTCCTGCCCCCGACTGGCCTCGTTTCCCTTCAATTGGCCCAACTCTGTGAACGAGGTGTCGCGCGAGCTGGAGGACCCTTGTGAGCGGGAAGCGGGTACAGGGGGAATTTGGGGCCGCAGGCGCAACTGTTGCATGCCCGGTGCCACCATGCTGTTCCCACAGCGGCACCCTTACTCCCCCCCCCCCCCCCCAACCCACCACCCACACGCCCTCCTTGCAGACTGCTTTGAGCCCAATGACATCCCCCTGGCGCGCCTGCAGTGGCAGTTCAACGAGCGACTGCTGGCGCAGAGCAACACGCGGGTGCGTGGGGATCTCACTGCTGCGTGCGCTGCTGACTGCGTCACCTGCATCAGCACCGCTATGCGCTGCCGCCACACCTATCGACCGAGAGCTGAGCTCTGAGCCTTTGCCTGTGCACCCTCCCCCTTCCTCGTTCACCCTGCTGCTGCAGATGCCCAACCGCAGGGGCACCAGCTTCCAGCAAGTCCCAGGCAATGGCGGCAGCAACGTTGGCAGCGACCAGGAGGAGCTACCCGTGTGAATGGGGCTGCGACAGCGATCGCGGTTGCGGCTGGCGGTGAGGCAAGGACGGCGGCGAGGCCAGGACGGCGGCAAGCCGGCGTCGCTGCGGCAGGACGGCCATCAATTCCTTTCAATTTTACCATTTATTGGATAAATCCCCGATTTCCCCCAATGCAATTGATTATTCTTTCCATCCCTCCTTTGGGCGCCAGCCGCCGCCACATCCCGCACAGTACGGATGCACCTGCCCCACACATAACATGGGACACGGACTTGGAGCCCGGCGAGGGATGCGTTGCCGGCTCGTGCCCCTGCTGCTTGCCAGCCACTTCCGAGCAGAGTCCAGTTCTTCGAACTCACATCAAAAACAAAAATCTAGTGCAGGGCTGCCACATCGAACACGCGAGCAGAAGCCTTCTGGCGGCGGCGGCCGGCGCCGGCGCTGGCGGCGGCGGAGGGCAGGCTTTGTGCCGAGCAGCTCCCCCTCTCATAACACGACCAGGGGCTCCAAACAGTCACCGTAAACGGCTCAGGAGCGGGCTGAGCGGAAGTTCCAAGGCGCGCAGGCGCCCGGGTGGTGCCAGCAGCAGGGGCCCCAGGCATGCTGCGGCCCGATCTGCGTGTGGTGGAGATCAACAAACGTCTGTGTAGGCGCGGCGAAAGGGTACGCACCAGCACGCAACACGTGAGCCCAAACTCGCCCAAAGTTCGCCGCCAGATGCGCACAGCTCCCAGTTTCCACCACCTCAGCGGCTACATCTGAAACCCACTTCCATATCATCGCCGCGAGCATGCTCGGCGAGGAGCGCACCTGACGCGGCGCCGCCCAACCGAGTGCCTCGACAGCCCGGCTCGGCCAGCTTCATTGGCAGCATGCAGACGCTAGCAACCGTGCGCAACCGGCGATCGGCGCTACGCCCTCTCAACGTGCCCGGCGGCGGCGGCGGTGCTCCGGTACGAACTTTTGGGCGGAAGGTTGCGCTTGTCGCAGGTGTGGGTGCTTGTTCCTGTCGCGCTGCCGCTCGCCACCCACCTCTGCACCCCCTCCTGCAGACTTCGTTCAGCCCTGGCGCCGCCGCGACCCCGCAGCTGTTCACGCAGCGCAAGTCGCTGTTTGCCGACTGCGGCACGCCGGGCGGCAGCACCCGCGTCGCGGGCTCGCCACCCGACGACCGCGTCAAGGTCGTGGTCCGCCTGCGCCCGCCGGCGGCGGGCCGCGAGTCCAGCGAGCCGCCATGTGTGCAGCACACGGGCGTCGACACGCTGGCGCTGCTGTCTGCGCCAGAGCCCACGTATTATTCGCTGAATCACTGCGCCGGCGTGGCCGCCAGCCAGCTGCACATGTTTAAGGTCGTCGGCCGGCCTTGCGTGGAGAACGCTCTGGCCGGCTACAACAGCACAATCTTCTGCTATGGCGCGGTGAGCGGTGGCGGGGCGTGGAAGTGGTGGGTGGCGCGACAGGACAACTGCAGACAGGGCGCACGTGGTGCTGGTTCGTCAGAGCTTGTGCCTGCCCCTGCCCCTTCTTCTGCAGACTGGCAGTGGCAAAACGTACACGATGCTTGGCGAGCTGGGTGCTGCTGGCGGCAGCGAGCAGGACAACGGCCCTGCGGCACCCGGTAGCCCATCAGCCGCTGCCCCTGCAGTGGAGCCTGCGCTGCCCGAGGGCGCGGGCCTCATCCCCCGCGCCTTTGCCCACCTCTTCCGCCGAATCCAAGAGCTGGAGGGGCAGCAGCGGCCGGGGCGCGAGGTCCGCTTCACAGTGCAGGTGGCGCTGCTGGAGATCTACAAAGAGCAGGCAAGGCAGTGGGTGGAGTGGCGGGGAGCAAGTGGGCACACGAGCGCCGGGTGGGTGCAGCGCATCCGCGCCATACCGTGCGAGCAATTTTCACTTCATGTTAAAGCGGTTGCATTGCATCCTTTCTTCCCTCTTCTCAAGCGTATGCACCCCGCCCCTCCCCCGCCCCTTCCCCGCCTCTCTAGATCACCGATCTGCTCGACCCTGGAGCCGAGCGTGTGCTGCTGCGGGAGGACAAGAGGGAGGGCGTGTTCCTGGAGGGGCTCGGCTGGCATGCGGTCACCAGCGGTAAGGTGGCGCAGCAGACGGGAAGGGCAGGAGGGGGTGGGGCCCGGGATTCGCAACCGCAATGGTTGCACAGGGCTGTTCCTGCATGTGCATGCACCGTCATCTTGTCGTACCAATTCGTCACCCTTTCTCCCATCCTCTCTCCGCAGCCAGCGAAGTGCTGCACCTGTTGGAGCGCGGAGCGGCGTCTCGCCACACTGCTGCCACGCGCCTGAACGACCAGTCCAGCCGCAGCCACATGGCACTGCAGGCGGTCATTGAATCGACCTGCGTGGAGGAGGGCACTGGTGTGGTGCGACGCACCTCCAAGCTCAGGTGGGGGTTGTGTGAGGGGCTGCCCAGGGCCACAGGCAGAAAACTGTGCTGCAGTGGCGGCTGCGCTGCGCGCCTGCCAGTCTTCACTCTTTCATCACTGCTACTCTCCCTCGCCGTCCCACGCTGCGTCTTGTTGCTGCAGCCTGGTCGACCTGGCTGGCAGTGAGCGCCAGAAGGCTGCCGACACCGAGGGCGACCGCCTGCGCGAGGCGCAGGCCATCAACCGCAGCCTCTTCACGCTGGCGCAGGTGGGTGGGGGAGGGGACTGTGGGCTGGCATAGGGGCTAGTGCTGGCCTGCGATGCATAATGGCCAACGCAGCATGAGCGATGCCGGAGGCTACTGCTCGCTGCAGCCAGCGCACATTGTGCCTTCTCCATTCCCTCCATCAACCCCGCCGCCAGGTTATCAACAAGCTGACCGAGGGCTCTGCACACGTGCCCTACCGCGACAGCAAGCTCACCCTGCTGCTGCGCGAGTCGCTGGGCGGCAACAGCCGCACAGGTGGGTGGGTAAGGGAGGGGAGGGTTGGGGAGCAGTTCACGGCAGGGAGGACGGCAGGGCGCAGGTAAATAGGCACAAAGCCGGTCCTGCATCTTCCACTTGCCCCTTCTTTCAACCCATCTGCGCACGTCCTGGTCCTCCTCCCTTTTCTTTGCCAGTCATCATCCCCACCATCGCCCCAACCACAAGCTCCCTGGGCGAGACTTCCGCCACCCTCAAGTTTGCTGCCCGCGCCAAGCAGATCAAGGCACGCTGGGGCTGAGACGGGGCACAGTTTGGGTGAAGTAGGCGAGCCCTTCCACGCTGGAGAGCTGACATCGGCATCCACTAGCCTGCCGCCGTCGACGCACCTCCTGATGACCCTCTTATCCTCCCACCTGTGCCCTCCCCTCCTTTCCCCGCAGAACTCGGCGCGCATCAACGAGGACGTCAGCCAGTCTGCAGTTGAGCTGGCAGCAGAGAATGCCCGTCTCAAAGCAGAGGTGGCCATGCTGCGTGGCCTAGCAGCAGCAGCAAATGCCGGTAGCACCACCGCCAATGGCAGCACCGGCACTGGCAGCGATCTGGCGGCGGCGCTGGCGCTGAACAGGGAGGCAGAGGAGCGTGCGCAGCGGCTGCAGGAGCAGATGGAGCGCCTGCGCCAGTGAGTGGCGCAGGGGAAGTGGAGACAGCGTGTGTGCCTGCTGGTGGCCGTGGCGCTGTGTTGGGTATGCCAGGACATGATATAAACCCTCAACCCCTCGATTGCTCTCTTCCTTGCTCCCTGCAGGGAACGCGACACGTTCGAGGCGGTTTGCGCAGCCAAGGAGGCGCAGTGGCAGCTGACTGAGGAGGCGGCGGGGGCGGCTGAGGCGCGCGCAGCGGAGCTGGCAGCAGAGCTCGAGCGCCTGCAGCTGGCGCACAGCGAGGCGCAGGCCGACTTGGAGCAGCATGCAGCAGAGCTGCGTGGGCTGGCAGCCGAGGCGGAGCGGCGTGCCGAGGAGCAGGCGGCGGCGGCGGCGGTGATGGCCGAGCGTGCGGCGGCGCTGTCCTTGGCGGAGGCAGAGGCAGAGGTGCTGCGTGCGCAGCTGGCAGCTGCCACCGAGGCGCGTGCCAAAAGGTGGGAAGGACTGGGGTGCTTGCTGTGGGTTGGCAGGCACGGTGGGGTGGCGCGGCGCCAGCGCAGGCCCAGTTTGTTCATGTCAAATGCAAGTTCTCCCTGCCACCTTCTCACGGACCCTTCCAACCCAGCTCGTCTGCCACCCCCACGCTCTGTCTGCAGCCCCAAGAGCAGCGCGGTCACAGCGGCTCGCCTTGCCTCTGTGGAGGTGCAGATGGTGGCGTGGCAGAAGCAGACTGACGCGCTGCTGAGCACCAACAGTGCTCTGCAGGCAGAATGCGAGCAGCTGCGTGCGAAGGTGAGTGAGGAGGGGCACTATGCCGAGGCTGGAAAGCAAGGTTCAGCTGATGTTGGGAATGTGAAGGTATGCGTGCGCAGTTTGGTGCTGCCTTGGAGCCGGATCCCTTTCTATCCTGCCCTTTGCCATTTCCCCCGCCCTCCCTCCCCCAACCACAACAGGTGGGCGACGTCGAAGTCCGCGGACAGAACGCCGCAACTGCCTTGGCCACTATGCGGGAGCGCATCGTCCGCCTGCGCTCTGACAAGGCGGAGCTACAGGACACAGCGCAGCAGCTGGCAGCACAGCTGGCGGAGCGGGAGGCGGAGGTGCAGGCGCTGGCACGGCGCAATGGCGAGCTTAGGTGGGGTGGGGGGCATGAGAAGGTGGTGTGTGTGGGTGGTGGTGGTGGTGGTGTGTGTGGGGGGGTGCCTGCGCATCCTTGCTTGCCTGCTCTCCCGACACGCATCTCCCTCGTGCCGGCAGCAGCACCCCATTTCTCTCCCGAACTCATTCCCCAACCCTCTTTCCCGCAGCCTGGAGGTGGACAACCGGCGCAGCGCCGACATAGGCCTGCAGGAGCACCTGGCACGATTCAAGTCGGCCGTGGCAGAGGTGACGGAGATGCGTGCACAGCTGGAGGCGCTGCAAGCCAGCAAACGCGCCGCCTGCGATCGTGCCGCCGCAGCAGAGCGCGAGCTGCGCGAGCGCAGCGCCGCCCAGGGCAGCGGTGCGGCAGCGGCGCTGGCCACGCTGCAAAGCCAGCTGCACGCCGCCAAGGAGGTGCGGAGCTCAGGGTTGCAGGGTTGCAGTGGGTCGGCATTGATGCGCACCAAGCCTGGGCGTCCTGTCATGCATCCCTACAAGCCGCACTATCTGGCCGCCCCTCTTGCTTTCGGTGCAGGCTTCCATGCGGCATGAGGCCGCGGCGGCCTATGAGGGCAAGCACCGCGAGATGCTGAAGCAAGACCACGCTCAGATGATGGCGGAGCACGCGCAGCTCGAGGCGCGGCATGAGAGGCTGGTGGCAGACCTGCGGGGAGAGGCGGCAGGTGGGTGGGACGGGTTTGATGGCGGGAGGCCCGATGGTGTGTAAGTGCCGTGGTCAAAGTGAGCAT
Organism: Micractinium conductrix; assembly: GCA_002245815.2. Taxonomy (NCBI): domain Eukaryota; kingdom Viridiplantae; phylum Chlorophyta; class Trebouxiophyceae; order Chlorellales; family Chlorellaceae; genus Micractinium; species Micractinium conductrix. Next base: position 178,926 of record LHPF02000038.1, on the reverse strand, counting down.
GCAGCAAAGCTGTAGCATTTGCCTGGCTCAAATGCAACGGCTGACGAGCAACGTGCTCTTCCTTTCTCTGTTGTTCTCTGCAGCCAGCGCCAACCGCCTGGCTGAGGCCTCCAGCGCTGAGGAGGCAGCAATGGCAGAGCGCATCCAGCTGGCGCAGCAGCTGGATGCAGCACGCAGCGAAGTAGACGTGCTGCAGACGGCTCTAGGCGAGCTGCGACGCGAGGCGGCGGGCCAGGCAGCAGAGCTGGTGGCGGCACGTGAGGCGCATGCCGCTGTGCAGGCAGAGATGGATGCGCTGCGGGGCGGTGGTGCAGCCTTCGAGGCTGCGGTAGAGCTGCGGCAGCTGCGGGTGGGTGGGTCGGTTGCAAGGAATGGCAGCACAGGGCAGTGTGCTGAGCAGGTAGCATGCTCATAACATGCAAGCTGGAGGAGTGATGCCAATGAAAGCGTGCTACCGCAGCATGCTTGTCCACGCAGCTGATGCCCTGCTCTACTGCCACCCGTGCTTCCCCTCTGAGCAGGCCATGATCGACGATGCTGAGGCGCAGATGCAGACGGAGGGCCAGGCGCGGGCTGCTCTGGAGGAGGAGCTAGCGGCGGCACAGAGCAGCAGGGGCGCAATGGATCAGCTCACCGAGCAGGCAAGGTCGGGGGTCTGTAGGATGCCTGAGGCCTGAGGGAACCGTCTGCATGTACTCAGTGCTGCAGCGATTGCGTCAGACCCGCATGCACTTGCCTCACCTCTTGTCCTAGCGGCGTGCTGTTCTGCGTGCCTGCCAGCCTGCTGACCCTCCCCATCCCTTAACTGTGGTTGGTGTGCAGGCGCAGGAGCTGTCTCGGCGCCTGCAAGAGGCGCTTGGCACGGCGACGGCCTCCTCGGCCGAGGCGGCGCAGCTGCAAGAGATCCTGAACGTCAAGGCAGACCGGCTGGCGGCGTTGGAGGCAGAGGCAGAGGCACACGGCGCCCATGTGGCAGGCCTTGAAGCCGCCGTGGTCAAGGCGTGTGCCAAAGCAGAGGCGGCGACGGCGGCTCGTGCAGAGGGCGATGCAGCGTCGCGTGGCTTGGCGCAACAGCTGGCGGCGCTGGAGGGCAAACTGCGCAGTGCACGCGCCGAGGCCGTCACCAACAGCAGCAGCATGGAGGAGCAGCAGCAGTGCACTACACGGCTGGTGGCAGACCTGGCGGCATCACAGGCAGCTGGCGAGGCCAAGGATGCCGTCATCGCAGGTGGGCTTGAATGCAGCGCACGGATTGAAGACAGTACATCGTGAATGCCATCATGTGATTCTGTGTGGCGCGCATGAAAAATGTGCTCTCACAGCCCTTCTCCTTGCCCTGCTGCCCTGCAGACCTGGAGGCAGCTGTGGCTCAGCTGAAGGGGCATCTGGCGGAGCGCGCTGCGCAGGCCGAGGCGGCGGCATGTGCTGTGGCTGACCTGCGGCAGCAGATGAGCAAGCTGGAGGAGCAGGCAGGCGCGCAGCAGGCTGCGGCTGCAGCGGCGCAGGCGGCGCTGCAGCGCACACTGGCAGACCAGGAGTGCAATCTGGCAGAGCGTGCAGCACACGCTGAGGAGGCGGCGAGCAGCATGGCTCGCCTGCAGCAGCGAGTGGCTGAGTTGCAGCAGCAGGCTGTGGTGCAGCAGGCTGCAGCTGCTGAAGCGCAGGCGGTGCTGCAGGGCAAAGTGGCGGAGCTGGAGGGCCGGCTGGAGGAGGCAGATGAGGAGGCGGCAGATGCAGCGGCTCAAGTGCAGGCGGCGGAGCAGCGGCTGGTGGATGCTCAGGAGGGCTTGACGGTGCGCGCGCAGCAGCTGCAGGCAGTGGAGGCGGCGATGGACGCACTGCATGTGCAGCTGGGAGAGGCGCGGGGCGATGCGGAGCGTGCTGCAGACGAGGCAATGGCGTTGCGGCGCGCTGCAGAGGAGTGCGCCGCAGCCATCAAGGCGGGCGACCTGCGCACCACGGCAGCAGAGAAGCGTGCCGCTGAGCTGGCACAGCGGCTGGCGGCGGCAGAGGGCAAGGTGAAGGAGTGGGACGGCATCATCTTGGATCTTGAGGTGCAGCTGTCGGCTGCTGAGAACAGCCTGGCGGTGCACCGCGCTGAGCTGGAGGCGGCGACGGCGCGTGCTGTGGCTGCCGAGGTCGAGGCCGCTGCAGCGCAGGCCTCATTGGCGGAGCGTGCCAACGAACTGGAGGCCAAGGTGGGTGGAAATGAAAAGCGTTGCAAAATCCGCGCCGCTGCCAGCCACTTGCAAAGTGCAGTAGCCAAACGTGCGTGAACTGCAAGCCTCGACCCGCCTGCCTCACTTCCCTCTGCGCTCTTCTTTGTGTCTGAAGGACTGGCGCATTGATGACCTGGCCGCCTCTGTGGCCGACCTGAAGGAGGCAGGCCTGGCCACCACCGGCGAGGCAGACGCGGCTGCAGCACGCGCGGCGCAGCTGGACGCACAGCTGGAGGAGCGCACGGCAGAGCTGGAGGCGGCAGCGCTTCACGCAGAAGACCTGTCTGCGCAGGCAAGCTGCTGCTGTGCTGGCAGCTACAACGTTTCCAGCGTTGCCCGCTGCCTGCCTGGCATTGGTGGCTTCCTTGCGCAACAGCAGCAGTTTTGCATGCCAGCCTGGCGCAGGCCTTTCTTATCACGATGCCTCCCTCACTGCTGCAGGTGCAGCGCCTAGTGTTGGCACGTGAGGAGCAGGATGCTGGGGCTGCGGCGCTGCGCCAGCAGCTGCAGGAGCAGACAGAAAGCGTTGCGGCGCTGCGCCAGCAGCTGGCGTCGGCGGAGCAGCAGGCATTCGAGGGCATGGAGGCCCTGGTGGAGCGTGACGCGCACGTGGCCGAGGTGCAGCAGAAGCTGGCAGCCTCAGGCGAAGCAGCAGCAGCGGCGGCGGCGCAGCTGGAGCCGGCGCTGGCAGCCGCTGCTGCCAAGTATGCTGAGTTGGCAGAGCTGCAGGCGCAGCTGGGGGCGGCCCGCGATGCTGCTGCCGCCCAGGAGGCTCGTGCCGCGGCAGCAGAAGTGCAGCTGGGCGAGGCGCAGGCGGCGCTGGGCGAGGCGCAGCGCTCGCACCAGAACCTCATTCGCGACAACCTGGCAACGCTGCGGGACATGCAGGAGGAGGTGCGGGTGGCTACAGGGAAGGCGAAGGGCCAAAGGCCGGCTAGTGCTGCATTAGCAGTTGTTGTGCAAAGCCAGTACTTCTGGCATGCCAGTAGCATGCCTGCTTTCCCCCTCCCACGACCACTCTCTCTGTCCTCTGCCTACCCCTGTCCTACCCTCCCGCCTGCTCAGGTGTCTGCACTCAAGGCGGAGGCAGACAAGGCGCGCCGCGAGAAGCAGTGCCTGACGGAGGCGAGCTGGGGTTGGGCCTGGCCTGGGGGCGAGGAAGTGTTGGGGACAGCCTGCGGCGACCTGGCTACCCTTCAGTTGTGGCGCCCTTCAATGCCTGGTGGAAGCACTGCCAGCGCCCTGTCAGAGTCCTCCTGCGTTGGCCCCTCTTCACCTCTTCACCCTCCTTCGTCCCCTGCAGAGCCTGTTCCAGGCCACCTCCGACTCCACCGAGCTGCGCGCCTCTCTGCAGTCGGAGCGGGCGGAGCTGCTGGGCGAGGTGGGCACGCTGCGCGCGGCGACCAAACAGCTGGCGGCGCTGCGTGCCTCAAAGGAGCTGGAGCTGGAGGCGACGGCAGGACGGTTGGCAGGTGTGCGGGGCGAGGAGAGGTGGCGGGTGTGGAGAGGGACGATGCTGGCAGTGATGACGTGTGGCCTGACGGCAGGGCTTCTCAATGCTCCCGTGAGTGACCCTCACCTCCCCCCTGCTGCCCTGTCATCCTCTGCTCTCCTGCTGCAGACCTGCAGAAACAGGTGGCTGCTGCCCAGAGCCACGCCATGGCAGCCGAGGAGGTGGCAGCTGCGGCAACCACCCAGCTGGCCGAGGCGCAGGCGCAGCTAGAGGCCAGCGAGCAGCGCAGCGGCACTCTGGCGGCAGAGGAGCAGCGGCTGTGCGCCGCACTGGCTGCGGCACGTGGCGAGCAGGAGCAGCAGCCGTTGGTGGACGTCGCTCGCCTGCTGCGTGACCAGCATGAGGCGTTGCAGGCGCAGCACGAGGCCACGCTGGAGGTGGGTCGGAGGGTGTGAGATGTGTGTATGGGTTGATGCGAGGGAGGCTGCTGGGCGTCTTGCTTTCAACCTGCGCAGGAAGCCGCTGGCATGCCAGCTCTCACTCGGTGTCCTCATGGTTCCCCTCCCCCTTGCAGAGCTTGAAGGAGGCGCAGGCAGGGGAGGCGGCGCGGCTTGCGACGCAGCTGGCAGCCCTGCAGCGGCAGCGGGACGACGCCCTGGCAGAGCAGTCCTTTGCACGGGAGGAGGCACGCGTGGCGGCGGCAAGCCAGGAGCGAGCGGTGGCGGCAGCGGCCACGGCGCAGGCGCTGGCGCAGAGCGAGCGTGACGCGGTGATGCAGTCGCTGAAGGAGTTGCAGGTGGGTTGGGCTAGCAAGCTTGAATTGTTTGTGAGGGTTCAGCAAGGCTTCAGCGGTGCTCAGCCTGCAGTACAGCTGTTTGAGGCAGCCCGGTTTGCATGCAAGTGCTCCTCGGCTGCCCTACCGCCCCTGCAGGTCGCCTTCAGTGCTGCAGAGGGCAAGCGCGCCGCCGAGATGCGGCGCCTGCGTCAGGTGGCAGAGGAGCGGCAGCGCGACGCCGAGGCTATGCGTGCACTGCTGGTGGCAGCTGACGCGGCACGGCGCGTGGCAGCGGAGCAGGCCGCTGCGGTGCTGCCTGCACCAGCCGCTGTGGCAGTGCGTGCACAGCAGCCAGGTAGGCGCGCGCCTATGCATGCCGTGCGCATCAGCAGCGCCGACATGGAGGGAGACACGGTGCTCCTGCAGTCGGTGGATTCGGTCAGGGACGGTGGCCACGACGCTGGGGGTGCTCTGCCTGCGGCGCCGCTGCCGCTGCAGCCGGCGCGCCTGGCGGTCAACGCGGCGGCGGCGGCAGCGCGCCAGCCCGCACCCCGCAAGCCGCCGCACTCGGCAGCGGTCATCGAGGGTGGCTGGTCAGAGGGCTACCTGACTCAGTTTGATGCGAGCACCAAGCTGTGGAGTCCCAGCGGCACCAAGCCGCCGCGTAGCTCGCACGACGGCGGCGGCGGCGGCGGCGCCACCGCCGGCGGCCTGCTTGCAGCGCTGTCTGGCAGCCAGCGGCGCCTGGTGGTCAGGCAGGACGAGAACAGCGGCAGCCGCACGGTGGCGCGCTACGACCGCTTTGGGGATGGCAGCACCTGATCAAGAGGCGTGTCTGGCAACCATAGCCGCAGCTCCGCGACGAGGAGTACTCGATGTGTTCTATATATAGTGTGCGACTAAGCGATTCTGTATGTTTTCCCTGCTCGTGAATCCCTGTCCTGATTTGTCTTGTCCAGCATTCTGGGCTCTGTGGCCATTTATGCCGATGTCAAGCTTGGTCCGACAGGCGGCGACAGTTGGAAGGCAGCATGCTTGCCAAGGTGGCGGGCGGCGGCGGAAATTGGCCAGACATGCTTGTTCCTGTCACTGTGTCTCCTGTATTTGCACTTCATCCACGTTGCACAGGCCTCGTCCAGTGTCATTCAGGTGACTTTGCGACTGGGCAATGTGACATGCCGTATCGTGTGGCACCGAACTAGAAGAAACGGAGATACTGTGCTTAGCAAAGTGAGTGGCCGGAAACGGGTGAGGGCGAGCCCGGCGAAAAGGCGGAGAGCGCCCCGTTTTCTGAGGTCTCGCGGCCCGTTTTCTGCGCGGCTGTTTTCGCTTGCTACCGGTGCATTCAGTTATTCGCAACGCCAACTCCAGCTTCTCCGGCGCCCGCAGGAGGGCCGGGACCCGGTTTTGGGGCGCTGCGCTCCCGTTTTTCAGACCTGTTTTCGTGAGCCGTTTCCGGCCACTCACTTTGCTAAGCACAGTAACCGAGCTTCCTCGACTTGCCAAAACGCCTTTGCAGAGGCCTCGCCCAATGCTGCGCTGGCGCACAGCGGCTGCAGTTGGCTGGGCGAAACCGCACAACTCGGAAGCGGCAGGCCGGGGAGGGCCGGCGCCACCGCCAGTGCCGCCGCTGCGAGACGCTGCGGTGGGCGTGACGGCTTGTCCGCCGGTGTCGCAGCGGCAGCGTAGAGCTCTGGCTGAGCAGCAGCGGACCGTTACAGACGCCAAGGTAGCAGACGTCAAGGTAGCAGTGACCATCGATGCAGCCAAGGTGGTGCACTGTGCAGCGCCCCCGCGGCGGTCGCAGCAGCAGCAGCAGCAGCAGCAGCAGCAGCAGCAGCAGCAGCAGCTTCAACAGCGTGCTGGGGGATATCTCCCCTCAGACTCGGCGCCGTCGCCCGACCAGCTGCCACAGCACGACGCGCGGCCCACATCACCACCGCCGACCGACCATGGCGGTGGTGCGGCTGAGGATGTTCCACCAGCAGCGGCTGCCCGGGGGACCCTTGCTCAAGCCAGCGGTGCCAGCGCAGAGCGGCAGGCGGCCTTCCAGTGCTTCCAGGAGCGGCGGCGCCAGCGCATCGCAGCCGCAAGTCGCATTCAGGCGCACGCCAGGTAGGGCGTCTTGGTGCCGGTTGTGTCGTGCCTGCAAAACTGCGCCAAAGCGCTACGGTAGTCTGCAACCACCCTAGCGGCGTACCCTGACCTCTCTCACGACGCAGGGGTCTGTTGGCAAGGCGGGAGCTGCACGCTCGCCGTGCAGCGGCGCACATGCACCATGGGCGCCTGCTGCGAGCGCTGCTTGTGTGGCGCGGCGCGGCGGCAGCACGCCAGCGCCTGCGGCACCGAGCATCACAGCCTCCTCCAGAGTATTGTTTGAATGCGGCAGCTGTAGCTGCGGAGCACGGGCCTGGCGGCCTGGCAGCAGAACACCACCGCCTGAGGCGTCTCGCCGCGGTGTGGCACGCATGGCTGCGCTGGGCCGCTGCAGAGCCGGCAGAGTGGTAACAATTGATTACTTGAACTGAATCTGGAATGACCTGTGCCATGAGAGCAACTTGCTCGTTGAGTGGGCGTGAAGGGGGAGCCAGCGCTGGGCAAGCACTGTCCTTCCTGCTGCAGCGGGGGGTGTGAGGCGGCCAAGGACGACGCGCCAGCTTTGGTTGGCACTGCCGTGTGGTCCCTGGGTTGTCCCCTATGCAAAACAGCATATCGAAACCAATAAAATCGATGCAATGGTTGCCTGTGGATGGCTGAGGCCTGCTTGCAGCCGAAGAGGCCCAGCTGTCTGTGCCGCGGCGGCGGCACGCACGAACAGCCGCCAGGCGGGCCCGACAGCTGTCTGCGCTGGTGTCCTGCTCAGGCGGTGCCTTTATCCGGCGCTTTGCCAGAACTTCACCACCGCCCATTGCGCACTATTCGCGACGCTGCGCCGCCCCCAGCCCAGGCTGCCGGCAAGCGGTTGTGAGCCCGCGGCACCCCCACCCCCACCTGCCTGCCCGCCATGGGCACCGACCCCGCCCCGATGCCGGGGCGCCGCGGTGGCGGTCTGGTGGAGCGTGGCAGCCGCTTCCTGGCGCTGCAGCTGCGCCTCATGTCCGTTCTCCAGCTGCTCGCTGGTGTGGGCTACATCGTGCTTGCGGTCTTCCTGCAGTTCCCTCCCGGAGATCCACTGACCCTGTGAGAGCGGGCGGACGCGCCGGGACAGGCAGGGCGGCGGCGGTCGCGCCGGCGGCGGCGGCGGCAGCAGCAGCAGCCAGCCAGCCGCGCTTGCCTGCCTGCTTTCACTGACGCCCCCCCGTGCTGGCCAGCGCACGTCGTCAACACTGTTAATCTCACATACATCCATACAGGGGCTTGTGGGCCATCGGCTGCCTGGCCGTGGTGGCCGCCGTGTTTGGCCTGTTTGGCGGCTGCCGCTTCCGCTGCTGCCTGGGCGTGTACGTGGTGCTGGCTGTGCTGGCCACCCTGGCGCAGGCCGGCCTGGTGCTCTACCTCTTCATCGCGCCCGCCGACGCTGAGGAGCAGATTGCCAGCTACCAGCGCGCACAGAAGGCAGGCGTCAAGTGAGCGGCGGGGAAGGTAGCACCGGCGCAGGGAGGACAGGGCGGCCCGCCTTGTTGCTGCGCTGCTGCAAGGCTTGTGCCAGCAGCCAGGCCAATATCCTGTCTAGTGCAACATGACCATGCAGATGACGCGCGTGCAGGACTCCATGCCCAACAGTATCACCACCAGCCCCGTTCACCCACCCACCCGCCACCCCTTGCCTCCCCCCCCTGCCCAGGGAGAACCTGCACACCATAGTCATCATTGGGCGCTGGGTGCTGCTGGGCCTGCTGGGCGCGCAGGTAGCGACGATCGGGCTGGCTGCCTGCCTGCGCTGCTGCGGGCGGCCGCAGTCGTACGAGGAGTTTCAGGAGGTGGGTGCTGATGGATATGAACCTGCGGGCGGCTGGGGCTGCTGCAGCGGCGTGCGCATGGTTGTTGGGGCAGCAGGATTGAGAGGTGGGAGTTGGAGGGGTCAGGTGCTGCACGTGTTTGTGGGTGGACACGACGCGTACCTGAGTGCTTGCGCCAATGCCTGCCGCTGGCCTGCAGGAGGAGGAGCAGGCGTACGACGCTCGCCATGCGGCAGCTGCCGAGCAGCTGGACGCACTCAAGCTGAAGCTGGGCCTGGCCGAGGCGGGCGCAGCAAGCGCCAGCAGCAGCAAGCGCGTGATCAACCTGACGGCGGTGTCGGGCTCGGCGGCGGAGCGGCAGCAGCAGCAGCAGCGTGCGATGCGCAGCAGCCTGTTTGAGCGGTGCGACACCACGCAGCAGACGGAGGATGCCAAGCTGGAGGCCGAGATGGAGGCGGGCAAGATCAGCACGCGGTGGGTTGGCCAGGGCGGGGGGCAAGGGAGAGGGCAGGGGAGGGTGTTTCCAGTGCCAGGGACGAGCCACATGGTGGCATCCTCGCTCACACTCCTGGCGTGCCCCTGCTGCTCCACTGGCCTGTCCAGCATGCGGCACAGCTTTGCACCGTCTGAACCCTCACCGCCGGCCTGCCTGCCCGCCTGTACCGCCCCACCTTGCAGGGTGGCCACCGAGGCCAGCGAGCCTGCCGACGCCAACCCCTTTGATGACGCTGCAGTTGTGCAGCCCAGCCCCGGCGCCTGGCCGGCGGCCTCCACCCCCTCGGCGCAGCACTCCTTCAAGCCCTCTTGGTCAAAGGCCGGGAAGCGCTGAGGCGTGGGATACAGTTTGCGATGTTGCTAGGCTGCAGCCGCACTGATAACACAAGCACTGTCGGGCGGGGCAGGCTGCCTGCACCCAAGCCTTGCCACCCTTGGTCATGCAGCCGCCCGCGCCCCTTCTTCCCCTGCTCCTTGTTCCCTACCCTCCCTCCAACTACCTTTTCCAACTCCCCCTTTCGCACCCCTCCCTGCTCCTCCTGCTGACTGTACCAAATTGCTTGGCCTGGTTGTGCGCATGTGCTCCCGCCCTTTTGCTGTGCGCACTGCCCTCCCTATTCTGCTGCCTCTGCTGCCATACCGCACGAGCGGTGCTGCCGCGTAGCTGCACGCTGCAGCACGTCCGGGCGCCTGTAGCACACACTAGTGTCGTCGTCTTACAAAATCAGCAGCGTTCAGTTCAATGAGGTGTTGTGGCGCGCGGGTGGCCATCTGGGGGCGGGGCGGTTTGTGCATCGTCGGGGGGCCTAGCACACTTGCCAGTGCTGGCAGGAAGGGAGGTAAGGAGAAGCGCGCACATGCAGCAGGCAGCTAGGGGGCAGGGATAGTTTTGCTAGGTGGGAGGGGAGGGCAGTGCGGAGACAGGGATAAAAGGGCTAGTGGACATGGGGGGGTTGGGTACAGCACTTCTCGCGGGCAAAAAAGGCGTGGGCATGGCGCGCGGGAGGCGGGCGGGCGGCAGCGTTTGTTGGTCGCTGGGGTGGCCCCCTCCGCAAGAGGTGGCACAAAGGGGGCCCGCCCAGCAGCGTGTGCGTCTGGAGGTGGGGCGACGCGCCGGCAGGCCAGGGGGGCAGGGGCAGGCCTCCAGGGACTCAAAAGCCCCCCCGCTGCCTCGCGGCGGCAGGTCAGGGGGGGCGTCATGCCGGGGCGTGCGTGTCGCGTACAGCGAGCGCGCCCGCCGCCTCACGCGGTTTTGCGCAGGTAGCGTGACAGCTGCGCCACCGCGGGGGTGTAGGCAAAGTAGCACCAGGGCACCCAGGCCAGCATGCCAGAGTGGGGGATCTCTGTGAGGATGGTGGCCTCGGGGTAGTGCCAGAGCTGCACAGCAGGAGAGCAAAACGCAGGGCGGGGAGAGGGGCGGGGAGGGAGGAAACGGGCGGTGAGGTCGGGAGCTGGGGGAGGGTTGAAGGGAGAGGCCGCCGGGCGCGGCGAGCGGCCCCAGCATGCACAGCCGCTCCCGGGCTGGCTGCACCGCCACGTTCCCGGCCGGCGCCGCCAGCTGCAGCAGGCTGTGTTGCGCACCCACCCGCACCCGCACCCACACCCACACACCTGCAGGATGTGCATGAGCATGAGCTCGCTGGCGGGGCACACCAGCGCGCACAGCAGGCCCAGCGCCAGCCCCTGCTTGGTGCCGTCGAACACGAGGTAGTTGAGCGCCGCGCAGCCCATCAGCGCCAGCGAGATCTGGTCGGGCGACACGTCGGCGGCGTACAGCCCGCTGGACAGGGCCAAGGTGGCGGCCACGGCGCTGCGAGGGGGGAGGGAGCGCGGGGCGCGCAGGAGGGTGAGCGGCGAGGCGTGGGCGGCGAGTGCGCAGCACACATGGAGCAGCACACGGCCGCATGCAGGCTCGCCAGCGCTGCACGACCTGCGGCAGGGGCAACAGCGGCGGCGCTGCCGAGGCGCCTGCACCAGCGCTCACCCAAAGGAGAGGCACATGGTGCCCAGGTTGCAGCGCCGGAACGCGCTTTCAGTGGCTGCGTCGCTCCCCTCCAAGAACCAGCCGTCGGCCGCGAGGTACAGGCCGCCCAGGGCCAGGTAGAACGCTGCGCAGGAACAGCAGCGCAACAAAATGGAGTCGGTGGGCGAGGAGGCGGAACGGTAAAAGGAGTGAGTCGGGGCGGGGCTGACGCGACGACAGGCACGACCGCCGGCTCCGGAAGCGCGCACCTGCCAGCAGCGGCGGCACAAAGGCCGAGGTGTGAAGGCCGCCGTGCACCAGCGGCAGCTTGTCGTAGACCAGCACGCCGACGCTAGAGTGGATGCCGTCCATGTCTGCAGGGGGGAAGGCGGGGGTGGTTGGTTGCAAGCGAGGGAGGAGGCGCCCCCTCTGCCGACCGCCACCTGTCGGGCGCAGCGGTGCGGTCCCGGCACAAGCACTCACAGGTGCCGATCGAGGCGCCCGTCAGGCCCAACGTGGTGAAGATGGAAACCATCTCGCCCGCGCGCACGCCCTCCTTGCCCTTGGAGGGCGGCGAGGAGGGCAGGCGGGTGGACGCGGCACGCGCCGCGACTGCCGCCGCGCGGCCGCCCGCTCGCCGCTGCAGCGGCGACGCCCGCAAGGCGGCCAGGGTGCTGGGCGCGCAGACGACAGCCGGCATGGCTGCTGCGATGCAGTGGCACTGATGGTGGGCGCCGAGGAGCGAGGGGATGCAAGGGGCGAGGAGAGGTGCAGAGGCGGCGCTGGCAAGCTGGCAAGGTGCGAGCGATGAGTGCTGGCAACGACAGGGAGGAAGAAGGCCGCGGCACAACGGCTCACTTATCTCAGCACGGGGATCTCGCCTGCTGAGGCAAACTCCAGCACGTCGGCACGCTCGCCAGTTGGCAGTTCCCCCCCTGCAATTGCGAGAAGCAGCTCCGACGACGAGCACTTCCAGATACTGAGAGCTCGGCCTACAAACGCCGTGTCCCAGAACGGCCACACACCCGCTTGGCGCCAACCGCTGGCGTCGCCGCCTCCCCGTCTCTGCGCTCTACGAAGCACCAGCTATGACCAGGCTATCGGTGTTCGATCGACTGGGCCCACTGCCAGTGGGAGAAGGCCAGCAGGCAGCGGCGCCGCAGGGCTGCCTGCCGCCGCCACCCGGCCTGCCGCCGCCCAAACAGTGCTTGGCGCTGCAACACCCGCTCATTGCCAAGCAGCTCGCGGCTTGCCAGCTGGAAGCAGCAAGCACCAGCAGCTGTTGCCCGCCGGCGGCGCCGCCATACCAGCACCGGCAGCGCCAGGCGGGGCGAGGCGGTGGCAGCAACGCCCCACGCTCCTGCCAGGCCAACCCACATGCCGCGAAGCCGCTTCCCGGGCAGCAGCAGTGGCGGCGGCGGCAAGGCCGGCGAGGCAGCAGAAATGATGCTCCCAGCTCAAGCGCCGCCAGCCCAGGCGCCGCCGAGCAGCTGCAAGCGCGGCTGCGCCGCCTGCAGGCTGAGCGAGATGCATCGGACGAGGCGTTGGCGGCCATGGCGGCGCAGACGCAGGTGGGTGGAGGATGGCACGATCGGAACACGCAAGTATGTGGCTGCACGTCCTGTCATGCATCCCAAGGGGACTGTAATGGTGGGCATTGCTCTGCCCTTGCAGGGAAGACTCCCTCTCCCTCCCTGCCTCATGCCTGTGGCACCCCGCTCCCCATGCAGGCCCTGCTGGCAGAGAAGGCAGCGCTGGCTGTGCAGGCGGCGGCGCTCGAGGCGCAGAAGCGGCAGCTGGAAGAGCAGCTCAACTACCTGCTGCCGGCAGAGGTGAGCGGGAGTGGGGCGGTGGGCTGGATGGCGGAGGGACATCGGGCTTGCATCCAGCAGCAGCCTTGCAGATGCCAGTGGTGAGCTCCTGCGTGCGCTTGCCTCAAACTTGCACCGCCCCCTTTCGCCGTGCTGCAGGAGTCTGAGGAGTGGGGTTATGAGGGGGAGGAGGAGGAGCAGGCGGCGTGCGGTAGCGGCATCAGCAGCGGCTGCCAGCCCGACACGCCGCACGGGCAGCTGCCCGACGGCATGGCGGCGGCGCTGCAGGGGCGGCTAGGCACGCTCGCGGCGGAACGCCGCCTGCTGCTGGCGCAGGCGGACGGCAGCAGCGGGCCAAGCCCCGGCGGGCCAAGCCCCGGCAGCGGCGGCAGCAGCACGCGACAGCGCCAAGAAGGCAGCAGCCCCAGGTGAGCAAGCTGAGGCGCTGCTGCAGCCCAGCCTGACCATTGAAGAATTAGTTCCCCTTTGCTGCGCCACGCCCACCCATGCGTCCTCCATTCTCGTCCTCCCTTCCCCTTTGCCGATGCCACACATTTGCTTGCGCATTGAGGTGCCATTGTCACAGCAAGATGGTCACAGCACAGCACAGAAGTCAGGGGGAGGAAGGAGCAGAGGGTCAACAGCAGGGGGAACGTGGCAGCGAGAGGGCAGGAGCAGGGAGCGGAGCAGAACAGAACAAACAGCAGGGAGAGAGCCAGGCAGGGGAGAGAGCCAGGAAGGTCCAGGGGGGAGGCAAACCGATGTCCAGGGCAGAGGCAGCGCCCCCAGGTGGGGCCGGCCGTCGCCACCACCCACCGCACACGACGCAAGTGGTATCCCTGCACGCAGCAGGCAGGTCGAGCAGGAGGCCAGTGTGCACGGTTGCAGGTGCAATGCCACAGCAGATGATGCGATGATACTGCGAGCGCACGCGGGTGCATGGATGCATGGGAGATGTGGGGCAGGCCTTTCCGACGCGCCAACAGTGCCACGGCGGGGGCGCGAGGCCCCCGCCGGGCTGAGCGCGCGGCTGAGAGTGCCCCCCGCCGGCCGGCCCTGCCAGAGCAGGGCGCGGCGCGACGCTTGCTGTTCGCCGTTCGGAATTATACCTATTCCCGTGATACCACCCTCAGCCAGTGACTAACGGCTAGAGGACTCGGCCACCGGCGGTGCTGCGGTCCCGGGCATGCATGCGGTGCAGGCAGGCGCAAGTGTGTAGGCAGGCGTGCGTGCAGGCAGGCGTGCGGGCCGGCACCACATGACCCCCAGGTGCGAATGTGCACTCCAGCAGCAAAAGTGGTGCAGCGCTGCGCGGCAGGGCAGCGCACGCCAGGGTGGTGCCGCTCACCGACAGTAGCCGCTCCGCAGCAGAAGGCAGAGGCGGGCCCTACCGGTGGTCGGGCAGCGCCGTGCCTGCAACACGGCAGGAGGTGTGCCATGGTTTCAACACACGATGCAGCGCACGCCCTGTTGAACATGCTCAATCTTCATATCCCCCCCCACGCTCCCAGCAGCCAGCTTCTCCCTCCCTCCCCCCTGCACACTGCCCCCGCGACCGCCCCCCCCCCCTCGCCTCGCTCCAGGTTTGCCTTGATCTCCGCGGTGGCTGTGCCAAAGGCGCGCTCGATCTTGGCGTTGAAGTGGGCGTTGCGGTCGTTGATGTAGTCAACGTCCTGCGCAGCACGGGTGGTTGGATGATGGTTAATGCGTGACCAACGAGTGTTTGAATGATTGGTCGGTTGGTTGGTTGGTTGGTTGGTTGTTGATGTTGAATGATTGGTCGGTTGGTTGGTTGGTTGGTTGTTGATGTTGAATGATTGGTCGGTTGGTTGGTTGGTTGGTTGGTTGTTGATGTTGAATGAATGACACAATGGCTGATGCACAACGAAATGGGCAGCGGCTGGACGGCGGGAGGGCGCGGCTGAGAGGGCAGACGACGGGGGGAACTTTCTGCGAGCTGCCCGAGCTGCTGCTGCTGCGAGCCTGGCCCGCCCCGCCCCGCCCCACCAACCTTGTCAGCACGGAAGGCACGCCGCCGGCTGAAGTTTTTGTTCTTGCTGCAGCCACATTCGGGGAGCAAACAACGGGGCTCAGGTGGTGGGCGCAAGCGGGACCCACAGGGGAAGGTGTGGGCCGGCGGCAGGGCTGCCCATGGGCCGCCGCAGCAACAGCAGGTAGCGCAGGCTGCGTGCGCCCAGGCTGCCCACCTCCCCCAGCCGCCTTCACGGTACAACAGCAGCGATGGTGGCCTCCCACAGCAGCCCGCCCGGACCCACCGCTCGTTCAGCTCCGCCACCATGCGGTCGACCGCTGCCTCAGAGGGCTGCGAGGTGCCGCCATAGCGCAGCGAGTCGGCGGCGCGGTAGAACTCTGGGTCGGAGGCCTGCGCAAAGAGAGGCCAGCGGGTGAGGTCTCTAGTTCGGGTGAGGTCTGGCAGGGCCGACCCAACCAGACCCACCTCTGACCGCCCCCCTCGCGCACACCCATGGCCGCCGCTGGTGGAGGAGCCCCTCGGGTGGGAACAGGAAGGGAGGCAGGTGAGCACTGCGCACCGACAGGCGCTGCGGGGGGGCCCACCCACACACCTTGGCTGCTTCGTACTCTGACCGGTCTGGCTTGATATTGTCTGTGCGCTTGTCGTACGCCGCTGCCAGGGTGGCCTGGTCGAACATCTCACTGCAGGGAGAGGGTTTGCGTGGGCGGGGTGGCGCGTGGGAGGACGAAGAGAGGGGCAGCGCAGGGAGGCGTGGCACCCACCCATCCTGCATTCGGCCCCCACACGCCCGCCTGCCGCCGCCGCCGTTGCCGCCAGCTACGCTTCACAACACCCGTCCAGCCAGCAGCAGACAAGAACAAACGAAGGTATGGGGGGAGCAAGCCGGGCGCTGCGTGCAGCACTCACATGCCCGTCGGCGCCGGCTTCTTTTCCTTCTTCTTGTACAGCGCCTCTGCCGTCTCAGCGGTGTCCAGCCGGTAGGCCTTGCTGGGGTCCAGGCCCAGCCGCTGCAGCTCCTCAGCCTGTGGATGCGGGGGGGAGAGGGGTTTTGAGTTGGGTGCAGTCGTGAGGGTATGCATTGATGGGCAGGGTGGCGACGGGGCGGGCGCACATGCAAAGGGGCGGTGGCGCAGGCAGACGAGGCCGGCCTGCGGGCAGGCAGGCCGCAGGTGGCAGGTCTCGTCGCCTGCCCGGCCCTCCTCACGCCCCTCCCAGCAACGACTGCTGCTGCCGCCTCCGCTGCCCACCCACCTTCCCCTGCCCCTCCCCACCCACCTTCTTCTTCTGCTTCTCCTCAAACCACTTGCGCTTGTTCCCCTGCCGGTCGCCGGGGGCGCCGCCGTCGCCCGCCGCCGCGTCCGCCTTTGCCGCCGCCTGCTTGCGCTTCTCCGCCACCACCGCGTGCTCGTTGGCCTTGCGCGCCGCCTTCATGCGCTGCTGCAGCTCCCACAGCTTCTTCTGGCGGGGGTTCATCCCTGCTGTGGGGTCGGGCAGGTGCCCATCATCGCCCTCGCCGCCCTCTCTCTCGCTCTGCTCGCCCGTCGCCGCCGCCGGCGCGGCGCCGTCCTGCGGGCGCGCCGGCGCCGCCGCTGGCGCCGCGCCGGCCTGCCGCGCCTCCGCCTCTGCCCGCTCCTTCTCCTCGAGCTCCCTCAACTCGTCCTGCGCCGTCTTGAAGGGCAGCGCGCCGCCGCCCGCGCCGCCGCCCTGCAGTAGGGGGGAGGGAAAGCGCGGCGGCCGGGCGCGGTCAAGACGGGCGTGGCGGCTGGGCTGTCTTCACCCCTGCCGAGGTGTCAGAGACGCTTTTCCGACGCAAGGTGACCGAGACATGGCGTCACAGGTGTGTCACATGTGCATGCGAGCCGACAGCGCCGCGCACACGCTTGCGTACCTGCAGCGCCTTGAGGCGCGCGCGTGCCTCTGCGTCCGGGTCCACGAATGTGGGGTCGCGCTTGGCTGCCGCCGCCTCCTCGCGCTCCTTCAGAATCTTGGCCATGATCTGGCGGCGGCTGGGCAGCTGCGGCAGGGTGTCCAGGGAGCGCAGGGCAGCTGATTACAGGGCTTTCCAGTTGTCAAAAGGCAGCACCGTGGCGGGTAGCACTCCTCGCAGCCTCACCTGAGGTGCGCAATCATCCAGCCCGCATCACCTACCCACCCACCCACACCCACACCCCCACCCACACCCCCACCCACACAACTCGCCTCTCCGCAGTCTGCAATGTAGATTTTCTGCGCGGTGCGCCCAGTGCGGGAGCCCAGCGCCTCCATGCGCCGCACCACCGGCAAGCCCTCGGTAACCTTGCCAAACACAACGTGCTTGTCGTCTGCGCACACATGGTGTGTGGGGGGGGAGGGGTGGCAGAAGGGGTTCAGAGAGCCGCCATGCAGGAGCGAGCAAGGCAGGCGAGGCAGCCGCGCCGGCGTGGCAAGCTGCACGCCAAGCGGACCCGGCGCTCGCAACGCATGCAGGCACGCACCCAGCCATGGGCAGGCCGCGGTGGTGATGAAGAATTGTGAGCCGTTTGTGCCGGGGCCGGCGTTGGCCATGGACAGCATGCCAGGGTCTGTGTGCCGCAGGGTGAAGTTCTCGTCACCAAACGTGTCGCCTGTCGGAGGCAGGGAGGGGGGGGAGAAGCCAAGGAACGGGAGGTCGGCTGCTGGCCCAGACTGGAGAGGGCAGATGGGGGGAGCTGGCAAGCAGCGCAGGGACCCTCGCAATGCCGTGCGCCATCGACCCGCACGCACCATAGATGGACTCGCCGCCGGTGCCGTCGCCGTCAGTGAAGTCGCCACCCTGGCACCTGCAGCATACGGGTCGGGTGGCGGGCGTGGTGAGGCAGCAGTGCCAGCCCGCAACCCTGCTGGCGCGCGGCCAGCAGGGCCACGGGTCTCCCTTCCCACTGCTCCCTTCCCCTGGCGCCCCCCCCCCCATCATGCGCACATAAACTCTGGGATGACGCGGTGGAAGATGGAGCCCTTGTAGTGCAGGGGCTTGCCCTTGCGGCCCACGCCCGCTTCTCCGGTGCACAGCTGCCTGTGGGAGGGAACAGGAGGGCGGCAGCGAGTGGCGGCAGGGACGGCGGCGGACGCGGCAGCCAGCAAGGCGGCGGCGGTGGAGTCGGGACGGCGCCGCCGGTCCCGCCTGTGGCCAGCATCACGACGTGCTATACTGCCAGGGTATTGAGGGGACGCAAAAGGGCCAGCACGCGGGCGGCCCAAGATGGTTTGCCCAGCCCTCCCTGAGGCTCGCCTGAAGTTCTCCACCGTCTTGGGCACCACATCAACGAACAAGGTCACCACAATGCGCCCCGCCTCCTCGCCCGCGATAGAGATGTCGAAGAACACCCGCGGGGCGTCGAGCCCGTCGCCTGAAAGCATCGTGGCCTAGCGGGGCGGACTCGCGTGTTGCACAGCACTAGAGAGACACTAGAACGAGCAGGGATAGGTGTGCCTGTCGAAATGGGGGGCCTTGCGGCTGCCCGACTCGAGGCAGGTGGGGCTGCAAAGCCGCTGTGTTAGTGGCCGCTACATGCTACATGCGCCGCTGCCACTAACGGCACCCCTCCTCGGGCTGTGCCACTCCGTGCCGGTGAGGAGGAGCCACGGAGCGCCTTGGGCGGACTGCCAGCCACCTCGTCCTCCGACTCGGGCGCTGGCAGCCGCTCTGCGGCCTGTTGCTGCTGCTGCTGCTGCTGCTGCTGCTGCCCCGGCGCGGCGGGCGCCTTGCGCTTGCGGGCCGCATGCGCCGCGCCGCCGCCCGCCTGCTGCTGCTGCGTCGGCGCGGCGGGCGCCGTGCGCTTGCGGGCAGCAGGCGCCGCGCCGCCGCCCGCCCGCTGCTGCTGCGCCGGCGCGGCGGGCGCCGTGCGCTTGCCCCCGTCGTACTGCAGTGCGGAACATGACAGACACAGGTGTGTAACGCGGGGTGACGATCGTGGATCTGGCCAGGGAAGGGCTGCAACAAATGATGTGGGCGCCAAAGGGCAGCAAAGCGCATGCTGGCAGGTGCGGGCGGCAGCGGCGGCCAGCAGGTGCGTGCGGAGCCCTGCGGGCACGGTCTGCTCACCTCCTCCACCTCCTCCTCGCTGACATAATCAAGCAAGTGCGCTGGCTTCTTGATCTGCCGCTTTGAGCCGGCGCGCGCAGTGGCTGGCTGCTGCTCACGGTTGGGCGGGAGAGCAGAGCCAGTGAAAGTCGGGGTCAGCATCCACACATGACGGGGGCAGTGGCGGCGCACAGTGGTGACAGAAAAGTACAGCGCGCTGCCCCACCGCGCTGCATCACCGTGTCTGCGGTCTGCACTCGCCGGCCCCGCTCCAGCCACGCGCGCAGGCCGAATTGCACACGCCCCTCGATCTCGCGCCTGCAGGCGGGGATTGTGAAAGGGATGGCCGTCATTGACACTTGTGGCTGGCGGACAGGCAGGCACGCAGACGGCTGGCGGGCGAAGAGGCGGGCGGACAGGTGGGCAGCGTGGCGGTGGTGGCAGCGGGCGCGGCAGCCGCCAGCTTACCTAACAATTTCTCCATCGGGCTGTTCAGCGCTGAGCCGCAGCCGCGTGTGCATGCTGCTACGGAGCTGCGGGCAGTAGGTGGCCAGCATGTCGCGCGCCTTCATTTCCGCTGCCAGATCGCCTGGTGATACAGCGGAAGTGGGACCACGTGTCGGAACGTGGGCACAAACAAATGTGGGCTTTCCCACCGCGCGAGGAGAGGGTGCGCTTGTAGCGAGTAGCGGCTGTTGTGCGGCAGGCGGCGACGTCTGGGGCGGTTGCCGTGGTAGCGGCGGTGTGCGCGCCGCCGCCGCTCCGGGAACCCCCCCCCCCGGGCGCAGCGGTGGACGCACTTGCACTCCCTCCCGAAGCCCAACCTGGAGTCGTCCACTCCTGCTTCTCCTCCAGCAGCCGTATTGCAGCCTCGCGCTGCGAGTCCTTGCCCTGGCGCCGGGTCTTCCCGTAGCCGGGTGGTAGCGCAACGGACCGCCATACTGTAGTTTGTCGTTATTGCGATCGAGCGCCGCGAGTGGCGGAAATGAGAGGGCCAGCTCGGCCCGTCGCCCGCCATGGCGCCGGGTGTTGCTCAAAGTAGCGCGCAGGGCCTGGCAAGAAATTATGGTGCGCATGGCGGCGGGCAGGCCCCCTTATGCGCGCAGTAGAGCGAATTGCATGCTGTGCCCGTGGCGTGCTGCGTGCAGGAGGCTAGTCGCAGGGACCTTCGCTGTTCCAGACCGCAAGCACAAGTTGCACTCCGCGCTCAGCTAGCCAGCGCTGCTTGGAGCTCGATCATCGCCTGCGCGCCCATCAGCTCGAACCAGGGCCGAGCCTGCACCAAGAGTGCATACAGGACCAGGGCGTCACGCAGCAGCGGCGGCAGCGCCACCCGGCAGGCAAGCAAACGGCAGCAGAGGCGGCAGCGGCAGCGGCGCCTCGCCCTCCACTTGCCTGTCGTGAAGCGTAGCGAAGCAGCGCCGGCAGCAGCAGCGTGGCAGCATGCTGTTCTACAGCTACTTCAAGACGCTGGTGGGCAAGGAGGTGAGTCTTTGCGACGCTGTCGGCGGCACAGCTCGCCGTGGGTTACCCAGCTTCCGTCGAGGTCCTGCCGTCGTCGCCTTGCTGTGTGGGTCCTGCCGTAGCTCACGGCCTGCCCTCTGTGTGTTGTGTTCCAGATTACGGTGGAGCTGAAGAACGATTTGGCCATCACCGGCACGCTGCACAGCGTGGACCAGTACCTCAACATCAAGCTCAACAACATCCGCGTGGTGCGCTGCGGAGGGGCGGGAAGGCGGTGGGGCGGCACGACATGTGCATGGCATGGTGGTGCAGGCGCAGCAGGGTGGAGCTGTCGAAGGGACACGTCCAGACAGCCCGAGAGAAGCCCTGTAGGAGCTGCTCGCTCGATCCTGCTGCCGCTGCACGTCAGAGCTCCTGCCAGCCTGCTGCCGCGTGCTGCCCAGGCCACGGCGGAACGCACGTGCCTGACGTCCGCCTGCCCGCCTGCCCGCCCGCTCCCCTCACTGCAGGTGAACGAGCAGAAGTACCCCCACATGCTGTCTGTGCGGGCCTGCTTCGTGCGCGGCTCCGTGGTGCGGTACGTGCAGCTGCCGCCCGGGTCTGTGGACGTTGAGCTGCTGCATGATGCCACCAGGAGAGAGGCGCGCGGCGGGTGATCAGGGGCAGCACAACGGCGTCGGCAGCGCGGCTGTCGTCCCCGTCCCCTCGCCCAACCCCCAGCTTCCCCTTCCCGTGCTCCAGCTTCCCCTCCCTTCTTCCGTCCCGCTTTCTGCTCCCCCCGCCTTCTTTGCAACAACAGAGCACTATCATGTTACATTGTGAGGAAGCGTGAAAGGGTGAGGAAAGGGGTCCGCGGTGCGTAATTTGAGGCGTAGTTTTGGCGCGGGCGGTGTATAGCTAGTGCCGGTAGGCAGTGTCAAGGGGTGGGGTAAGAGGTTGTGTGTAGTCAAAAGGCAAGGGCGGCTATGCCGCAGCTGTGTAGCAGCATATGCCTCGGGAGGAAGAATCGCCGCGGGGGCGCCGACATGAATAGGGAGGCTTGGAAAACGCCTGGATGCGATGTGATGAACAAAAGGGAGGCATGGGCACAGGTACACGGGTGCGACGCGCGTGCAGCCCCGCCGCGTGGCTGGGCCGCGCACGACGCAAGACGGGGGAGGCCAGGTGGCGGAAAAAACTGGCAGGGGGGGTCAGCAGGGGCAAAGTGGGGGAGGAACAAGCACGCGCGGGGTGTTATGCTGGTGCACAGGGAGGGGAGAGACAGGGGTGACGGTGCGGTCGGGGCGTGTCGTTTGGGCAGGAGCGGTGCTGGGCAGGTGGCAGGGGTGCGACGACGAGGGGGCGCTACGACTGGGGGCTGTGCAGGAGGCATCATGCTCGAGGCAGCATGCCGCCCCAACGAGGTGCACAGTGCATCTGCTGCTGTGCATGCACGTGCCCGTGGTGCTGCTGGTGGCAGCCGCGGCGCTGGCGCTGCGGTTGCGGCAGCGGCGCGGCGCGCAGCTGCGCAGGGGGCTGCTGCACGCCGTCGCCGCGGCGCATGCCGGTGCGGTGCAGCGGCAGGCAGAAGCCCTGCACCGTCAGCACCAGCTCCGAAAACCGTTGCAAATACTCCTGCGAACGACGGAACAGAAGGGTTGAGGCGAATGTCAGCGACCGTTCACGCACCGGAGAGGCCGGCGGCTGCTTACACTGGTGCGATCCAGGCTTGCCCATGCTGCTGCCACACTGCGTAACTCTGCAGGACCCCCTCGCAGCACCCACCTCCATGTCCAGCTGTGCTACTAGTCCCTTGTCGTAGGCGGCGCGGCGGGAGGGGTCGGAAAGCACCTGGTACGCCTCCCGCAAAGCATGAAATCGCTCTGCTGCCGCCGCTGCTGCGCTGCTGCCGCTGCCACCGCTCTTGTCTGCACGTACATTGGGCACCAGGGGCCAGTCAGGAGCAAGGGTTAGGTGCATTTGCATCGTGACGCTGCCCCGAGGGGTGGAAGAGCACTGGCAGATTCCCATGTGTGGCACGCGGGCAGGCACGCGCTGCCCGCCAGGTGGGACCTGCGACCGGGAGGCGGCGACGCATCAGCGTGCTCGCCGAACATTGGGCCTGCTCACCTGGGTGGTAGCGTAGTGCCAGGCGTCGCCACTGCTGCTTGATTTCTTCTTGTGTGACCTGCAGCCGAGGAGAGGGGAGTTGAATGATGATGAGCGTGTGTCGGTGGACGGGTGTCGGCCTCCTACCCGTCCGCCGCCGCCTGGGGCCGCCTCCGCGACGCCGGCCCCGCGGCTCGGCAGCCGTCCGGACGGCGTGTCGTTAGTCCAGGCGGCGCCGTGGCGGGGGCGTGGGAAAGGCGGCCCCCTCAGAATCCGCCTCAAGTTGGGCCCACACGAGCCTCCAGGCTGCCCCAGTCCCTGCTCCCACGCTCACGCTTATGCTGGGAAGCTCGAGGATGCTATACAGCGAGCTGGCGCGCTCCTCTTCCGGCGCGCACCACATAGCCGCCCAGTCTGCCCACATAGCCACGCTGTCGGCGCGCCGACGTTCTATTTCAGCCAGGAAAGCTTCTTGCTGAACGTTTACGCGGCCGGAGGCCGTGAACGCCAGCTGTTCAGGCGAGCCGCTGCTGCGAGATGATGCGGCTACCGCCGCGCGGCCCTCCAAAACCGGCCATTCCTCGGCCCTCGACGCATACCTCGGTTGGTATACTCCTTGAGAACAGTGCGTCACTGTGCCAGTCGCTGCTCGGGCCCCCCCAAGTCTTGGTTCACCCTTCACCAGCTCTCGGGCGTTGGAAGCGCTCCTGGGCATCGCAACTGCGCTCCCATCAACACCACCGGTCCGCCCAAGCCCCCAAAGCAGCGCTCGGCCGATGTTTCTCGCTGGCTCAGCCTCTACGACTGCTAGCCACGTCTGTGCGCCGCAGGCCTCCAGCAGAGTGATTGCACGGGCACGCCAGGGCGCAGAGGGGCGGCCACGGGGGCGAGAGAAAGCTAGGAGGAGGCACGTCGCTGCCGCCGCTGGCGTCTCCCGCCAGCCCCGTCACCCACGCGCCAGCTTGCCCACCCTCGCCGCCCGTCTCCCCCCACCACCACCGCCTCGCGCAGGCGTGCGTGTTGGCGCTGCAGCAGCCCGCAGCGATGACGGCGAGCAGCAGCGGCACGCTGCCTGCGCGGCCGCAGCGGCGCCTCGCGCTCGCGGTCTCCGCAAACACGCAGAAGAGCAACTCCACCACCAAGAAGCGCACGTCCGGGCCGCCCGGCCTGCCGCCAATCAACGACAACAGCGGCGGCGGAGGCGGCGGTGGCTGGGACGGCCATCGCATCGCCCGCAACGTCGCCATCAACGCCGCCCTCTTTGGCATCTACTGCCTGCTGGACAGCGGAGGCCCCGGCAACATCTTTGGCGGCGGCGGCGGTGGCGGCGGCGGCGGCGGCGGTGAGTGCAGGATGCCTTTTGTGGTGTTTAGGTCAGCTGGTGCAACTGGCGGTATGTGGCAGCTGATGCGACCGCCATGCAGCCGGAGTGGCCCACCTCGCCTCGGCCCACCTGCCGCGACTAGCTCTGCCCCTCACATGTCGCCCCTCGATATGCCTTTTTCCACAGGCGGCGGCGGCGGCGGCGGGTGGAACGGCTGGGGCGGCGGCGGCGGCGGGGGCAATGGCCCCCACAACATGCCGCAGCCTGACATGCCGCAGCTGACGATGCGTGAGCTGGATTACGACGAGGACGAGGTGGGGTGCTGCTGCTGCCCTCTCGCCGGGTTGGTGTCGCCGCACGTGCTGCTGAACCAGGCCCTTTGGCGCGGTTGGGCCATGCGTCTGCTGGACCGACCCGCCTGGGCCACGCGTATGCTTCTCCCGCTGCTCGACAAGGCGACAGTGTGGCTGCTGGCTGCTGGATCGACCGTCCTGCCGTTTGCCCGCCCGTCCTCCCACCTGCAGCCGTCCTCACGCAAGCAGACCCGCGGCAAGAAGAAGGGCGGCACGAAGCGTGCGCCGCGACTGGCCACCTCCTGAGCACGGCGCGTGCCTCAGAGCATGTGCCTGCTCGTCCGTCTGTCGACGCCTAGGAGCAGCAGCACCACTGTGCGCAGCCTGCTGATAGGGCTGAGCGCAGCCTGCTGCGCCCATCCATTTCCTCTGATCAACTTATGCGCTTCCTCCCCACCCTCTCCCCTCCCCTCTCCTCTCATTCCTGCGGCAACCAAACCAGCGCTGCACCCCAGGCCCCAGCCCTCTGTGCCTCCCATTGCCGGCCATGGGCGCCCCCGGCGGCCCCCCCCCCCCACACACCAACAGCCAACTCATGACAGCGCAGCCCTCTCTGGCGGCCCCTCGCCCCCCTCAAGACTCTCCATCCCCAGCCTGCATTTAATTTTCGCCGGCGCCCCCGCCTGCTTTCGTTGCCCCGCCCACTGCTTTGCACCCGCTCTCGTTTTCTCTTCCTCAGCCGCCGCTCTGTACACACCTCGTTGCGGCGGCGGCACCGCCGCATGCGCATGCCCTCAATGCCCGTCGCCTTCTCGATTTTGTTGTCCTGCGCAGTGCCATGTGCTGCAAATCCCGTGCAGCAAACGATTCGTTCAGTTACAGAAGGAGAGGGGGAAGGAGAGAGGGAGAAAGGAAGGAAGGAAAGCTCGGCGGAGCAGGGGACAGCAGGGGACAAAGCGAGCAGCAGCTGCCTGTCTCGCGCGTTCTCTCGGCGCTCGCACTCGGTGGGGCTGGGCTGGGCAGGCAAACAGTGTACTCTTGGGCACGGGCTCAAAGCATTTGGAAGATGGCAGATGACATTTGGAACGAGAGACGCTCCCGGGAGAAAATTGCTGGGAGAAGGTTGCACCACTGTCGGAGGCTGGTAGGCTTAGCGGCGGGGCAGGCGCGCGCCGCCCGTCCCCCCAGACTCTTCCTCTCCAAGCTCCTCCTCCTCCTCCACCTCGTCCTCCTCCTCCGCCGCCTCCTGAGCCTCGCTCAAGCCGTGCGACGTGGCACGGCGGAGGCAGCGCCGCCTGCCATCCTCCTCCCGGTCATCCTCATCCTCATCCGACCCGCTTGGCCCCCCGCCGGACCGCCCCCCGGCAGACGGCCCTACGCTGGCTACAGCCGCCGCCGCCGCCGCCACCACCTCCTGCTGCTGGCTGAAGCTGGCGCCCTCCAGCTGGCGCTGCCACATGGCGGCGTACAGCCCGCCACGCTGCAGCAGCTCGGCGTGCGACCCCGCTTCGGCCACGCTGCCGCCGTCAAACACCTGCAGGCAGGGGGTGGCAGGGAGAGGGGGAGGCATGCAGTCGTGCGCAGCAGGAGCGCAGGGTGGGCGAGGACGCAGCTCAGCAGGGGGGCCAGCGGTGCACTTGCAGCGAGGGGCAGGCGCAGCAGCAGAGGGGGTTGGCACCACATTTTGAAGCCAGGTGCCAGGCACAGGCAGGTGCAGCCAGCCAGGAGCAGGGCAAGCGCCACGGTGGGCCCCCCTCACCAGGATGAGGTCCGCATCTGCCACCGTGGAGAGGCGGTGCGCAACCAGGATGGTGGTGCACTGCTGCCGCAGCCCCGCGACAGACTCCTGCTCGGCAAGAAGGGGGGGGGGGGGGGGGCGGGGGCAGGGAGGAGATGAGTGGGGCACCCTGCGCACGCAGCAGAGACTCGGTCCTGGGAATGCCGAGTGCGCCGTGGTGCCATTTCTTGATGCTGCCAGCCAGGCGCCAGCCAGGCGCCAGCCAACTCGACCACCACCGCCCACCCACCGCCACCGCCCACCCACCCCCCCACCGCCCACCCACCCACCTGGATCATGCGCTCTGTGAGGCTGTCCAGCGCCGAGGTGCCCTCATCCAGCACCAGGATCTGAGGGGCAGGCAGGCAGGGAAGAGGATACTCTTGATGCGTGTCCACAGGTGACTAGTAATGGTGTGGATGCGGTGTGCACGCGGGCCAGGCGCACGCCGTGTGTTGTGAACAAGTAAGTACTACAGGGCCCGCCAGAAGCGCACACCACCCAGCAGCCGGTCCACCCCGCTGTGTGGCCCTGTGTGGCCCGCACCTTGGGCCGGCGCAGCACGGCTCGTGCAAACGCGACGCGCTGCTTCTCGCCGCCGCTGAGGCGCAGGCCGCGCTCTCCCACCACCGTCTCGTAGCCCTCTGCAGCAGCAGGAGATCGAAACAGGCACGCGGGAGGGGCATGGGTCAAGTGAAGGCAGGCGCAGCAGACAGTGCTCGCCAGCTGTGGCCAATGCAGCCCGGCTCGCCAGCCCCCATGCATCGCACGCACAGCGCACGCACATGCACCGCCTCCTCCCCAACCCCTGCTCCTCCGCCGCTCCCGCACCTGGGAAGCGTCGCGTGATGGCTTCGTGTATGTGCGCGACGCGCGACGCCGCCTCGACCTCCCCGTCGCTGGCATATGGCCGCCCGTACCGGATATTGTAGCGGATGGACTCGTTGAACAGGACCTGCCAGCGAGAGGAGGGAAGGGAGGCGATCGGCGGCAGGCCGGATGGCCCAGGAGGAGAGCATGTGCATGAGTCGCAGGCGCAGGCACGCGGCGATCACGCCACCCACCCACCCACCCACCCACCCACCCACCCATCCACACTCACGCAGTCCTGGGGCACCACAGCAATGGCGGAGCGCAGCGAATGCAGCGTGACCGCCGTCACGTCGGCGCCGTCGATCAGCACGCGCCCTGCTGTCGGGTCGTAGAACCTGCAGGTGGGGTGGGGTGGGTGGGTGGGTGGGGGGGGTGGGGGGGGGGGGGGGGGGGGGGGACTCGGTGGGTGGGGGGGGGGGGGGCGGCGGTAAGAGAGAGCCCTGCCGCCAACATGCCGGTAGCATACGTGGACCTGTGGCCAGCTGAAGCGAGGCGGCAAAACATGACCACTGCCACCGGTGCCGGTGCCACTCGGCCACCCGCCGCTGGTCTAGACGACCAAATGTGTCGCCGTCCTTTGCAAAAGAGGCCTCGCCGTTCTTGCAAAAGGGGCCTCCCACCCACCCGCCCGCCTGCCTGCCTGCCTGCCCGCAGGCCTGTCGGCCCCGACCCGCACCTGACCAGCAGGCGCACTAGCGTCGACTTGCCAGAGCCGGTGGCCCCCACCAGCGCCAGCGTGCGCCCACCGGGCAGATCAAAGGAGATGTTGCGCAGCACGGGGGCGCCTGTGGCGTAGCTGCAGGGTGGATGCAGGGAGTGGGTGGGGGTGCGTGGCGCGAGTTGTTGCTGTTGGTGGGCAGAGGGCTGCCGCCTGGCCATGCCTTTCTACACAAGCGCCGTTCGACAACAACGCGCCAGGCAGGCCCACCTGAACGTGACGTTGTCAAACGCCAGCGCCCCGTTGGTCACAGCCAGCCGCGGCGCCCCAGGCGCGTCAGTCACAGACGGCTTTGTGGACATGAGCTCAAACCTGAGGGGGGGTGGGGGGGTGGGGGGTGGGGGGGGTGGGGGGGGGGAGGCGCCGGCGCTGAGCGGCGTCACGACTAGATGCCACGCCAGGGCAGGGGGGTAGGTTGCCGTTGGAGGCTGCGAGGCCTCGGGCACACACGATCGATCGACAGGCACACGCACACACATGGAGCAACCGCCGTGCCTGCTCCCCTCGCTCACATGTTCTCCATGTCGATCAGGCCCTTTTGAATCTGCACAGGAGGGGCGCAGGAGTGGGCACACTGGGCGGAGGAGCCGGCATGCTTGGCGTAAATCAAGCGCCTCGACAGCCTCTGCCGCGCCCCTGCCCTGTGCTGCACTCCCTCTCCCTCCAGAGCAGCACCCCCACCCCACCTGCCCAACACACACACGCGCGCACCTGTCGGTAGTAGGATCCGAAGAAAGCCAGGGGGGCCACCAGCTGCGACATGAGCGACAGGAACAGCACCACGTCCCCCACCGTCAGCGCGCCCTTTACAATGCCGCGCACGCACACCACCAGGCCTGGCAAGAGGGGGCGGGCAGGGGCAGGGCAGCGGAGCGTGATTGCAGCCAGCGGTAGAACCAAGGCTGCTTTTACACAGAGGTTCGCTGCAGAAGGCGGTCTCCCCCTCATTTCGTCGCTGCAGCCCTGCCAACCCCCCTACCGCTCACCCATCGCAAGCCCAACGAACACCAGGATTGACTGGGCAATGTTGAGCAGGCAGATGGCGGCATTCTGTGGCAGGGAAGTGGGGGGAGGCGAGGGCACGGGCTCAGCGCGTGCAAGGGGCACAGGCGGAGCGTGGCTTGCAGCATCGGCAGGTGCGGCTTCGCGCACGCACCTCCCCCGCCCTAGCAGCACAAGCAGGAGAGGAGCATTTGCGACGTCTGGCTTGCCTGCAGGTACTCCTGCCCCTGGAAGGCATCAATGGCGGCAGAGTAGGTGCACAGCTCAAACCGCTCGTTTGCAAACTGTGCTTGGCCAACAGAAGGAGCGGGGAAGACGCAAGAGGCGAGCTGTGGGAGGGCAGCATGCACGGCACGGCACGCCGGTCTACTTGCAGGCATGCCATGCCGCCTGCTGCGGTGCGGGTTGGGGCCAGGCTTCCGGCCGTTGAGGCATTCCGCCTGCAACCCTCGACCCCCCCCCCGCGCCCCCGCGCCCCCCCCCGCCCCCGCCCCCCCCCCGGGCCCCCGCCCCCCCCGCCCCTCCGCCCCCCCCCCCCGCCCCCCCCACACCCCCATCCCCCACCCCACCCCCCACCCCCCACCACCCCCCCACACACACTCCCCCTCTCACCAGCTTCACTGTTTCGTAGTTCAGCAGCAGGTCCGTGGCCTTGCCCTCCTTCTCGTTGTCCAGCCGGTTCATAAGCTTGCGCACCTGCTTGCAAACGAGCAAACGGACGGCGACTCGCCTTGTGGGGTGTGGCAGGCAGCGGCGTCAAAGCAGGGCTCCCGCTGAAGCGGGCGCGGCGCGCAGCATCAGATCTCCCAACGACTGGCGCCCCCGACCTGGCCAGCCTGCAGTCACTCGCCTTGCCGCGCCACTCGGTGATGAGGAAGGTGACGGGAATGTAGGTGAGGACTGCAGGGAGGGGGAGGGAGGGAGGGGGGGTGGGTCACAGCTTGAGACCTGAGGCCGCCTGGCACGGGGGAGGCTCACCCACACCTCCATGTGACCCCCTGCCTGCTACGGCTGCAAAGCATGCAGCCTCAGCCGCAGCCCCCTCCCCGCGCTGGGCCCGCACCCGTGCATGCCACAATGATGGCTGTCCAGGGCTGCAGGCGGGCGGCCATGTAGGTGCAGGCCGCCAGGACGTCGACCAGCTGGGGTATCACGCTGAACAGCACCACAGACATCACATCCTGGGTGCGGGGTGGGTGCACAAGAGGTGGGGAGGGGAGGGCGGCGGCGGTTGGCGCACATGAATGGAATGGCAAGCTGGGTGGAGGGATGGAGTGCTGAGTCACGGCAACGCTGAGACTAGAGGAGGTAGCACGCGCAGCTGCATGCCAGAGCGACGCACCGCCAGCCATTGCCCTCCTTCAGCAAGCCCGCACGCACCTGGATGCTGCTTGTGCCACGGTCCAGGATGCGCATCACCTTGCCTGACCCAGGGGGAGGGGTGCGGGGCGTGGGGCGCGCCAGCGTGGGCAGGGGTCAGGCTGAGACAAGGGAGCGCACGCCCGCTCTCTGGGAACTACCTGCCTTCCACAGAGAATGCCAGTGAGGTTGCCGTGCAAGGTTGTCGGCCGCCCACCCACCCACCCACCCACCCACCCACCCGTGTTGCGCTGCAGGTGGTAGGCATGGTCTAGCTGCAGCAGGTGGGAGAACACGTCCAGGCTGACGCGGCGGCAGGCGCGCTGCAGGGAGGGCCGAGGGGGGTGGAGGGGGAGGGGCGGGGGCAGGTGTGCAGCCGCCTAGGCAGGTGCAGCAGGGCGCAGCACCGGGCACCTGTCCCCTGCTGCGCCCGCAGGGCAGGGCAAGTGCGCATTGCCTTGCAGCAGCCCCTGCCTGCCAGCCCCCCTCCGGCTGTGCGTGCCTGCTGCAGAGGAATCCACAGCAGGTCCCTCAAGTTGGAAAGGAAGCCTATGCCGCCCTTGCCGCTGGACCCCTGCAGCAACAGGCGGCGTGACCAGGGGGGAGGGGGGGCAGCGCAGAGCGGGCGCCAGGAGCGGCAGGCGCTGGCGGCGCCCGGCACTGGCCTCGGGTATAAATCCCCTCGGCGCATGCGAACACTGCCGCGCAGGCCTCCACCGCACGCCCTTTGTTTGCTTCACCTGCAGGAAGGTGAGCACCAGGTAGGCCAGCACCCAGGGGAGGAAGACGTCCCGGAAGGTGGGCCCCGCTTGGTCGCGCAGCGACAAACACAGCGCTTGCAGTGCGCCGCCGCCGCCGCTGCCACCCTCCCCTGCCGCCGCCGCCGCCGCGGCAGCAGCTGCTGCGGTGCCCGTTTCAGCCAGCCTGTCGATCACTTTCTGCAGGGGAGCACGGGCAGACAAGGGTGGCTGTGGCAGAAGACGCGGCTCGGCCCTGCAGCAAGCTCGAGGCAGCGTCCCCCAGCGCAGCATGCCCTGCAGCGCTTCCCCACACCAGCCCACCTTGTAGGACAGAGGCAGCGCAAGGTTGACAACGCGGCCCAACAGCAGCAGCAGAAAGCAGGCGCCCAGGCTGCAGGGTTGGGAGGGCGGCGGCGGGCGGGCTGTGAGTGATGGCCACGGGGCTGCCAGGAGGCTGCCCTGCCCGCTGGGCATGCCAGCTGCTACGGTGCAGCACACCAGCACCTGCGAGATGCAGCACAGCTGCATCTGCAACGCGCGCTGCCTGCCTGCCTGCCTGCCTGCCTGGCGGCACTGTCCCCACCCGACCCACCGCAGCTTGAGGGGCAGCGTGTCTGGCACCACGTATCGCATCGTGCCGCGGATCAGCCGCATGCGCCGCGAGCCATCCCACTGGTCGCCGCGCTTGCGCCTCGTGCCCAGCAGCGGCTCGTGGGCGCCGCTGGCGGCGCCGCCGCCGCCAGCCGCCAGCGCCGCGGCCAGCAGGCACAGCGTGGCAGCTCCCAGGGCCGCAGCATCCACTGCTGCTAGGCCCAGAGCGGCAGCCTCGTAGTGCGCTGCAAGGCCGGCGCCGCTGTCCTTCCCGGGGTGGAGCTGCTGCTCCGCGCGATACGCCTGCACCGCATCGACCAGGGCCCCTATGTCCAGCACAGCTGCCGTGGAGGCGGGCGTGGCCAGCAGCCAGAGGCGTGCGTTGTTGCGCCAAGCCCAGTGCAGCACCTGCAAGGGTGGTGCGGGGTCAATCGAAGGAAGTTTTGCATGCTGCATGCAGAGGCAAGGAGCAGCGTGAAGCCGAGGTGCGCAGCACGGCATGCAGTATGCTGGCACCAGCAGCCCCACGCTCACCAGCAGGACCGCGCAGAGCGTGGTGGCCAGCACATCAGGCAGGCCATCGCCGCCACGAGCTGCATCTGCCAGCTGCGACCGCAGTGCCATGCGTGCCGCGTGCCCCAGCAGCGCGGCCGACACCCAGGCCGCCGAGGCCGCAAGCCAGCGCGCGCCGGGCTGCAGCCACCACTGGCGGCGTGCCGCCGTCAGCTGCGCCTGCCGCACCGCGATGGCTGCCCATACAGCGCAGACTGCAGTCAGCAGGGCCCACAGCGCGGTCTGCTCTGTGAACGCCATGTCTGCAGGGCAAGCCTGGGTGCGGGGCGGGCCGGTGGGCGGTAGCGGCGGTAGTGGCTGCCGTCACCGACGCATCTGTAACCGCGCCACGACAACGGTGTGTACCGCTGCTCTGCCCTGGTAAGGCTGCAATAGACAGAGAAGCAAACAGGGGGAAGACCAGTGGGAGTTTGGAGCCTGCCCGTAGCGGAGGGCTTCCGGCGCGCAGCCACAAAACGAGGGCGAGATCAGGGAGCGAGGGAAAGGGTGATGGATGACAGGGAAGCGCTGGAAGGGGCGCGGCGTGCATGAGGGCTCCCTGCACGCCGGCTCCCTTGTATGTGGCCTCACAGCGGGCCTACACCACGTCACGGTACAACAGTTAGCACACGCAGGTCGCCTCCAAGGGCGGGAAGGCCAGCACCGCCGTGCTGCTCGCGCCTTGCGCTCGCCTCGCGCTCCCCACTGCTCAGCCGTGAGTAAATTTCGCATCTTCCAGCGAGAGCAGCGCGATCAAAGCACTTATCAGACTTGTCCGCCGCTGCCGCTCGCCGCCGCCGCCGCCTGCTGCCGCTCATCGCTGCCGCTCGCCGCTGCCACCGCCTGCCGCCGCTCACCGCTGCCACTCGCCGCCGCCGCCGCCTGCCGCCGCTCACCCTGCCTGCTGCAGCTGCAGGAAGCTACGATGGCTGAGGCGGAGAGCTCGTGCACTCTGTATCTGGGCAACCTCGACCCTGCCAAAACCACTCGTCGAATGCTCTACGAGATCGGCATTCAGGTGCGCCCGCTGCACCCGCACGCTGCTTGCTGTGTGCCCTGCCCGGCTGCCTGCAGATCACGGATGGCAACACGCGCAGGGCGAACCCGGCTCGCGGACACGAGCATGCTCGAACTCAGAGCATTCTTACATTTCAATGAAATTTTCGTCCCTCAGATCGATCCCAACCCTCCGTACCAACTCCAAAATGCTCTCCCTTCCCCACCACTTCCCCTGCAGGCGGGCTCTGTGCGCTCCGTCAGCCTGCCGTCGGATGGCGCGCGGAACAAGGGTTTTGGATTCATTGAATATGAAACACATGAAGACGCGGCCTATGCAGGTGCGGGGTTGTCATGGGCTGGTGCATGGAGGGTGCAGCGTAGCTGGGGGGGGTGCCAGGGTTCGTGTTGCCTCGCTGCTCGTCACCTCCTTTCTTCCCCTGCTTGTGTTGCAGTGTCTCTGTTCCGAGGCAACCTGCGCCTCTTTGACCGGCTGCTGCGCGTTGACTTCAGCGGCAAGACCGCCGGGGCCAGCGGCAGCGGCGCAGCACGAGGCACGCCGCAAGGGCGCGCACCCTCGGTTGGCGGCACTCCAAACAGCCAGAGCACTCCAAACGGCAGGATGCCAAACGGTAGCGACTCAGCGCACGGGCAGCAGCAGCAGCAGCAGCAGCAGCAGCAGCAGCAGCAGCAGCAGCGGCACGAGCAGCGGCAGCCACATGTGCAGCAGCAGCACGTGCAGCCGTACCCGCAGCAGCAGGCAGGCGACCTCCGGCAGCAACAGGCGGAGCAAGCCATGCTGGTACAGCAGCAGGCCCAGACGCAACAGCACGTGATGCGGCAGACGCAGGCGTATGCAGGCATGCTGGCGCAGCAGCAGGCGCTGGCGGCGGCACAGCTGCAGCAGCATGCCGTGGCGACGGCGATGTATGTGCAGCCGCAGGCGTATGGAGCACTGCCTGCTTATCCTTCGCCTGTGCAGCAGCAGCAGCAATTATACTACACGCCGCCCCCACAGCAATGGTAGCTGAATGCAACAGCGTGTGAATTGCAATGCAACACTGTACAGGGCACTTCTGCCGCCGTACTCGCAGTGAGATTGGATTGAACACTCTTTAATGGCACACACGCTTTACACATGTGGCAGCACAGCTCGGTCGGCTGCAGGCAGGGAACAACAGAGGAAGCAGCAGGGCCAAGAGGGCAGCAGAAGACTCGAGCAGGGATTGAGCAACAGGAGTGAGACAAGGTATGGGGTAAACAGCAACAAGGAGAGCCTGAGGCACGAAGCCGCTGAGCATGTGTGCAAGGCAGTGAGCACATGTACGGCAGGCAGGCGTGCAAGGCAAACTGGAGCCCACTGGCGGTACCTGAACTTTTGGGAGAAAGTTTTCAGCACGGTCGAGTTGGCAGGCAGCTTGTCCTGCCACTCCGGCATGGGTGCAGACTTCCCCCGCTGGACACCATGACCGTCGAAGGGGCAGCGCGCTTTCGGGCGCGCACGTGGCGCCGCTCGCTCCGCCTGCAGCACCAGGGCAGCACGCCTCTCGGTTGGCTGCCTTCGCCGCCATGCCGCCCACCATGCTATTGCGCTCGGGCTGCTGAGGCGGCGCTCCTGGTGTGCCATACCTGCCACGTATTGCACGCACGACCCTGCGTACCACAGCATTCTGCTTGGCCCGCATGCAGGAGACACTGTCTGCGCACCTGCCCACACCCGGTGCGTGGCATGTGCTGGCCCTCAGCATGGCGCCATGACCGTGTGCAGTGCTTTCCACTGCTCACCTGCTTGCTCTTGGCCCCAGCCCTCACTCCTTGCTCAGAATCACCCAAACAAGTGCCACCAGCACCAAGCACTCACACAGCACTCTGAGCACATGCACCAGACAGCGAGAGCGCAGGCAGGCAAGCACAGCAGCACAGGCAGCAGAGCATATTGCTTTCCAAAGGAGGGGTGGTGTTGAATAACACCAGTTGTTGTTGTTTGTTTTTGGTCGGGGCTTGGGGAGGAGACGGCAGACAGCGAGACGCTTACGCGCCGAAGCCGTACAGGGTGCGGCCCTGGCGCTTGAGCGCGTACACCACGTCAAAGGCGGTGACGGTCTTGCGGCGGGCGTGCTCGGTGTAGGTCACCGCGTCGCGCACTACGTTCTCCAGGAACACCTTGAGCACGCCGCGGGTCTCCTCGTAGATGAGGCCGCTGATGCGCTTGACGCCGCCGCGGCGGGCCAGGCGGCGGATGGCGGGCTTGGTGATGCCCTGGATGTTGTCGCGCAGCACCTTGCGGTGGCGCTTGGCGCCGCCCTTGCCCAGGCCCTTGCCGCCCTTGCCGCGTCCAGACATGGTTGGTTGGTGGGGGGGTTGGGGTGGGGGGAGAAGTGTGTGGGGAGTGCCTGAACAGGTGAGGGAGGAGTGGTTTTGTAGGGGCAGGAGGCGGGCGACCAAACTGCCACCTCAGCAATCGGCACACCTATGCCGGAGGGCGGCAGGGCGGGCTGGGAAGCGACCTGCAAAAGCACATGGCCTGCATGACAGCCGGCGACAGTCACCGCAGCCTGGGCACCAGGGTGGGTTGCGCCGCCGAGCAAGCTCTGTGCTTCTATCGTTCACTGCACCTCCCTGCAGAAGCACAGCAGGCGCCGAGCACCCCTCAGCGCGCTCCCAGGAGCCTACAAGACCGCCCGCCCTCCACCTTCCCCACCACTCCCCGCACACCTCTTCCCCTCCACCCCACGGCCCCTCCAAAATGGCCCGCACCAAGCAGACCGCCCGCAAGTCCACCGGCGGCAAGGCGCCCCGCAAGCAGCTGGCCACCAAGGCCGCCCGCAAGTCGGCCCCCGCCACCGGCGGCGTGAAGAAGCCCCACCGCTACCGGCCCGGCACCGTCGCCCTGCGCGAGATCCGCAAGTACCAGAAGTCCACCGAGCTGCTCATCCGCAAGCTGCCCTTCCAGCGCCTGGTGCGCGAGATCGCCCAGGACTTCAAGACCGACCTGCGCTTCCAGTCCAGCGCGGTGCTGGCGCTGCAGGAGGCCGCCGAGGCCTACCTGGTGGGCCTGTTCGAGGACACCAACCTGTGCGCCATCCACGCCAAGCGCGTCACCATCATGCCCAAGGACATCCAGCTGGCGCGCCGCATCCGCGGCGAGCGCGCGTGAGCGTGCCGCCGGGTGCCTCTTCTGAGCCCTCGACAAAAACCAACAACTGGTGTTATTCAACACCACCCCTCTCCCCGGAATGCAACAAGG
Source organism: Micractinium conductrix (assembly GCA_002245815.2). NCBI lineage: Eukaryota > Viridiplantae > Chlorophyta > Trebouxiophyceae > Chlorellales > Chlorellaceae > Micractinium > Micractinium conductrix. The sequence goes on along the minus strand of LHPF02000038.1, from coordinate 143,252 downwards.
GCTGGGCTGGGCTGGTGTGGCTCTGCTCCTGCCTCTTTCCTGCGCCGCCTGCCATGCATGGGTGGCCTGTGACTGCTGTACGTCCCTGGCTGACGGTCAGCCAGGCCCAGGGTGCCGGGAGGCAGAGGGTAACGCAACAGGTGCAGCACCGCCTGCGGCAGCCACAGACTCAGAAAGAGCGGCAGCATTCCTATAATGCAGCAGGCGCCAGTGCGGAGGCAAGTATGGCAGTGCAGCAGTCAGGCACTCACACGCCAACGCGTTGGGGCTCCGGAGGGCAGACAGGTGTGCAGGCAGGTGCTGCACAGCAGCAGGCGGTGCAGCAGGCATGCAGAGGCACAGCAGTAGGCGGCGCGGGCGAGCGCGAAGTAGCAGGCACCACGGTACAGGCTGTGCAGCAGGCAGGCAAAGGCTGGGCACAAAGGCAGGCAGACGGTGGCAGCCAGAAACAGGCGCTCAGCAGGACACGCAGCGCGGCCAGCATAAGGGCACAGGAGGCAGGCACGGCAGGCGCTCAGCATGAGGGGAAGAACCATTTCCAGGGAGAGGGTGGTGTTGAATAACACCAATGGTGGGTTTGGGGGGTGGGCAGCGTCGCGCACACCAGGCCGCTTAAGCGGAGGTGTACTTGGTGACGGCCTTGGTGCCCTCGGAGACGGCGTGCTTGGCCAGCTCGCCGGGCAGCACCAGGCGCACGGCGGTCTGGATCTCGCGGGAGGTCAGGGTGGGCTTCTTGTTGACGCGGCTCAGCTGGGCGGCGGCGGCGGCGATCTTCTCAAACTGGTCGGCGATGAAGGAGTTGAGGATGGCCATGGACTTGGAGGAGATGCCAGTGTCGGGGTGCACCTGCTTGAGCACCTTGAAGATGTAGAGCTTGTAGGACTCCACGCCCTTGGCCTTCTTGCCGCCCTTCTTCTTGCCGGCGCCCTTGGCGGCGGGCTTGGCGGCCTTCTTGGCCGGGGCGACCTTCTTGCCGGAGGTGGGGGCCATGGTGGCTGAGTGGGTGGGTGGGTGGTGTGTGTGCGGGGGGGGGGGGGGGGGGGGGATTGCTGGAATGGGCAGAGGCAGGGGCTTTGAACCCACAGCAGCCTTGCACCCGCTGCGACAGCATGCAGCCAACGCGAGCACAAGGGCGCAGGGCACCGGGGTGGGCCGGCGGCGCACACCCACCCTGTGCTTCTGCTCCTCCTGCCCCTGGCTGGCCGGCAGGTGGCACGCCGGGTTTCCTGCGTTTTCCTGCTCGCCCCGTTTACAAAAGCGGCCGCCCTGCGCTGCAATCGCCACTCCCCCCCTCCAGCCCCCCCCCCGCTCCCCCTCCACCCACCACCACCACCAACCACCATGTCTGGCCGCGGCAAGGGCAAGTCCTCCGGCAAGAAGGCCGTGAGCAAGAGCTCCAAGGCGGGCCTGCAGTTCCCCGTGGGCCGCATCGCCCGCTACCTCAAGAAGGGCCGCTACGCCGAGCGCATCGGCGCCGGCGCCCCCGTCTACCTGGCGGCAGTGCTCGAGTACCTGGCCGCCGAGGTGCTGGAGCTGGCCGGCAACGCTGCCCGCGACAACAAGAAGACCCGCATCATCCCCCGCCACATCCAGCTGGCCGTGCGCAACGACGAGGAGCTGTCCAAGCTGTTGGCGGGCGTGACCATCGCCGAGGGTGGCGTGCTCCCCAACATCCACTCCGTGCTGCTGCCCAAGAAGACCGGCAAGAAGGCCGACGCCTAAGCGGCGAGCTACCCCTCGAGGCCCCTCCCCTCAACAACCAACACTGGTGTTATTCAACACCACCCCTCCCCTGGAAAGCAACACACTTGCTGCCTGTGCTGCCTGCCCTGAAGCAACACTCTGCTGCCTGTGCTGCTGTGCCTGCCCGCCTCCTTGCATGCTGCATGTGCCTCGCGACGGTTGCGGTGCTGCGCAGGGTTCCGGCTGCTGTGCAATGCAAGCCTGCCCCTTCTGTTGCCCAGGTGCTGGCTCGCAGAGAGGAAAGCTTTAAAACGGAAGGCTGTGCAAACTATTACGGAGACGGCTGGTGTGAGGGGGAGGAGAAGAAAGCAACGGGAGCGAGCAGGAGACAAAAGGGCAATCCAAGCAAGCATATATAACGCAGCATGCAGGTGCGCTGCCTGCTGGCGGGCAGTGCCGCTCAGCTGGGCACGCTGAGGGTGAAGCGGCCGCGCACCACGCCGTCGCGGCAGTAGGGTGACGTGTCGCCCCAGAAGGCGCCCCAGCTCAGGGCTGGGCGGCCTGGTGCCAAGTTTTCCAAGTCAGCCCTCCAACCAAAGCTGTACAGGGACAGGCAGCACAGAAACAGGCAGGGAGGTGCGTGCATGTCAAGAGGGTCTCACCTCAAACACAAAGCTGGCTGCAGGACCACCGCGCTTTGCGCTGCCTTCCTCCATCGGCCGTTGCGACAGCGGAGCGACACGCTGCGCCCGCACGTGCGAAAAGCCTTTCTGTCAAGCAGGTGCAGCATTACACCACATGTGTGCAGTGTCGCATGCGGTCAAGCAGTTCAAGGATCACGCGGAACACGCAGAGTCTCAAAGGGCAGTGCCGTCGAGGCAGCGCACATGCACGCATGCCCGCACATCCTCGCAGGCAGGCGCAGGCAGGCGCAGGCAGGCGCCGTGCTGCTCGCTGCATGCCGCGCTCCGCTCACTGGGGCGCATCCTGCTGCAGCTGCGCCGTCGCCGCCGCCAGCTGTCGCGCCAGCTCAGGCATGACCAGGTCTGGGTTGAACCCTAGCAGCTCAGCCGCCAGCGCCGCCAGCTGTGGCGACACAGCGCCTGGTGCAAGGGGGATGAGGAACAAGGGTTTGAGTCTGATGGTGCAGCTCACACAGCACCATCTTTCACCCACTGCGACCCTCCCCTGCCGCCCCTGTGGCGAGCGTTGGACTGTGCTGTGCGCCCCTGCTCGGCCACCCTGGGACGCCCTGCCTTGCCGGCGCCCTCATTCCTCACACTGGGTGCACTCCTTGGCGCCCTCACTCCTCGCACGTCCCGCCACCCTGCGCACCTATTTCCAGGAAGATGGCCTTGCGGAACAACAGGCTGGTCTGCTTGACCACGCCAGCAGCAACCAGCTCCGCCTCGGCGCTCCCGGCCGGCAGCGGGAAGGTCTGAAGCGCGCCCGCCATCTTCACCTGCAGGCGCAGGGGCGGGGGCAGGGGCGGGCACGAGATATTTCTAGGGTCCCTTGCGCCAGGCCTGCAGCAACGCCACCAAGCAGCAGCAGCAATCCAACGGCACACGAGCACCTGCACGCACACATCTGCCTGCTGTGTTGGAAGGATCCCCAGATCCGCGGCACACGGGCATCTATCTGAACTCACCAGCGCCATCAGCAAGTCAGCCTGGTTGCCGGCGCGGAACGCGGCCTCGGCGTCGATCAGCGCGGCGCGGCAGCGGGCCGCCACCTCGGCGTGCACGATGGTGATGGCGCGCTGCTCGGGGACGCCAAGGTCGTGGGCCAGGCCGCAGACGAACCTGCAGTGGCAGGGCGGAGATGCGGCTGGCGTGAGTAATCGCATGGCACGACGACGGTGACTGGTGGGAGCTCAGAGGCGCGCCTCAGATACGCCCTGCTGCCAAGCCCCGCTACGCCCGCACCCCGCCCAGCCCCCTCACTTGGCGGGATGGTCGCCCCCCAGCATAGCGAAGCTCCCCTCCTGGCCGGCGGCCATGGCGGCGGCCACGGCGGCGCGCAGCATCGCATCCCTCCCAGACTCGGTGCGAGGCTTGACCTGGTGGACCCAGCATGGGACGGCACATGACGGGTCAGGCTGGGGGCCACCCGGGCAGCCCCAGGGTAGAGGCTGGGGATCGCACTGCCAGGCATGCAGGACCGACGGCCAATGCGTTGGTCAGGCGCGGAACGCCGCCGCGTGCTCTGCACACCCTGCAACGCGCCCACGCGTGCCCCACTCCCACCTGGTAGCCGCCTGCCTCCTGGCACAGCGTGCGCAGGCTGACCAGCCCGCTCACAGGGTAGTCCAGGCCCTGTGGAGGCAAGGGAACAGCATCGCACAGCATGCTCGTGCGGTGCAGGACAGGGGACTGCCCGTGGGGTGCCGGACCGGGTACTGCTCAACACCCTCAGTAACCGCCAGCCCCCCTTCAGCTGCGCGATGTCACTGTCAATCCTGCCGCCCATCACCTGCAACATCTTTGCATCCTCCAGCTGCCGCAGCACCTGGCGCGCCTGCCGCTGCAGCTCGTCCTTCCTGGTGAACCAAGTTGTGCAGCAGGACCGGCGGTCAGCAGCGCAGCAGCAGCAATGCTGTGCAGCAGCAGCAGCAGCAGCAGCAGTGACGACTGGCGACAGCAGCAGCAGCAGCAGGAAGTCTTCCAGATTCTAGAGCTTTTAAACCAAATTGACCAAATTCTAATTGAGTTGTATTAGATAAAATACCTTTTACTGCAGCAGCAGCAGCAGCGGCAGCGACGACTGGCGGCGGCAGCAGCAGCAGCAGCAGCAGCAGCAGCAGTGACGACTGGCGGCAGCAGCAGCAGCAGCAGGAGTAGCGACTGGTGACAGCAGCCAACAGCAGCACACTCGGCCTCACACCCGTTACGACCCCTGATCCGCACCTAGCAAACGTGGCATACACAGCAAAGTTGGGCGACTGCCACCAGCTGGGCAGGACTGGCTGCGCCGCAGGCGTGGGCGGCGCTGCCGTGGCCCAGGGCCCCGCCTCGCCGTCGCTGCCGCCGCTGCTGCCCGCTGCTGCTGCTGCTGACGTGGCACCGCCATCGTCGCCATCCAGGTCATCCCACAGGGGCCGCGGCTGCTTGGCGCCGCCTTCGGGCAGGTCGGCGTCAGGGATGAACACCTGTGGGCAACAGGCGGCGTTGTGGAAGCTGTGGTGGGAACAAGCTGCTGCACCGCGCTCGTCACCTGCTGTGCCGCAGCGCCCACCGCCGCAGGCTCCCCTCGCTGCCGGTGCACCACGCTGCTGCCAGGCCGGCCCTGTGGCATCCTCCCAGGCCTGTCCAGAAGACACCGTAGCTGCGCCTCGCTCTTACCATCTTGCCTCCCAAAGAACGGTCGCGCACCCAGCGACCGCCTTGGCCGCGCCGCTCGCCGCCAAAAGGAAGCCTCAGGCGGCCGCCCAGCAGCAGCAGCGCCGCCGCACCGCCCGCCAGCGCGACTGGCACCCAGGCGTAGGGCGAGGCTGCAGGCGGGCGGCTGCCGCAGTAGGCTGCCTGCCGGTTGTTGATGCCAACCGAATACTGCATGCATGGGTGGGTGGGTGGGGGCCGCAGTGGGACAGGTGGGGGGCAGGTGGTGGGAAAGGCTTGGCTCATCAAGGCTTGGCATTCAAACAAGGGCGCCATGCTGGCACACGCAGGGGCTTCAGGGATACCAAGCCGCAAAGCAGAGGCCTACGGCCAGTCAAGATGCCCGTGACGACGCACCACTGGTTCTTGCCGCCACAGCTGCTGCAGCTTGCGCTGCGCCGAGCCCAGCACGCCCTGCAGGCTCAGCTGCCCCTCCTGCTCTGCTGCAGCCGCGGCGGCAGCGGCGCGCTGCGCTGCCGCCGCCTGCCGCTGCTCCGCCTTGCGTGCTGCGGCCTGCAGATGGCGTGGGCACATGCTGTTGTGGATGATGGGCACAGTTGTGGACAGGGATGGGGCCGCGGCAGTGCACCAGGCAGGCAAAGACGGGGCACATGCATGAGCAGCAAGACTCCCCTGCTACCTACCTGCTTGGGCGTCTCCTCGGACACAAAGTGTTTGCGCAGATGGCTCTGAATGTGGCGCCGCGGCTGCCATCCTGCCGCAAGTGCTGCCTGCGGCGCAGCAGCAGCTGCTGCCTGGACCGCAACCACCAGCAGTGCCGTACGCAGCGTCAGCACTGCCAGGCTCTCTTGCTGCTGGTGCACGGGGTCGCCACAATCGGGTCGCTGCTGGCTGCTGCAGCGCACCAGCGGCGTGACGTGGTGCCGGCGGCGGGGAGGCGACACGGTGCCGGCGGCCCCCAGGTGGAGCCCCGCAGGAGCGCAACGCCCACTGGCTGCCAGCAGCATTGTGAGCTATTTAGTAGCAGAGAGCAAGCGGCACGACACGAGCGTGCCTCGAGGCGTTGGGCGAGCGCCGAGAGCGGCGGCGGGGCTGAAGCGCGTGTCCCACTCGCTGAACAGGTGCTGAAGAGTGCGATCTGTGCGATGCGCAACGCGCAGCCGTGCGAGAAGAGCTGAGCGCGCAGCATTGCGCCAGCGAGGCACGATGGCTGGCGCTCAGGGCAGCCTTTCAACCCTGGGCCACGCCGATCGCCAAGACGTGTGAAGCCATGCAGAGCTTGCGAGCAACGCCGCCCGCTGTTGCGCCGGCCCCACAGCGCGCTCGGCGCTCGGCTGGCCGCTGCAGCCGTCTGGCCGTTCGTGCGGCGAAATCCTCTGAGACAGGATGGAAGTACGACGGCGCGATGCAGGCACGTAGAGGGTGCACAGGAAGGGAGGAGGGCTTCTGCCGCCGCCGCCGCCGCCACCGCCCCTTGCCGCCGCCGCGCTCGACCACCTTGCGTGCCCGTGGTCCCCTCCTCTGCAGCGTTGGGTGCACGATGACCGTTTCGCTGGCAAGAGCATGACCACGGTGCAGCCGCTCAGGTGTGCACGCGGCATCGGGTGCCCCCCCTCGCAGCTCGGCGCCGTCGCACCGGTCTCGACAGCTGCCAGTGCGCCCCACCTCCCTGCCCTGCCCTGTCGCTCACGCTCCCTCTCCTCCGTCTACCTTGCAGTGGGACTTCTTACACAGTGTGGCCCGTGATGTGGGAGTACCTCAACAGCAAGAAGCTGAAGCAGGTGCGCACAAGTGACTGCAGGCAGAGGTGCTGGTGCAGCGCCAGCTATGTGTGCGGAGCGACCACGTCGCGAGAGGGTCAGCCACTGAGCTCTTGTCCCCTCTGACTGCAGCTTGGTGCCGACAAGGCTCTCACCCTTGCTGAACTTGGTACCGTGATGTGTTGTCCACGCAGTCACGCAACCACACAGGCCCTCGCACACACCCTGCACCCTCCACCTGCTGTACTGAAGGTGGACGAAGACCAGGCTCTGGCGCTGATCAAGCGTGGGGCAGTCGTCGTGGACGTGCGGCTGGCGGACGATTTCCGGGTGAGCGAGGGGCGGGGGTGGCTGGGTCGTGGTCGGCGCGCACAATGCGGGCTCAGCCTGCGTCCTTCTGCACGCGCTGTGCCTCCCCCTCCTCCCCACCGCTCCCACTGCCTCACCGGCCTGCCGCCTGCGGCCCCCGCCCCCTCCCCCCCCCCGCGCCGCCGCCCCCCGGCCCTGCAGCAACAGCACATCGAGGGAGCCATTTCGGTACCGATGTTTCGCTTGACGGCCGGCAACGAGAAGTGGGACAAGGTCAAGCGGGTGGGTGGGTGCCAGAGGGCGGGCGGGCGGGCAGGGAGGGGGGCAGGCATGCAGAGGCCCGACAGCCAGGCTCGTGCACAGCACGAAAATCCCGTGGCTCGCTGATATGCTGCCTCGCCTCAGAGGTTGCTGCTTCGCCTGCCATCTGCCCCCCCCCCCCCGTCCCCTGGCAGTTTGTGATGGGCAGCCTTGCGATGAAGGCCACGGAGCGGGACCCCGACTTCCTGAAGAACTTTGAAAAGGCGGTGAAGGGCAAGCGGCAGCAAGGTGAGGCAACGGTGCAGGTTAAAGGGTGTGCCAGCGGAGGGGAGGGACGTGCAGCAGCAAGGCACGCAGCCGTGTGCGTGTGGCCTCTGTCCAGCATTCCGACACTGCGCTGCGAGTGACCGGGTCTGGCAAGCGGTGCAAACACCCAGACCTCTCATCTGCCCGCACCAATCTCTCGTGCCCCCTCCAGTCATCATCGCATGCGCCGTGGGGGGCACCCTTGACACAATGGTGCGGGTGGCCAGCACCGGCAAGCAGTGCAAGGACCCGGACCGCTCGTTCGGGCGAGAGACGCGCTCGCTGAAGGTGCGTGGGTGGGTGGGTGGGTGGGTGGGTGGGTGGTGGGGGTGGTGGTGTGGGGGTGGTGGTGGTGGTGGTGGGGGGGGGGGGGGGGGGATTGCAAGGGGCTGGCTACGCGTGGTGTGCTTGCTATGTACTGCCACCCCAGCCGGCGCAACTCTGGATGCCTGCCGGCCCGGCGAAGCGCCCACTGGAACCGCCGTCGCCTCTGCGACCCGCTGCCCCGCCCCTGCAGGCTTGCTACGAGCTCATGCAGGCAGGGTACAGCAACGTGGTGCACCTGCAGGGTGGCCTGTCATCGTGGCGGTACAACGGCTACCCGGTGGAGTCTTCCTAAGCCCTTCCCTGCCCTGCCCCCAGCGAGGGCCTGCTGCCGAACGCTGCACTGCCCTGTTACCAGCGAGGGCCTGCTGTGTGAGGCGTGCCAGCCTCTGCACACTTCCCCAAGCCTTGAGCTGCCTTGCGACAAACCGCGTGGGACAACCGCTGGCGATACGCCACCCTTACGTATGTCCCGCCCAGATGTAAACCTCACGAATGTTGCTCTACCTCTGCCGCAGCCCCTCGGCCCCCAGCCCCCCTGCGATTCCTTGCCTCTGAACCTTCTCATGCCTCCTCAGCGCACTATGGATCCCTCTCTGCTCCCTCTCTGCCCTTGTTTCCGTTGAACAACCAGGCCGAGCCCCTTCTCTGCTCTCTTCCCGCTGATTTGATGTAAGTAACAAGCTGTGTGAAACACATGTACAACTGATATACAGGCAGCAGTCGAAACGCCGGCCAGCCGGCTGGCAGCGAACCCGCGCCGGCTCACAGACCGCCCAGGGTGGGCAGCGTCTGCTGCGCTGCCTGCAGCTTGATCTCTCGCTGGTGGTAGGTGGCCTGCGCCTTGGTGTACCGCGTCACAAACTCATCCACTGTGAGCTCACCGGCGCCAAGCTGAGCCACCAGCCGCTCACCCTCCTCCTCTGCCTCGCGCGTCGCGTCGTGCAGCCTGCGGGGATGAGCAGGGGCAGGATGGGTGAGGCTTGGGTGGGGTGAGTGGGCAACGAGGTGTGTGCCAACTGTAGCAAGTGATAGGGCCGCAGGCAATGAAGGGAGTCGCCGAACGCAGCTGTGCCTGCAATGCACGCTGGCTCTCATTCCAGCATTCCTGCTGCTCCCACCTGCGCATCAGCACATCGGGCGACAGCTTGGCCAGCACCGCCTGCTGCCGCGCCCACTTGGCGTCAAAGGCTGCTTTGGCGGGGGCGTAGTCGGATGCGCGCACCACCGCTGCCTGGTTGCGGATGCCGGCCTGCGGGAGGGTGGACAGAGGTGTGTGTATGTGTGTGTGGGGGGTGTGGGGTGGTGGGTGGGTGGGTGGGTGGGTGGGTGGGTGGGTGGGTGGGGTGGGGGGGGGGGGGGGGGGGGGGGGCGGCGGCGGCGGGGGGCCGGCGGCGGCGGGGGGCGGGGGCGCGCGGGGGGCGCGCGGGGGGCGGGGGCGCGCGCGGCGGCAAAGCAGACATGGGAGCCGCCACAGTGGCCTGCCACAGCCTCCTCATCATTGCATCCAAACCCCCGCGCAGAGGGCTCCCACGCGCATACAGCAGCCTGCACTTCCAGCTGCCGACCCCCCCCCCCCCCCCCCCCCCCCCACACACACACACACACACGCCCCCACCCACCCACCCCACCCCACCCACACACCACCACCACCACCACCCCACACCCCCCCACCCCACACCCCACACACCCCACACACACAAACCACACACACAGGGCGCCGACACTCTGCCAAAACGCACCTGCTCCTCTCCAAGTGCCAAATTGGCAGCTGCCAGCTCCCGCGTCTCCTCTTTCAGCTTCTCTACCGTCTGCGCAGCAGGGAGGAATGCAGAAGTTGATGAGGAGGCAGGCAGGCGCTGCTCCACGCACTTCGCTGCAGCCACTGCCGCAGCAGCCAAAGCCACCCCACAAACCCTGCTTATCAGCAGCCAAGCCTGTGCCCTGCACCACGCACCTGCCAGAGGTTGAGCCGTGCCGCCGCTGCTGCCACCAGCGCCTGATACGCCTCCCTGTCGGACATCGCCGCACTCAGCTCCTCCTCGCCCAAGGCCTCAACTTCTTCAAACGTCAAAGGGATGGGCGGCGGGCGTGGCAGCGCGCCGCTGCCGCTGGCTGACATGGACGTGCTGCTGCCTGCGGGTGCTAGCGAAGGTGGCCCTGAGCCCAGGCCCGACCCCGCGCCGCCTAACTGCTGCTGCTGCTGCTGCTGCTGCTGCTGCGAAGCTGGCGGCGCTTGCTGGGGCCGCCCCGCTGCCGCCTGCCCGCCAGCCTTTGAAGGCGCCGCCACGGGGCTGCCACCCAGCCCCTTGAACGCCTCGGCCACCACTGCTGCCAGCCGCACGTTAGAGCCGCCCCAGCGGTCGAGCATGGGGAACGAGAGGCGGCCGATAGAGTCCACCCATGGGTGGCGCACGGGTGAAGTAATGGACAGCGCCGGCCGCTCGCCCGGGAACCCTGGCGGCAGGCTGATGCGCAGGCTGGTCAGCGTGCTGTCCTGCAGGCGCACCCCCACCTCCAACAGCGATCTGCAGGCAGGCCGGTGTGAGGGGAATATTGATGGGATGATGGGATTGATGCAACGTGCCACGGCACAACGCAGCCGAAAGCAGGAGCCGTGAGCAGCAGGGCGGCAGCGGAGGCGCCGGCGGTGGTGCCAGCACCCGTGCTCGCCTGTCGGGGTTGAGCGCCCGGGAGTGAGGTTGCGTCACCAACAGCTCGTTGATCTGCTGTGGGCGGCTGCAGAGAGGGCGGGGAAGGCGAGGTCAGCGGGCAAAAGGCTCGGCGTCACGCCGCAGCAGCCTGCGTTTTTACCAACGCTCACTCGAACGACTGCTGACCGCCGAAGGCCCCGCCGCCGCCCAGAGGCCACATAGCGGCCAAGGATTGCCGTGCCGCGTTGAGGGCCTCCTACAAGCGCTCGGCGCTCTTCAATGGAGTAATGAAGATAGTGTGCGCGATCGATCAAGCGGGATTAGCAGACAAACGGCTCCTGCAGCCGACAAGAGACCCGCCAGCAAGGCAACACTCGATGTTCATCCATCGCAGCCTCAGGTCGCGCCGCCGACCACCTGATGCACCAGCTCACTTTAATAGCATTGCTTGACGGTTCAGAACGCGCGCCAGCCCAGGAAAGGGCACACAGGAGCTTGCAGAAGTGGGCACGACTTGGCGTCTTGCCTGGCCCACGCCTTCTCCAGCGAGCCCCCACAGCGTACAAGGTGCAACTGGACGCGACCGCGCAATGCAAGCGAGCGCTTCGACTTGAATCCCTGTGCCCGGCGCCCGCGCCTCACCGCCTCAGGTTGTCCCGCCGCCTCCCGGCACTGGGTGTCGCCACCCTGCAAGCATTCCGCATTCCCCTCCCCCCGTTGTGCCGCAGACGTCGGATATTGCCTACACCATGAAGGCTGCTCAGCAAGCGCCGCAGCTGCTTGCGCCGTCGCAGCATGGGGCCCTAGTGAACAGCACGCTGCTCGGCCGACCGGCGGCACTGCTAGCCGAGCTGCAGCGCTTGGCTGCAGGTGCCGCTGACCCGCACCGCCTGCGCACGGCAGCACTGGAGATGCGGTTGGAAGCGCTGGCAGAGGAGCGGCGCAGCCGGGAGGCGGCGGCAGAGGTGGCAACGGAGGCGCTGCGGCGCAAGGTTGAGGACAGGTAAGGAAGCGCGGTGATGGGCATGCTACTTGGCTTGGCGCACGAGCTGCGCTATGCCTGCACAATGTCAGGTGCCCGTGCGACTGGCATCAGCTGCCTGTGCTTCAGCCTGCACGCAGCTTCCTGCACGCTCAATGCGTGCAGCTCTTGCAGGCTGCCTTCCAACAATTGTTGCAACCAGCTCACACATTTCTTGACGCCTGTCGTGCTGCAGCCTGCAGGCAGACGACAGCGAGCTGGGCGCAGCAGAGGGCGCAGCGGAGGACTCTGCCCAGCCCAGCCCAGTCACATCCCCGGTCAGCGGCACCGGGTAAGCGTGCGGCACAGTGCAGCTCAAGCCTCCGCGCAAGCCTGTCGCAACAGAAGCCTCGCGTTTGAACGACCGCCCTGCATACAACAACCAACCCAGCTGTACCAAGCTGTACCAACAGCCTCTCTGTGCCAACAGCCTCTCTGCACCAACAGCTTCTCTGCTAGTCAGGCGCGGCACTCGTGCCTCCGCCAAGCCCTCGCAAGTGTTCAACCAACAAGACACCCTGTCTCCTGGTCCCCCCTTCCCGCTCATCTGCCTGCCTGCCTGCCTACCTGCCTGCCCGCCCTGTGTGTGTTAGTGTGCGCCTCTCTTATTACAGATGACACTGACTGGCTGCAAACGTGAGCCGGCACGCCGCTGACCTGACTCACTGTAACACATATCTTCGCCGCCTTCTTTCATAATCCGCCTCAGCTTCTGCAAGCATGGGGCAGGCAGCAGCACGGTCGAGCGGCAGCGGGCATGCTAGACGGGGAGCTCTCTTGGCAAGCAGGGGGCTCCCCCAGCCTGCTGCAGGTGCCGCAGCACGCACCCGCCACGCAGCCATCCCATACCCACCTCGCGGCGACACCCCGCCGTGCAGCACGGCGCTGATGAGCTGCTGGGGCACGTCCACAAGGGGCGGGATGCTGCGAGTCGCGCCAGGGAAGTAAGACGCCAGCCCTGCCTCCTCCCTGCGCCTGCTGTGCGCACCCGCCAGCGCGGTAGGGCCGCCGGGGGCGGGGCACGTCACCATGCACAGGCTGCTTGGTTGGACATGCGGGGGAGGGGAGCAGGGGAGGGGATGGTAAGCTTGTGTGATGCTCCCGTGAAGGCCACGTAGTGTGAATTGTGCGGGCAGCATGCACCCCATCCCTGCTGCCTGCCTGGGCTGCGCCGTGCACCACCACCCACCACTTTCACCCACCACCACCGTCCCAACCCAGCCAGCCCTGCAGCCGGCCAGCCCACCTCTCGTACACCCAATAGGCAAACACTACGCTGACGCATGCCCAGGCAGGCAGCGCCAGCGCCCAGTGCTTGGAGGGGTAGTAAGTGATGCCGTGTGCTGACAGCACGTAGTCGGGGGTGTAGGCCCACAGCAGGAAGAGCACTGCAAGGGGAGGCAGCACGGCGCGCAGGCAGCACGGGTTGTGGCAAGCTGCATCATGGCAGCGGCGGCAGGAGCGCAGCGGCGGCGGCGGCGGCGGCAGCTGCACGGCCCCACCGTTGGTCCCGACTCACCGTACGCCACGGCGCTAGTTATCCACCCAACGAAGCCGTAGACTTCGACGGAGGACACGCCAGGGCGGCCTGGGCCTTCTGCCCCGCCGCCGCCAGCCTCCTTGCCGTTGCCTGCGACCGCCCTCATTGGCTCTGGCGTGTCTTCCGCATGTGGCTGGCTGATGAACGGCGACTGGTGTGAGCAGAGGCGCCATTTGAAGGCATGGGGGGCCGTGCTGAGTGCTGCGACACGGAAGCGCGCGCTCGTGCGGCCTTCCCAGCCACCCTTGGCTGATGGAATTGGCACTGTGTGCTTGCCTCGACGAATTGTAGCAGTGCCGGCCGTGCAGGTGAGCTGGCGGGCGCTCTCGGGTGTGGGCCTGCGTGCAGGAGGAGCTTGAGGCCCAGTAGCCAGCTGCAAAATATAGTGGTGCACTGTGTTTCGCTTGATCAACAGAGCACCTGCTGTATAGGACCGCTGCAGCCGCACCAGTTCCGCCGCCGCTCGACCTCTGCCGCCGGCCGGCCAGCGTTGCACGTCACCATGTCCTGTTAACATTATGTGTCCCTCCATTGCAGGCAGCAAGCCAGAAGATCAGCGGCTGCAGCCGTATAGCCGCAGTTGCCAGCCCTGCTCAGCACGAGTTGCCGCGCCTCCGGCGCAGCATCCCTGCGGCCGCGCTCACGGCACTTCTAAGCGCGCCAGGCCTCGGCTGCGCCGACGCTCTGCTGCTATACAGCCGGACAGCATGCCTGGAGGCAGCAAAGGCATCAGCATGGATGCTATGCGGCAACACCTCCAGGGCGTGTGAGTAGGCTCATCGAGGCATATGCGCCGCTCGCACATGTGACGTGCAACGGTTGGGCACCGTGCTGCCTCCACCCCTCCTCCTCCTCGCCTCCCCTCTCTGCACAGCTTTATTGGGTACCGGCCAGGAGACCCCACAGCCGCACCGCCACCCGACGCCATGCCGCCGCCGGCGGTGCCGCCCGCCGCCGGCCACCGCACCATCGACCTGCGGCGCATGCCGCAGTCGCAGCTGCATGCTGAGGCGGCGGCCACGCTGGAGAGAGATCCGTTTGACGCGCTGCTGCCCGATGCACCAGGTGGGACTGGCAGTGGGAAGACAGGATGCAGAGCTCGAGGCAGGGCAGCAGGAGAGAAGTGCCGCGCGCCTTGGGTTGCATACGCGATGCTCTCCGAAAAGAGGTGCTCAGCGTCACTGCCCACCCCATGCTGCTGCCCCCTCGACAGGAGTGCCGCCTGGCCGCATCGCGTACCTTTCCGGCCAGGCACCTGTCGATGTGCAGCGACAGCAGCAGCAGCAGCAGCAGCAGCAGCAGCAGCAGCAGCAGCAGCACCACCACCACCGCCAGCAGCCAGCGCAACAAAGTAGCAGGCCTGAAAAAGACAGCGCTGCGCTTCCAGGAGCAGCAGCAGCGGCGGCTCGGCTCGAGCAGCAGCAGCAGCAGCAGCAGCAGCAGCAGCAGCAGCAGCAGCAGCAGCAGCAGCGCAGCAGAGGGGGTAGCGGAGGGCGAACATGAGGACAGCAGGTGGCGGGGTCGGCACGGCCGGACGCCCACCTCGCATCATCCGTGTGAGAGCTTCGCTGGCAGTGTGGAGCTGCAGGCAAGGATTTGAACAATGACAGTGACGCCATCAAGTCCTGCGCGTGGCAGGTGGAGGCATGTGTATTGTGCCAGCAGATGGTACAGGGCAGCGCATCTACTTGTGTGCACATCTCAGATTGCTTGCTCCTACCCTTCTGCCGTCCCATCAGGTGTCCCGTGCTTTGATGGCAAGCAACGAAACCCAGGGAGAGTGGGCAAGGCGGCTGGCGACAACTTCAGCGCATTGGGACGCGTCTGCGCGATTCATCCGCCTCCCATCACAGTCTGGGCTGTACCTCAGGATCTCCCCTGCAACCGCATGAGCGCACCAATCAGAAGTGCCGGTGTGTGGCGGAACAGCAAAAGACTCGAGAGGAACAGGCTGTGCAGATGCAGGGGCAGCACGCCCACCAACCCACCCAGCCCAGCCCTTGTTGCATTCCGGGGAGAGGGGTGGTGTTGAATAACACCAGTTGTTGGTTTTTGTCGAGGGCTCAGAAGAGGCACCCGGCGGCACGCTCACGCGCGCTCGCCGCGGATGCGGCGCGCCAGCTGGATGTCCTTGGGCATGATGGTGACGCGCTTGGCGTGGATGGCGCACAGGTTGGTGTCCTCGAACAGGCCCACCAGGTAGGCCTCGGCGGCCTCCTGCAGCGCCAGCACCGCGCTGGACTGGAAGCGCAGGTCGGTCTTGAAGTCCTGGGCGATCTCGCGCACCAGGCGCTGGAAGGGCAGCTTGCGGATGAGCAGCTCGGTGGACTTCTGGTACTTGCGGATCTCGCGCAGGGCGACGGTGCCGGGCCGGTAGCGGTGGGGCTTCTTCACGCCGCCGGTGGCGGGGGCCGACTTGCGGGCGGCCTTGGTGGCCAGCTGCTTGCGGGGCGCCTTGCCGCCGGTGGACTTGCGGGCGGTCTGCTTGGTGCGGGCCATTTTGGAGGGGCCGTGGGGTGGAGGGGAAGAGGTGTGCGGGGAGTGGTGGGGAAGGTGGAGGGCGGGCGGTCTTGTAGGCTCCTGGGAGCGCGCTGAGGGGTGCTCGGCGCCTGCTGTGCTTCTGCAGGGAGGTGCAGTGAACGATAGAAGCACAGAGCTTGCTCGGCGGCGCAACCCACCCTGGTGCCCAGGCTGCGGTGACTGTCGCCGGCTGTCATGCAGGCCATGTGCTTTTGCAGGTCGCTTCCCAGCCCGCCCTGCCGCCCTCCGGCATAGGTGTGCCGATTGCTGAGGTGGCAGTTTGGTCGCCCGCCTCCTGCCCCTACAAAACCACTCCTCCCTCACCTGTTCAGGCACTCCCCACACACTTCTCCCCCCACCCCAACCCCCCCACCAACCAACCATGTCTGGACGCGGCAAGGGCGGCAAGGGCCTGGGCAAGGGCGGCGCCAAGCGCCACCGCAAGGTGCTGCGCGACAACATCCAGGGCATCACCAAGCCCGCCATCCGCCGCCTGGCCCGCCGCGGCGGCGTCAAGCGCATCAGCGGCCTCATCTACGAGGAGACCCGCGGCGTGCTCAAGGTGTTCCTGGAGAACGTAGTGCGCGACGCGGTGACCTACACCGAGCACGCCCGCCGCAAGACCGTCACCGCCTTTGACGTGGTGTACGCGCTCAAGCGCCAGGGCCGCACCCTGTACGGCTTCGGCGCGTAAGCGTCTCGCTGTCTGCCGTCTCCTCCCCAAGCCCCGACCAAAAACAAACAACAACAACTGGTGTTATTCAACACCACCCCTCCTTTGGAAAGCAATATGCTCTGCTGCCTGTGCTGCTGTGCTTGCCTGCCTGCGCTCTCGCTGTCTGGTGCATGTGCTCAGAGTGCTGCGCGTGGGCCAAGCAGAAATGCCGTGGTACGCAGGCGCATGTACCAGGAGCGCTGCTACACGTAAACCAGAACCAAGTAAATCAGAACGATGGGGCAGTATCACTCCCAAGGCGGCAATCGACAGTCATGTGCCGTCTGGTAGCAGCTCCTTTCTGTAAAGCACCCACCTCAGTGACATTGCAGCGTTCGTCATCCTTGTCATCATGTCGAGGGCCTGGTCCAGAAGGAGAAGAGGAAAGGGGAGACGGATGTTCTGCATCGGCTCTTTGGCGCCGGAAGCACGGTCGGGCGGCGGGCCACCAAGCTGCTGCCATTCACCGGCTGGCTGCTCGCTATTGGCGTCGCATTTTGCACGGGACGTGTCTCTTCTGCTTCTGATATAGTTCTGGCCTCACAGCAGCGCGAACGCGGCATCTTGCAGGTGAGGCCAGCTTGCTCCCGAGACTCCCGGCGCGCTTTGCACAAGCTCCCTACCAGATTGAATGCACGCGCGATGTTGCTGGCTCGCGGATCGGATCGGTCTGCTTGCTGCGGGCACCGCCGCCGACGACGGGTCCGCCGCCCGCCCGCCCCTGCCGTTGCCGCCCTTTCAGCGCAATGGCGCAGGCGCTGAGCCTCAAGTGCGACATCTGCGGCGTGCAGCTGCGCAGCGTAAAGGAGGCACAGGACCATGGGGATGCCACCGGTCACGCCGCCTTCAGCGAGAGCACAGAGGCGGTGCGGCAGGGGGTGGGGCGGGGGTGCTCGACGTGGTGGGTGTGTTGGCGTCGACACGGCTGGCGCGTTGCGTGTTGCATGGGCGTCTGCCCTGGTTACTACATGTCCTATGAGTATCATAGCTCCCTTGTTCACGGCTGCCCGCAGGTGAAGCGCCTGGTGTGCAAGGAGTGCGGCAAGGTGCGTCGCCAGAGCTGCCGCAGTGGTGGAGTGCCGCCCGGGTCTGGCTGTATCGTGCTGCCCGCATCACAAGCGCTGCAGCACGCCGTCGCCTGCCAATCGCTGAAGCGACACCCCTTGTTCTCACCTGGGCACGGCTGCAGACCTGCCGCTCGGACACAGAGTGGGACATCCACAGCAAGCGGACGGGGCATGCAGCTCATGACGACAAGGCAAGCGCTGCAGGGAGGCAGGGCTGGAGATTGGTGGCAGCATGGCATGGGCTTTGCCCTGGATCTACAGCTGCAGCGCCCCTGTCTGCCACACTCGCCCCTTCCGGCACCTTCGCCAGGCAACTCCTGTCACTGCGCCATGCACCTCACACTTCACCCTACCCTGCACTTGCCCTGCACTTCAATATGTGCGACTTGCTCTGCACTTACCCCGAACTTGCCATGCACTTGCCCTGCAGACTGATGAGGCCGAAGCAATGGACACCGAGGGGCAGATGAAGGCGGCGGCGGCAGCAGAGGCGGGCGACGCGCGGCCGGGCAGCTCCGGCGGCGGCGGCGAGCCGGAGGAAATGGTGCCGGCAGAGGTCCATGCAGATACTCTCAAGCAGATGGAGGAGATGGTGAGCTGGAGGGGGAAAGGGACGCGGTGTTGACATCAGCATGGAGGGACGCAGAGTTGGAGAGGCGCCGCATGTATGGGCTTAGCGGCGTTCCACTGCCTGCCTGCAGCAGCCCGCCTGCCTTTGTTGTTGCAGTGCACTCAGCCCTGCGTGCGCTGCGCTCTACGGCTCCCACACTTGTGCTCGCTCGCAGGGCTTCCCCACCGCGCGTGCCACCCGCGCGCTCTATCACAGCGGCGAGAGCCTCGAAGCGGCGCTGGGCTGGCTGGAGGAGCACCAGGGTGATGCCGACATTGATGAACCGCTCATGGTGCCCAAGGTGTGTGGAGGGGTGGGGGTGGGGGTTTGGGGTGGGTGGGTGGGTGGGTGGGTGTTGGGGGGGAGGGGGGGGGGGGGGGGGGGGGGGGCGCGGGCAGCACGGGGCATGATGGCGTGGTGCCGCACGCCGCTGGTTTGGCTGTTGCTGCTGCTGCGCCGACCCATCCACCCGCCCGCCTCTACCACCCACCTGCCCCACCCTACTGCCCCACCCTACTGCCTCGACCGTACCCCCACAGAGCGCCCCCAAGAAGAAGCTGACGCCTGAGGAGGCCAAGGCGGCAGCTGCCGAGCTCATCAAGCGGTGGGTCTCACACTGCGAGCAGCGCTGGCGCGCTCCAGCGCCCTGCATGCGGCCCGCGTCTGGGCATGCAACATATGGCGTGCGGCCCTGTCTATGTGTGGCCCCTGCGCATGAGAGCACCGCCGACGCTAATCTGCGTGTGATGCTCTGCCATATAGCAGGTCCCCAGAAACAAAACAAAAAAAACAGCGTCCCACCTCCCCGTCCTGCCTTGCTTGCTGCAGCGCGCGCGAGCGGCGCGAACGGGATGAGAGGGAGGCGGAGCGGCTGCGCGAGCAGGAGCGCATCCGGTGGGTGTTGGGCAGGGGGGTCGTGGGCCGTGGTGGGAGGTGGCTGTTGGCTGTCGGCGCGGGCCATCCTGCTCTTCCTGGCTGCGCATTACTGCCACACCTACCATCCTCTGCCTTGCCTCCCACCTGTACACTGTGCAGCGCCGGCAAGGAGCTGGCCCTGGCGGCGCGTCAGGAGGACGAGCTGCGGTTGAAGCGCATGATCGAGGCGCGGCGGCTGGAGAAGGAGGAGGAGGCACGGGCGCGAGAGAAGATCCGCATCAAGCTAGGTGGGGGCGGCAGCACATGCATTCACTGCCCTCCCCCTCCATCCCACCCCACATCCACCCCTCCACAACCCGCTCAAGGGGACCGTGTGGAGCGCAAGCCGCTGGGCCTGCTCTTGCGTCTCCCGCCCCGCGATTTCACCCACTGACCCCCACCTGCCCGCCCCGTTTCCTCTCCCGGCTGCCCTTGCACTGCAGAGGAGGATCGAAGGGAGCGGCGGCGCAAGCTGGGCCTGCCCGAGGAGCTCACAGAGGAGGAGAAGGAGGAGGAGCGGCGCAAGGCAGCGGTGCGCGAGAGCCCTGTGCCAGAGATGAAAGGGGCGCTGTTGCCGGGGGACTGCCGCGCCGTTGCCCCCGCCGCCGCTGCCATGGCCATGCTGCTCCCTGAAGTGCCATTGCCGCTGCTGCTGCGCCCCCCCCCCCCCGCCCCCCCCCCCCGACTCCACTCTCACCCCCGTTCCCGTCCATGTCTGCCAGGCTAAGGCTGAGGAGGAGCGCAAACGGAAACTGCCCGTCAAGCCTGTGGAGGGTGAGGTGCAAGGAAGGAGGTGGGATGAGGAGCTTTTGACCAAGCTGGGCTGTCAGCTGGGCTGTGCAGGCGCGTTTTCCTCTGCGGCCCAGGCAGTGCGCACCGCCTGCCAGTCCGCGTGGCCCCTCGCTCCCCTGCGGCCAGGCCAGGCCTGCCAGAGGAGGCACCGCTGACTGAGTGCCTGCAAACTCACGCTGCGCTCGTGCTGTGTTTATGTATGTACGTGTGCGTGCAGTGGGAGAAAAGATGCGCAACATCCTGGTGGACATGAAGAAGGCGCATGGCGGGCAGGTGGGTGCCCACGGTGCGCGTGTGCTCTTGGTACCCTGGCCGCACCCTGGCACCATAACACATGTGCCCCACATGCAATTGCCAGACGGTGCACCCCACCACCCTGCATTCATGGCCGGCGGGATTGTGCAGCAGGGGGGCGTAAGAGCCCCCCCTTTCCCCTTCATGCCTGCATGTTCTCACTCTGATGCACGCACGCACGCCTCCCGGCCGCCACTGCCGCAGGATGAGGGCGTGAAGACGTGCTGGCAGACGCTGCTCAAGATGTGCGGCAACGTGTATGCAAACCCAGGTGGGCAGGCTGGCGAGAATCTGTCTGTGCTGCACGTGCTTGCCTCACGGCAGCGGGCTGCCGTGGCATGCCAGCAGCGCAGCACCAGCCTGCCCCTGTAGTTCACACCTTCTGCCCGCCCTCCCTACCCCCTCCCACACCCGGCCAGGGGAGGACAAGTTCCGGCGCATCCGGCTGACCAACCCAGCCATCCAGCAGCGCGTGGCAGCATTCACGGGTGGGTGGGTGGGCGGAAGGGCGGAAGGGCGGAAGGATGTTGTCTGCTGCTGCTCCCGCAGCAGGCTGCTGCTACACCCGCTTTAGTGTCTGACCAACTGTTGCTGCATACCCTACGCGCACGCACGCATGCACGCGCCCCCTCTGCCCCCCCAGGCGCCGTCGACTTCCTGCTGCTGGCTGGCTTCCAGAGGGATGCGTCGGGGGAGGGCCTGGAGATGCCGGCAGACAAGGTGGGGCGCAGCGGACGCCGGTGCACGCGAAGGCTCGCACGCACGCGCGTGCATGCGTGTGGTCGACCCTCCCGTCTGCCTGCGCCCGGGGCGCCCTCACGCTCGCCGCCTCCTCCACGTGAATCCCCCATCCCTTCCCCCCCCCCCACCCCACCACCACCACACTGCTCTCAACAGGTGGACCGCCTTGTCCTGGAGGTGGCGGGGGAGCAGCTGAACAGCGCCATCAACAACCCCTTCTTTGGCATGCTGTGAGGCGGGGCCACGCTTGCCCAGGCTGGACCAGGCGGCGGCGTGACGGGCACGACAAACGGAGCAGGCGCTGCACCCGGCCAAGCGCACGTGCACATGTTGCTGCTTGCATGCTCTGGTGCGCAACCTGACGGAGACTTAACCAAGAGCTGTGCAACTAGAGATCTTTACAGCGGTGCTTGAACAGGGTAAGACGAGGAGGATGTCGGCAAGGAAAACCGGCCCATTGCTGCACCCGGCAGGAAGGAGAACCAGCCCATTGCTGCACCCAGCGCTGCAGGCAGCTCAGTGGCTCTCAGCGGAACTCTGCTGCGCGCATCCACCGGGTGGCAATCAGCTTGGTGCCCTCCAGCACCGGGCACCCGCAGTGCGCAGAGGATGGGTCGGGAGCGGCAATGTCGCCGGGCTGCCAGCCGGGGCCGGCGGGCACAAAGTCCCTGCGGGCGGCGGGGGGGGGGGGCAGGCGGAGGAGGCACAGGGAGCCGTGGCATGAGCGAAACTCAGTCAGGTGGTGATGTGGTAAGGGCAGGTGCTGTGCAGCAGCACAGGTGCCACTGTAATCAAGGCAAGGCAACCCCCCAAATAGGCATCAGGGGTGCCGCAAGCAAGCAAGCAAGCGCCTCCCCCCCCGCTCCCACTCCCCCCCCCACCCCCCCTCCCCCCGCCTCACCAGAACAGCAGCGCCGACCCGGGCGGCGGGGACGTCTGCAGGGCGCCAGAGCCCTCCTGGCAGTGCAGGGGCACGTTCACTCCAGGCTCGCTGCCGCCCTCCTGCAGCGCGACGCGCCTCACGGAGGCGGCGCCATCGCCGCCGTCTGCGTCCCCGCCCTGCTGCAGCGCCGCCCTCTGCCCAAGCAGAGGCGCGGCGGCTGGCGCGCTGACGGCGTGGGGAAAGGCTGTGGCGCCGCCTCGCTTGGGGGACCTACAGGCATGGTGTGTGCAAGGTTTGTGCAAGGTGGCGGGCAGGGTTGCCTGCATGCCTGGAGGCTGATGCGTGACTGGAGCCTGTGCATGTCCGCATCATGCAACTGCACTACGCCCCATGCACCTGCAGACCCCACCCCGGCTCCACCCACCTCCCTTGCACAACCAGAGCGCTTGGGCTCCACAGCCGTGGCTGGCTGGCTGGCGGCTGATTGGCAAGCTCTATCATCGACCCACCTACCCACCCGCCCGCCGCTCTCATCCACCCACCCACCCGTCCACCCACGCGCGCACCCACCGCAAATACATGATCATTGTCAACAAGCGGTCGCCGCAAGTAACACCTCCAGCTCCGGGACCGCACCCGGGGCCGCCCGCCCTCTGCAAGAACTCGCGGCAGCTCTGGCTGGGGGGCTCGCCTGGAATCTGCCGAGCGCGGGGTGGCAGGGAGAGTCCGCGGGCCAAGCTATCGATGATTGTTTGTTCAGCAGCTGCAGCAGCGGCAGCAGCAGCGGCAGCAGCAGCGGCGACAGCAGCAACAACGGCAGCAGCAGCAGCAAGGGCGGCCCTCCGCAGGCGCGGCAGGTGCATGCTCAGCGGCCCCCGCCGCAGGCATCGTGGACTAGCAGCAGCCCTCCCCCCACACACACCTCGCTGCAGTGGTCGTTGTGCATCAAATACTCTTGGCCTAACTCATAACGCAGCACTGCAGCAGCAGGGGACGGGATCCAGTGCACCATTTGCGCACGCGACAGGGCAGCTGGACGGGCACACAGCATGCAGCTCACACGGCGCTGCGCACTGACAAGCGTGCACTTTGTGCAGCCCTTCCAACCACTGGCCTCCACCACCCGTCCACCCCAGCCCTCTCCCACCATATATGCTCTCCCCGAATGCCTCTGGTATGCCGACCAGGCGACTGATGCGCTGCTGGATCTCCACGATCTAAGGAAAATGCAAAAGGGGCGCACAGAAGAGCGACTCAAGGGCAGCCAGCAGCCGGCAGGCTGGCGATGGAGGGGCCCGCGGTGCAGCCCACGGAGCACGCAGGCGGGCAGGCGGGCAGGAGCTGTAGACGGGCACCCTCCGTATGCCTCACAGCACCCAGTGGCGGACCCTGCAGGCCTGCACCGCACCTTTGCGTCTCGCTTCTCCCCGTTGAGCCACGCGCCGCTGCTTGTGCGCACCTCCTGCTGGGTCCCCTCGTCGCTGACCACTTCGCTGCGCTCCAGCTGGCCTGTGAGTTGGGGGTGGGGGTGGGGGTGGGAGTGTGGGGGCGATCGAACGAGCGCCTCCGCGGCGAGGGCGTGGCAGCAGGCGTGCATGGCGGCAGCAAGAGGCAGCTGCGTTTGACACGCCCCACCCTTGCGCGGCCCCAGCCAGCCAGCCAGCATGGGCGGTCCCAGCTGGCTTCGGGGACAGGAGGTCGTGCAGACCTGCTGCGCGAAGCATGTGGTTGATCTCTGAAGGGCTGACAAAGTCCGAGATGAGCACGGCCCGGGGTGAGTTCCAGCTCAGCACCGTGGCGTTAGGGTGCTTGGTGGCACGGTCGAAGACCTGTGCCGTGGGTGGCAGCCAGACGGAGAAACATACACACAGGGTGGCAGCAAGGCTGTGGCTGCGGACTGCGCTTGCTGCTGCTGCGGCACACGACCCGCCAGCCGCCAGCGCCCGCGGCTCTTTGAAGCCTGCGCCACTAGCACCCAGCCCCCCCCGCACCTCCCAGGTGAGCTGCCACCCCCCATGCAGCTCCTCCTGCGTCAGCTGCGGCTCTGGCCGGTCCCATGGAGCGGCGGACGAGGGGCCGGCGGCGGCGGCGACGCCCTCGACCGACGCGCCGAGCGCGTCGGCGGGTGCGCCGAGCTGCTGTGCTGCCGCTTCCTCCAGCGGTTCCGCCAGAGGTGCATGGCGGAACACGCCCAGGTGGGCGGAAAGTGCGAGCAGGGTGCACAGCAGGAGCAGCAGGCAGGCGGTGATGAGCGCCGGCGAGGGCAGGTGCCACCGCACCGGCAGGGCGGAGCGCAGCGGCGGGCGCCGTGCCGCGGCGGCGGCAGGAGGGAACATGTTCCTCGCCCTGTTCTGCGAGCGAGGTGCACTGGCTCTTGGGTGGGCCGCTGCTGGGCGGCGGCCGGGTGGGAGGGAGGCCGGGAGGCAGCCCGCAGCTGTTCTCCGCCCTCAACGCTGCTGGATTGAAGCGGAGAGGCTCGTGAGGACGCCTGTCGGCTAGGGTCGCGCGAGGTTGGGTGCCGAGCAAGGAGAGAGAGTGGCAGCTGGCGCCGGCCAGCGCCAGCGGCGCGGCGGACGGTCTGCCCGACGTGCGAAGCGGTAGCAGGCCAGCATCTTTCCCCCTGCGCCTGCTGCAGCCTGCAGGCAGTACGGCGTTGTTTCGAACCATATCAGGTTGCCAGCCACAGAGCAGGAGGAGCGAGGGAGGCGGCAGCGCCTATCGCCCGCGCTCCCGGCCAGACCCGGCCTGCAGCGCCATCAAGTTTATGACATAGCAACACGCAACTTGCAGGCGAGTCGCTCGTGGGCTGTGGGGCACGGGACGCTGCAAGCGACCGCGCGGCCTCCGCTTTGCCCCGCGTCTCTCGCTGGTGTGCCCAAGTGCCGTACCACATTGCCCGAAAGGGTCGCGAGCCCACCCCACGCGCTTGTGCCTCTGCCGCCGCCACCGGCGACGTCGCGCCTGCGCCCTTCTTCGCTTGCATCCCGGCTCTCTATAATGGCGAGGCTGGCATGTCCCCTCCCGTGTTGCAGTTGTTGAGTCATTTTCTGAGCCGAGCCTGCTTCCATAGCGGCCGCACTTACAGCGGCGCAGCCGGACGCCCCAGTACGAGGCCGATTGTTGTAGCCGCCCGCCGCCGCCGGCGAGCATGTCGACGCCCGCGCGCGCCACGCGGCGCAGCACCCGCGCCAGCGCGGCCGCCGACCTTTCGCCCGTCAAGGATGCGGCCACCTCACCCATCCCCTCGCATCCCATCACCGCTGAGGATCCCGAGCCTTTGCCGCCCCGCACCACACGCCGCAAAAACGGCAGCAAAGCCACCTCCGCGGCCGCCGCCAGCAGCGCCGCCGGCAGCTCTGCTGGCGGCCCCTCCCCGGCCTACCTGCTGCTGGCAGTGCTGACGGTGGTGGGAGGCGTGCTGTACAGCCGCTACGCTTCGCAGGCGGCGGGCAGGGCGCAGCCGCGCGTGCCCGAGGTGCAGTTCACAAGCGAGGAGAAGGCAGTCTTTGAGAAGGTGCGTTTCGGCATGGCTGGTAATACGTGGCTACATGGGTTGATGCGTGGGTATCTGCACGTGTCTGCAGTTCGTCGGGGAGCGCCGGCGGGGCGAAGGCGTTTCTGCAAGGCTGGGTGGAACAGTCGGGGGGAGCTGCACTGTTGACGTTGGGGGGGCGGGGGGGGGGGGGACGTGCACGGTTGCAGCGTGCATCAGGCTCGAGTCACCCTGCTCTCTGCCAACGGGCCGTCGGCGACTACTGGGTCCTGCTCCCGCTGCCCACCACCCGTCCAGGCCTGCGAGGAGCATTACGGCATGCCTCCCACGCCGCACGTGCCTGC
This sequence comes from Micractinium conductrix, assembly GCA_002245815.2. Taxonomy (NCBI): domain Eukaryota; kingdom Viridiplantae; phylum Chlorophyta; class Trebouxiophyceae; order Chlorellales; family Chlorellaceae; genus Micractinium; species Micractinium conductrix. Next base: position 117,679 of record LHPF02000038.1, on the reverse strand, counting down.
CGGCACGCCCGAGGGGCAGCAGCAGGCAGAGGCTGTGCACGGCGAGTGGCTGGATGAGCCGGCGGTGGAGGAGGTGGTGGAGGCAGGGGCAGCAGACAAGGACGGCGACACGGGGGCACATGCAGGTCGGTGACCGCCTACCCATGGCGTTGCACAAGTCATGCAACGTGTGCCCTCCCTCCCTCGACGCCCAGCCTCACAGCCATCCCTGCACCTTCCCGGTCTCCCTGCCTTCCCTGCAGAGGACTCTTTCGACCCCGCCGTGCACGCTCAGTACCTGGCGCTGCCGCCCTGGCCCCCGGCAACCGAAGCAGACCTGACGGTGAGGCTGGGTGGGGGCCTGGGGTGGGCCAGCTGCAGCTGCTGCAGTGCCTCGGTGACCTGTTAATGCAGCGTGCCACCTCTCCGGCGCCGCCGCCGGTGACGCCGCTGCTGCCGCGCGACCCGCGCGACCCCTGCCACACGCGCCGTGCATGCCTCCCACTCCTTGAAGGGTTCGTGGAAGCTCACCCAGGGCGTGTACGACTACGCTGCCGCGCTGCCCATGACGCAAGTGCTGAGCAGAGAGAAGCCGCGCGTGGTGGGTGGGGTGGGGGGGCCGCAGAGTGGGGGGAGGGGCTGGCCAGGGAAGCGGGGGGGGGGGGGGGGTGCCGTGGCGGCGAGGGCAGTCGACGCGCCCACCACTTCCTCAGCACGGCGGCCCGCAACCTTTGCGACAGACCTGCCCTACCCACACACCCCACGCAACTGGGGGGTTCCAGGCGCACGTGCAACACGTGCCTGACTGATGCCCTCCTCCCGCTCCTCCCGCTCCTCCTGCCCGCCCGCTGCCTGCGTAGATGCTGTTCCCTTCGTTTCTGAGCCCCAACGAGGTGGACCACATGATCCGCATCTCTAGGTAGGGCAGCAGCAGCGCTTGGTCGTCTTGGGGGTGCAGGGACAGCAAGGGGGTGCGCTGTGCCTCAGGCGGAGGTCAACTACGAGCACTCGAGCGCTGCCTGGGGTGGCGAGCGTGGCGCACTGCTGGCCGCGCTGCGTCACCTCCACAGCAACACCAACCTGTGTTTGTTCACGTTGGTGGCACCTGTGGCAGGGACAACCTGGAGCGCAGCGAGGTGCTGGTGGCGGAGGGCGAGGAGAGCCAGTCCAACATCCGCACCTCGTTTGGCTTCTGGCCCGAGAGCGACGACGTCATCCAGCGCATCACGGTGGGTGGTGGAGGGGCCCTTCGTTGGACGGGCCGGGCTAGTGTGAATGTGGGTGTGATTGCGGAAATGGATTGCAGGCGCAGCGAGGCTATGTGGCGGCGAGTCATGTGTGCCTGCTGGTATGGTGAGCCCCTGCACCGCCTGTGGCCGGGGTGTTTTTTTTCACGCCCACAACAGCCAGCGGGGTGCGTCATGCGGAGGGGGGCGCTGCCACAGCAGCCCCGTTCACGTGGCTCTGCGCAATGCCTTGTCCTCCTCCTCCTGCCTGCAGGAGCGCATCCACCGCACCATTGGCGTCCCAGAAGAGTTTGGAGAGGGCTTGTACGGTGGGTGGGCAGGCAGGCGAAGCGGCGATGCATAGGCAGCACGAGTGCCGATGAGCCAGAGGGTGCTGCTGAGGCTGCGGCTGGTGACAGGCTGCTGCGCTGCGTGGGCTGCAGCTGATTGATGCACCCACTATCGTGTGTCGCCTCCCCTGCCCGCCTGCAGTGCTCAACTACCAGAACGGGCAAAAGTATGAGGCGTGAGTGCTGGCTGGCTGGGGGCAGCGGGAGGCAGTGGGCTGCTCCGACCCCATCCTCTCCTGCGCATGCAGCCAAGCGCCATGCAGTGGCGGCCCCGGGCGCCCGGGGGCACCTCAGGGCCCACCCACTGCTCTGCCCACCACCACTAACCGCCTGCCTGTGCCCCTTCCTCGTCCTCCTGACCGCCTCCCCTGCAGGCACAACGACCACTGCATGGACGGACCACAGGGCACCGGCAACACCGCCGACGCCGCCTGCCTCGACTTTCTGAAGCGCGCCGGCGGCCCGCAGTGCGGCCCCGGCAAGGGTGGCGTGACGTGTGGAGATCGCTCAGCCACATTTATTTTGTGTAAGAGCAGTGTTGTTGTTGGTGCGGGAGTGCCGTCGTGCATGCTGCCCTGGGGTGGCTGGCTGGCTGCGACGGTCGCTCGCTGCTCTGTTGCATGCACCGTGCGCTCCCCTGCTGCGCTCGCGCGTCCACTGCACTGCTGCTGCTTCCCCTGCATCTCGCTCACAACATTCTGCTGCACCCTGCCCATCTCAATTACTGGAGCGCAGACCTCAAGTCCCCGGACAAGGGCGGTCAGACCGCCTTCCCCGAAGCACAGACCACAAGGGACGCTATGGGCGCGCAGCACCCCCCCGGCAACTCCCCCGACGAGTGGTACTGCAACGACGACCGCGCGCTGTCGGCGGCGCCTCCCGCAGGCACCGGCGTGATGTTCTGGTGCGCGGGCGGTGCGGGTGGGGCAGGGCAGAGGGCTGAGACGGGCGGGCGCCAGCCGGCGCCCCACAGGGAGGCTGGGGGCATGGCTGGCGGGGGACCGCCTGCTTCGCCCTGCCATGCTGTGGCAGCGCGGCCACTACAACACACACCTGGCGGTTGTAACAGCTTAATTAAACAACCACCCGGCACCTCGCTCTGCGCAGGAACTACCGCCCCGGCACAGGCGCCGGCACCGGCAGCTACGAGGACGGCAGCGCCGACGCCGAGGCGCAGACGGTGTACGAGGCCATGCACGCTGGGTGCCCCGTGTGGGTGAGTGTGCATGCATGGGTGAATGGGGGCAATGGGTGGGCAGGCAGGCAGGCAGGCAGGCAGCGGCTGCCTGGCAGGCGCCGGCTGGTCCAGCCAAACGCACGAGCGAGCTCTTTCGCGCAGGCATGTGCACAGCACGCACTCACAACCCCCGAGCCCCACCCTGGCCCAACTCAGGAGGGGGAGAAGTACATTGCCACCCGGTGGATCCGCGCCACCGGCTTTGACCACCCGCGCGCCGGGGCAGGAGCAGAGGAGGTGGACGAGGCTGAGGCGTATGCAGAGGAGGGGGAGGGGGAGGAGCCTGTGGCGTATGCAGAGGAGGAGGCAGAGGTAAGCGCCGCCGCTGCTGCTGTCGCTGCTACTGCTGCGGCTGCTGCTGCTGCCGCTGATGTTGCTGCCGTCGTGCTGCTGCTGCTGCCAGCCACGCCTGCTGCCGTGGCGGCGCCGGCGGCAAGCATTTCGCGCTGTCCCGCTGCTTGCCAGCCGCCTCGCCTCCTCCCTCGCTCAATCCATCATCGCCATCAACAACCAACCCCTGCCGCGCCACTGCTTCCCTGCCACCTGCCATTCCGTCAGGAGCCTGAGACGTATGTTGAGGAGGTGGAGGAGTACGAGCACGCTGACGTGGCGCCCGCGGCGTGAAGGGCCCGCTGCAGCGCTTGCCGAGCACCTTGCTTGGCGTGCTGGCGGCGGCCCGCGGGCTCGGTGGGCTGTGGAGGGCGTGCATAGGCCTGCGCTCTGCGTAGCCTGCCCTAAATCCCATGCCTGCCTGCCTACACACACGCCTGCCTGTCCGCCGTCCGTTTGCTGAGCCGACTTTGCCACCCCCTAACCCAACCCTGCCAACATTTTTTCTGCCCGCTTGTGACCCCTTCCCCGCATTTGCGTTACGTTTCATCCTCACAAAACCGACAGCCAGTCCCTGGCAGCTGCTTGCTCTGATGCTCGCTGCCGACTGCCCCAACTGCCCCTTGGTCCTGATATCTCTACTGTACACCGGCAGCAGCTTACACGCGCGCCGGCATCCCGGCAATGCCGGCGGCGGGCGTCACATGACGCGACATCGGAGGGGTTTTGGGAATTTGCATACAGAGCACAAACGGAAATATTCTTCTCTGGCCAAGGTGCAGCTGGGAGGACGCTGCTGGGAAGCCGCTTAGAAGGGGATGGGGGCCTTGGACAGGCTGGAGGTGGCCAGCAGGTAGAAGGCGGCAGCGTGGCCCAGAGCGCCCCAGGCCATCACATCCACAAGGGTGAAGCCAGCGGGGTCGTTGGTCTTCTGCGGGCGGGCGGTAGGTGACACAAGGGGGGAGGGGAGGGGAGAGGGCCAGGGAGGCGTGAGCAGGACTGCGTGCGTGGCGGGGCGCGGCGCGGACCACCAGCCACACCAGCGTCCACACCAGCACGCATCCACTCGAGCTTGGCAGTCGTGGTGCATGCAAGCGCCGCGGGCCCATCCGCCGCGCCGCCTACACGCAGGCATCCGCTATAACATGACGCTGTGACATGCAGCTGTCAAAGGATCCTAGTGCGGAGGCCTGCGCAGGGCCCAGCAGCACAACTGCAGGTCGCGTGCAGGTGACGCACGCACCAGCACAAAGGACGCCTCCTCGGCGCGCGAGTCGCCGGCAGCAGCGTGGGTCTGGCCGTTCTGGGTGGGCATGCCCGCCTTGGCCAGGGAGGCGCGGTGGAAGGGCAGGAACACAAAGCGGCCCAGGGCCAGGGCAGCGATGGTGGAGCCTGCGGGGGGGGGGCGAGCGGCAGGGCAGGCTCAGCGGCAGGGCGGGAGCGGCGCGCGCTGCCGTGGAGGTGCAGCCATGCTGCCCAATAGCCCGTGGATGAATGTGCTCTGCAGCCTTCCTGCCACGCCGCGGGACAGCTTGTTGCGCAAGTCCAGCAGGTGCTCCTGCCACTGGCACCGCTGCTCCAGAACGGCGATGGCTGCTGCTGCTGTTGCTGCGCTTCTCGGCAGGCCGCCGCAGTGCTGCGATCGCTTCCCCGCTGCTCCCAACTGCCGCAAAACGCACCGCCGACCACCAGGTTCACGTCAGACAGAGCCTTGGTGACGGTGCGGGTGCGCAGACCAGCGGGGCGCACAGCCTGCTGGCGCTGCACCTGCGTGGTGGGCAAGGGACGGCGGCGACGGCAGCGGCCATTAGCGGCGCTGCTGGCTGGGCTTGCGCCAGACGCAGAGCAACGGCCGTGCAGGATGCGAGCACCGCGGGCGCCGCAAGAGGGCGCCCCAGGAGGTGGGGCACAGGGTGGGAGAGGCTGGGCGCCAGGGCCCCTGCGTTTCCCGAGCGCCGGCTGCCTGCGCGCATCTGAGATGCCGATACACGCCTCAACGATTGGCGGCAGCGGCGGGCCTTTGCGCACCTTGGTGGCGAAGCCCGAAGCGGGCGCGGCGCGGACAGCGGCGGTGCACACCATTTTGGCTGCTGCTAGTGAGTCTGAGACGAGGGTGGGCAAGCTCGGACTACCGCTGGGGGCTGCAAGTCGCTGGATGACCGTCCTGCTTCGCGGTTAGCTGGGATTTTGCATGGGCGACCCGCTCCTTCCGACCTCCAAAGCTTACAAACACACGCTGTCATGGGCGTACAGGAACATCGATATCGAGCGCGGGCAGAGCCAGCCCCTTCCAGCGGGCACCGCCGCCACCCTCCCGCCCGGCCGCCCCCTGGCGGGGGGCCGTCGACTGCCCCGCCTCCCTCAGCCAAGGCTGCTGTGCCGTCGTGGCGTGCCGGCACCACCGACGCTGCTGGCTGCGGAGGAGGCTCCAGCTCCCAGGGCAATGCCCAGAATGCCCATCTGCATCTGCAGCGCGCGGTCGTCGGCGGCGGCCCACCGCGTCGGAGCGCGCAGCAGCGCTTCCTCTGCGTGACGCGGCGCACCGTCCGGGAGCGCTGGAGCAAAGGAGCGAATGAGCGCGAGCGCCAGGAGGCGCGACACTGGGGGGCGGGGGTAGTTGGGTTGAAGAGTTAAGGCGTAAGACAGCCCGGGCGCGGGAGAAAGCGTGCTCGCTGTTCGATCGGCACCACGCCAACACCTCCCAACTCCAGCTGTTGTCACGACCTGCGCCAACACAGGAGGCCCCCCTCCAAACCATACCGTATGCTGCGTTGAAGAGCGTGGCCAGCAGCGCCAGCCCATGTATGAGGTCTGCCTCCGTCAGCCCGGGGGGTGGATCGGCGGCCAGCACCAGCAGGAAGAGACGCTGGCAGTGCTCTTCAAGGGACAGCACCGTGGCCACAGCGCTGGCAGGGCCAGGAGGGAGGGGGTGGGCGTATAGGGGGTAAGGGATACGGAAGGGGGCGGGTGGAATGCATGCGCCACGACTGCTGGTTGGTGCACGCGCACGGCAAGGCCAGCGTGCGCTCGGCGCCTGCTGCTGCTGCCCCGCTGGCTGTCGGCCCAGCCCACCCCTCCCCCCACCTGTCTGGCGTCTCCTGCTCCCGCACCAGCGCCGCCAGCGCCTCCAGGCAGGCCGCCAGCTGCTCAATGGCGCCCTCAAGCCGCTCAGCAAAAGGAGCCAGCAGGCGGAGGCCGTGCACCTGGTCGGGTGGGAGGAGGGGCCGGAAGAGCGGTGGGTGTTGTTAGAGGGAAGCAGGGCGGGCATGCGATGCCGGCATATAAGATCACCTACGTGCTGCTCTGCAAAACTAAAAGCTCGTCAGGCACGGCAGGCCCCCATCACGGCCCTGCCCCCTGTAATTGCCCATCCCCATTCTGCTGCCAACCTCCCCCTTGCCTCTGGCTGCGAGTGCGAGTCCAGGACAATGATTGCTCCTGCCACCACGTTCAGCATGTGCCGGCACAGCCGCTGCGCCCTGCGAGGTTGGGGCACAGCAAGGAAAGTTGTGCAGTGTGGCGGGGGGGACGAGGTGTGCGCAGGAGGCGTGCGCAGGAGGGGGCACGGCAGAGCCGCACCCGAGGGTTGCCAGGTATCGCTGCACGCAACCTCCCCCGCCCGTGCCCCCTCCCCCCCCCCTTCCCCCCCCGGGCTGCACCCCGCCCCAACCCACCTGAACCCGCTTTCAAAAGGGAAGCGGTGCGCGAAGCGGGCAAAGGGGTAGATTTCTGGTACAGAAGGAAAAGGATGAGTGTTGGGAGCGGGGGGACCCGGGGTTAGACGAGGGAAGGAAAAGGGTACGAGGAGCGCCACAGTGGAGGATGAGGGTAGGGGTAGGGGGGGCGGAAAGCTGGGTGAGCAGCAGCAGGGGAAGACACGGCGACACGCTTCTGCTGTCGGTCGTCCCAACCCATCAGCCATGGCCTGCCCATCACCCCCGTGCCCTCCTCCCAACCCGCCAACCCGTGCGCCCACCCATCACCCCCATCAGTCACCATATTTCAACGCCATATTCAGCTGCAGCATCTGCACAATGCCAGCGGACGTGGACATGGCATCTGGCAGCAGGCGCGCATACAGCGAGCCAATGACCTGCAGCGGGGCAGGGGGGGGCCAGGAGCGTGAGGAACTGGCCCCACCCGCTGCTGCACGCTCAGCAACACAGGGCAAGACCTGCGCAGCGTACCAGGCAGCCGTTGCAAAGGCTCATGCGCTGGTTCGAGCATGCACCTGCTTGGCCCCCTTCGCACCCGAAAGGTGTGGGCACGGCTGGCATAGCTGGCGTAGACGCTGAGGCGGCTGACGCTGGAATCGTCGCTGCGGGGGCTGCGGGGGCTGTAGACAGCGGAGCCTGGCGCTGTTGGCGTCACCGCCTGCCCGCTCCCGATGCTGTCGCGCGGTTGCGCGGTGTCGCTGTCGCTGAGACCGACCGGCGGAAGCTGCAAGGGCCCCGGCCTGCCGCCGCTGCCGGTGCGCTGCCGGAGGGAAGGCCCGTCCAGCGGTGACCGCGTGCGCAAAGCACGCAGCTGCGTGCTGTGGCCGGCTGTCATCTCTATTGCAATGTGGCCGTGCTGCTGCACCTGCTGCTCAAAGGAGGCAGGCTGAACAGACGTTGGCTGCACAAACGGCGAGGGCGGAGGGACGCTGCCATTTGCCCGCTGCCGCGGCAACGGCGCTGGCTGCTGCTCCTGCTCGCGCTGCTCCTGCTGCTGCTCCTGCTGCTGCTCCTGCCCCTTGTGCTGCTGCGCCGATGCCAGCTGCCGCCTGCTGCGTTGCGCAGCGGAGCTGCCTGCCGGCGGCTCCAGTTGGGGCAAGTACCCGGCAAAGGCTGCTCGTGCCACCCCCGCCATCTGATCCAGTGTGGACACCATAGCCGCCCGGAACAGCTGCCTGCGCGACGGTTGCCCAAAGGGCCGGCAAGGTTTGCTGGCGTTGCACACCGCTGCTTTGCTTGCACGCCCCCATGCCTCGGAGACCGCCGCAGGCAGCCATACATGCGTGTGCCTGTCTGTACCGCACTGCCCTGCCGACTGCACACGTCGCGCTCACCTCCCCTGCTCGGCACGTCCCACTCACTTTGCTGTGACAGGCATGACCAGCGACACCGCCAGCACCTCCACCCCCACCCCCAGCGCTGTGGCCACCACGCGCCACAGGGCGACCAGAGGGGCGGGGGAGCTCTCTTGAAAGCCTGGCAGCGCTGTGAGGGCCAGGATGACTGTGGCAATGATAAAGGCATCTGCGAGGGGAAGGGGGGGGCGGGGGTGGGTGGGGTGTGTGTGTGGGGGGGGCGGCGGCAGAGCGGTGTGCGTGCAGGACGTGGTGGTGCGTGTTGGTGGCACAAACAGCACGGCAGGTTGGCGTCGTGCGCCGCCTCTCCCTGTGCATGCCCCTCACAGCTGAAGCGTGCATACGCCACGCCAGCCGCCGCCAGCGCCCCTGCCAGCAGGCTGAGCGCCACCGTCATGGCCGCCGCTTTCCCCACATCCATCTGTCCAGAGAGGGCAGGGAGGAGGAAGCGGGGCGGGCAGGTGATCGGAAGCGAATGCGGCCATGGGCAAGCTGCAAGGGCAGGCTGCACGGACGCAGCGAGTCGCAGTAGGGAGCCGGCCTCTGCCGCCCCCCCCCCCCACCCACCCACCCCCCCCCCACCCCCCCACACACCCCCCCACACACACATGCAGCGCTCCTGCCTCCCTCGCGCGGGACTCTCGCCTGGTAGTTTAGTCCGTTCAACAGGAAGACAGTGTACTGCGCGCCCACACCCAGCCCTCCCGCCAGCAGCGTGCCGGCAAAGCGCTGCAGGCCCTTGAATATGGCGGCGCCTGGCGGCAGGGCGGGCGAGGCGGGTGGAGCGGCGGCAGGGTGGGCAGGGGGTGCACAAGACCGGAGATGGGCAAGGCAGTGAAGCAGCAGTGCCGAATCGGACACGCGTTGGTGTGGGGCATGTGCACCGCCCCTTGCCGGCGCCCCACCCTCCACCGCACCCACCCACTTGCTCACGCATCTACCCACCCACCACCCACCCACCAGTCCGCCCGCCCACCCGCCCACCCACCCGTGTTGGGCTCTATCACGCTGGTGACCACAAAAAGGGACCAGGGGAGGGAGTGGTTGAATGCCTCGTTCACCGAGGGGATGACAAGCATGATGAGCACTGCGTCGGGGGGAGCGGGGCAGCGTGAGTGGTGGTGGATGTGGGGCAGCTGGGAGCAGGCAGGCCAGTGCAGTGGTGGACGTGCCACGAATCTGGGGGCTGTGCAGACGACGCTCTGCTTGGCACCCCCGTCCGCGTTCCATGGCAGACCACACCGCGCGCACCCGGCGTGTAAGCAGCCACCAGTTGCAGGCCCACAGCCAGGTGCTGCCCCTGCACGCCCGTGGCCTCCAGCAGCAGCTGCGCCGCGCGCCGCGCCCACGCCGCCCCCTTCTTCTCCACCAGGGCCCGCTTGGACGCCGTCTTGAGCTCTGGCGCCGCCAGCATGTTGAGCGCGGCGGAGCTGGGGGTGCGGCGGGGCTGCGCCGCCAGCAGGGAGGCGCGCAGCATGTCCAGCGGGTTGGAGTCGCCGCGCTGCAAGGGGATCTGCGGCGCAGAAGGGGTGCACGCAGCAGGGGCATACCAGGGAAGCGGTTTGACGGGGGAGTGAGGGGAGGCAGCAGCATGCAGGGGCAGGCCAGGGCAGGCGGGGCGGCACATGGTCACCAAACCCCGCTCCGCCAATCACTCACAAATGAACACCCGCCCGCCCACCCGCCCATCCGCCCACCCTGCCCGCCTGCGTCAGCCGCGCAAAGTCCCACTCCGGTGCCTCGCCCTGCGTCTCTGGCAGAAAATGGTCCAGCACGGGGCCCACCGCCCCTGGCTGGTCTTTGCCCAGCGCCTCGGGGAGCAGCACAAACAGGCGGCGGACCTGCGGCGGGCCGCGACGCCAGGGCGGTGGCGACGGGCGCCGAGGGGCTTTCGAAGCCACATGCTGGCAGGCGGCAGGCGGCAGCGCAGCAGCGGCGTGCCCCTGTCGACGTCAGCGTGCCCCTGCCAACCACATATCAGCTTTCCCCCCTCTCCTTCCTCTCCTGTCCTCCCCCCTCCCCTCCCCCCATCCCACCCGCGTGCAAGCGGTGAAGAGCAGAGACAACACCATGTCCAGAGCCATGCGGTCCTGTGTTAGGGTGCTGCCCTTGAAGCTCGCCGCCTTGGCAAGCGCTGCGTAGCTGCTCTCCAGCGCCGTCAGCTTCTCCAGGGCAGCGCTGCAGGCAGGCGGGCATGGGGCAGCAGCCCGTGAAGAGCGGTGGCTACACAGCCGGCATGCTTAGCAGGCCGGCACGGCGTGCTTTTCGTAACGCTGTGCAACACACAGCGCGCGGTCCCTGTTCCCTGTTGCCACCCCCTTCGCACGCGACGGGCGCGTTGTGCACCAGCGTGGACCCCAGCGCAGCGCAGCACTCGGCCATGGCAGCCCCCAGCGCGAGCAGCGGGGCGCGTTGCCGCGCCACCAGCAGTACGTGCATGGTACCCCCCTGCACTGGGTACACCAGCATCATCACTGCATTGTGCAGCAGGCAGCGGGGAGGGTGGGCAAAGGCATCAGAGGGTGCAGCAGGAGGGGGCAGGCAGCACGGCCAGCCATTTAATGAAAGGCGCATGCACGTTGCCTATTTGGCGCCGCACTGGCAGCGGCACCACGCGTCCACTACCACAGCCCAGCCCCACTCATCAGCAGCGTGCGGGCCATGGTGACCATGAGGTGGAATTCGTAGGCGGGCAGGTGGCGCTGGCGGCGGTATACGTCCAGCTGCCAGCGGGACAGGCCCACCAGCCTGTGGCTGTTCTGCGGAGCAGCAGGAAGGAGGGCGGGCCGCTGTAAGAGGGGTGCAGCAGCGTGTTCATCGCCGCGTATCCAGCACTAGCAAGCTTTGTGCTCTCCAACCAGCAGGCGTGTGCAGTGAATGTGGAGCCCGTCGGTGGCGCTTGTGCTGCTCAAGATGGCGACCGGTTCCCGCCCGCCCAAGCCGTCCCTCCCTCCCACCAGTGGCTCCACCCCTCCAGCGCGCCTGTATCGCCTGCCCTGCGCGTTCCACGGCGGCGTACAGCGGCTGCAGCTGCGGCCACAGCCCGCTGTCAAGCCCAATGCGCTCCGCCGTCTCGCCGCTCGCCGCAGCCAGCAGGCCGCTGTCTGGTGCCACCTCGCCTGTGAGGCAGCGGCAGGATGGGAGGTGCAGTACATGGGGTGCAGTACATGGGGTGCAGTACATGGGTGCAGTACATGGGGTGCGACAGGCGCCGCCATTGGCACCGGCAGCGCACGTGAGCAGCACAGCACAGCACAGCACCGCGTTGCACAGCATGCCAGGGGCGCGGCGCAGCATTGAGCTGACAGAGGCTACTGCCCCCCAGCCAGTGCCACCCGCTGACCTGTCATCAGGTCTAGCGCACGGTTCAACACCTCAGCGGTGGCGCCCAGACCGCCTGCCAACTGGCGACGCACGATGCTGCCTGGAGTGGGGGAGGCGGAGGAGCAGAAATGAGGGAGATGCACACACAGCTGAAACACTATCGACCACCTGCGACGACCTCTCTCTCGGCCACCCACCCACGCCACCCACTCCACGTCGGCACCCAACCCACCCACCAGCCGTGATGGGCAGCACAAAGGTGGCGCAGAGGAAGGCCACGGCGCCGCCAATGGCCGAGTAGGCCCACCAGAAGCAGGTGAACTTCCACATGTCCTCCCTAGCATGATAGGAGCCTGCAGCAGCGGGGGGTGACCAACGCACGCGTGGAAAGCCTTGCTCAGGCAGGGCTGCGCAGACTTTTAGGCACGGACGCCTGACCCCCTCCTGCGCCTGTGGCACGTCCGGGCCGCAGCCTGACCCCGCTCCTGCTCCTGGGAGCCCTCCTGCAGCTAGGTCCTCCGGCTGCTGACCCGGCCCTCTCCCTACCCGCCCACCTGCTGTGGTGAGCGCAAACGTCAGGGACGCAAACTGCCACGCAAGCGTGTGCTGGAGGCGGCGGAAGCGCATGACCGTGCACCAAAACTGCAGGCCCGCCGACAGCAGCACGATGGTCAGCGCCTTGGCCCAGGAGTCGTGGTAGCTGCCGCCATTGATTGCATAAGCCAAATACACAACTGAGCAAACAGGGAGAATGCGGAGAGTGGAGGCGGGCGCATGTCAGGCGAGGGAGGGGGGGGAGGGGCGCACGCGAGGCTAGCGGGCTGTAGGTACCAACAACTTGGAGCGATGCACGTCAACCCATGGCGCACATTACGTGCAGCAGCCAAACGGGCCGCCGCTGTGCGTGCAGTGGCAGTACTGCCGCCCCGGCTGACGGCCCTTGCCCCTGGCTGCCAGCACCCCGCCCCCCACCTGCCAGCCCTACCACGCCGCCGCCCAGCGACCCGACCAACTCGTGTGCCGCCACGCGCACGGGCGCGTCGCCGGTCGACAGGGACACCAATAAAACCATGTAGAAGATGACCTGGCACCCGCCGGGGGGGGGGGCGGGGGGGGACGCGCGGCAGGGTGGGAGGCAGGCATCGCAGGGTGGGAGCGATACATGTATGCACCGCAGCGCTCGTCACGCGCGCCGCGGGTGCGCCCTGCATGCCAGCACAGCAGCCCTCTGGGCCCCACACACTCACGAAAATGATTTGGGGGTTGGCTGACGCCGGACTGACGGTCAGCGCCTGCCACACTGCTGGTGGGCTGAAGATGAGCATGAGGAGGAGGGTTCCCACGCTGCACTGCACCGCGCGCCGAAAGTGCGGCGAGTCACGCAGGCCCCAGGCACGCCAGGCGGCGAGGGCACGCGCCGGCAGCGGCTCCCGGTGGTTGGCCTTGGTGGCGCGATGCGGGTGTCGCCGCTGCTGGTCGTGCTGCTGCGGCGCTGCTGGCTGCTCGTCGGCGTCGGCCTGCCCCTCGGGAAGCAAGGCGTCGGGCAAGGCCTCCTGCTTCGGCCGCCGCTGCTGCAGCTGCAGCTGTTCGTGCTGCTTGGCGTCGCCCGCCTGCTCCCCCGGTGGAGCGTCCGAGCCAGCATCATGCTGCGCCAACAATGTCGCCGGCGACGCGACTCCTGGCGAGCTGGCTGCCGGAGCGACGGCCATGCCGGCGACGCCACTGCCGGCGCTGCCGCCGTCGCCACCCAGCCACCTCGGTTGCGTCTTTAGGCGGGTTGTGTCAATGCGATGACAAGACGCACCCTGGTCGGCATTAGTCAGAGAGGCGTCAACAAGGCTGCTGGACAGGGCGCGGGCGGAAGCATGTGTTGCGTGCTGGGTCGACCCCTGCACCGGTCGACCCCCTGGCCTGCCTGCTGCAGGAGGCGCAGCGGCGCCACTTTGAACTTGTTACCAGCAGGGTTTCACACGCTGCTCGATAAGCTCCCCTCCCCCCAAGCCATCCGTCACCGTGACCACGCACAAACCAGCTGTACTCCGCTACTGAGCTGCAGGAGGACTGGGCTGGGCGCACCGGCTGATGGCACGCCTTTGAGGGCCCGCCTTGCTCCTGCGCTCCCGCGACCGAAAAACGTGTCGGCTCGGACATGCAGGGCATGCATCACATGCAGCCGGCGTATGTTATGAGCCCAGAGGCCGCTTTCGGCGCCGACATGATACAGGCAAGCGTTCAGAGCGCCCTGAGTCTCTCAGTAGGTCTTCCAGGTATCAACAGAAGCCTACTAGCGCCGCGCAGGCCCGGGTGGACGCCCCAGCGCGGGCCGCCCGCGGCTCGCGCCGTGCAAGGCGGCAGGTGCCTTGCGCCGACTGCCCTCGCCTGTCCGCCTTTCTCTGGTGCAGGGCATGCAAGGTATGGCGGGCATGCCTGTGCCAGTAGTGATGGGCCCAATGGGCCCCATGATGGCTGGGCACATGCCGCCTGGAATGATGCCGCCCGGCGCCATGGCAGCGCCGCAGCTGACGCAGATGCTGGTCGAGGCCGCGCGCGGCGGCCGCTCCTCCAACGTATTCTTCAAGACGCGCATCTGCAATAAGTAAGCAAGGGAGGGGTGGAGGAGGGAGGGCAACCGGACGCGGCTGGTCGGGGCAGCGGCAGGTGCTTGACGAGCACGGCGCAAACCTGTCTCGCCCAGCGACACACATCCACCTGCCTGCCTGCCCACCCTGCCCTACGGCTCAGCCCTTGAGCTCCAGGTGAAGCGCTGCGTCTCAAAGAACCGCCAGTGTTGCGCAAATTCGACCTCTCCTCGCTGCTGTCAACCACGCCCCCACTGCCCCGCTGCTCCAAACCCCAACAGGTGGCGTGCCGGCGCCTGCCCCTACGGCGACAAGTGCACATACGCGCACGGCGAGCACGAGCTGCGCTATGTGCCGCCCGAGATTGTGGCGCAGCTGGAAGCGCAACAGAAGATGCAGGTAGCGCTTGTGCCTTGCAGCGGCAGCGGCACATGAGGCTGGGCTGGCGGGGGTGGGCAGATCGACTGCCGCAGCACGTGGGGTCACGTGCGCGACGCTGCGTGTGCAGCGCCGTGCAATGTGCGGCGCAGAGTGTGCTGTTCAGAGACGCAGCGCCCTCACATGTGTTGGTTGCTTGTCGTGCAGGAGGCGATGAAGCTGCGGCAGGGCGGCGCCGAGGGGCTGCCTGCAGAGATGCAGCGCGGCGGCAGCGGCGGCGAGGATGGCACCGGCACCGGCCACGGCGGGCAGCACGGAGCGCACGGCGGCGGCCACCAGAGCCACTACAAGACGCGGCTGTGCATCAAGTATATGCAGGTGAGGGGCACCCGCCCGTGCAGGCTTGCAGCTGGGCAGTGCATGCAGCAACGGCGTGATGCGCCCGCTGCACCACCCGCACAAGCAGCGGCAGGGGCAGCCCACCTGCTTGCCCCCACCGCCCCGCCCCTCCCTCGCCAGACTGGGTACTGCCACAAGGCCGGCGCGTGCACCTTTGCGCATGGGTACGAGGACCTGCGCCAGCCTGGCGCGCCGCTGTCGCCGGGACGCATGCAGGTGCGCTTGGACCCGGGTTGAGCGGCTGCCTCGCATGGCTTGGGATCATACACGTGCGTTCTGACGCTGCACACAAGCGCACAGCTGCGGCTCGTCGTGCATGGGCTGCATGCACTTCCTGTGCACCCTGCTAACGTTTGACCAACTGCGCTCCCCTGCCGCTCCTCGTCCCCCCGGCCGCTGCTCAACCCCCGACCGCTCCTCACCCCCCGGCCACGTCTCACTCTCCGGCCGCTGTCAACCCACCCGCCCACGCAGGACCCCATGTCTCCTGGGCGCATGGGCATGGGCGGACCCGGCATGCAGATGATGCCAGCGGGCATGATGATGGGGATGCCCATGTCCCCGGGCGGCATGACATCAGGTACTGGCAAAAGTGCTGCCGTCGCCGCCGCCTCCGCCGCCGCTGCTGCTGCTGCAGTGCTCGCCTGCAATGCGATCCTCGCCCCCACATGCTTCTCCCCTCCTTCTTGGCTTGTGTGCAGGACGCAACATGATGGGCCCAACTGGCATGCCTGCTGTGCCCATGGGCATGCCAATGATGCCGCCCGGCGGCGGCGGGCGCTACCCACCCGGGGGGCAGGGCGGTGCGCAGCGCTCGCCGCGTGCGGGAGGTGGCCGCGACGGTGAGTGCCCTGTTGCACGTTTGGAACAGCTGGGAAGAGTGGTCGGCAGGCTAGCGGCCGCGCCAAACGCATTCAGCCCATGCTTTGCTCTCCAGGCACTTGCCTATGCATGCACCCGGGGAACAGCGCTCACCCTTTCCATCTCTCCTGCTCCTGCCCTGCCCCGCAGACCCCGCCGCAGCGGCGCGCCGGCGAGCCGCCACCATGTGCCAGCTGACGGGCGTGGGCGAGGCAGGCGGCGAAGAAGCGTCGCCTCGCACCATGCAGGCAGCTCTCGGAGAGGTGCGCAGCGGCGCGGCCTACAGGGAGAGTCCTTACAGCGACGGTGTGTCGGAATACCTGCACCAAGGGGGCGCCGCCAACGGCCCAGGCAGCAGCTAGCGCGGCGCGCCAGCGGCGCCGTGCTGCGCGGCGCTGCCAGCCGCCCCTGCCGGCTCCTGCTTCGGCCCGCCCCCTGACTGCACGCAGCAGGCAGAGCCTGCAAAGTGTAGCGCCAGCCGGCAGCCTTGCAGCGCCAATTTTACCTGCAGCAGCGCACATCGGGGCCCAGCTGCAGCCCCCGGTTGGCGGCAGCGCCACAGCAGCCGCATCTAAACAACCCAGGCCACCGCACTCCCTCCTGCCCATCCCTCCCAGCACCTCCCGGGCAGATCCCTCCACCTGTGCCAATCCTTCCCCATCTCCCCCTCCCCCCTCCCCCTCCCCACCGCTGAGACGATTTTGCCGCCGGTGCCACAGCAACAGCGCGCGCAGCCGCCCCTCCCCCCCCCGCCTGCTCGTCCCCCTCTTCCTCCTAGCCCCTGTCAGCCAGTCCTGCCCTGCCCTGCACCTGCCCCACTGGGCCCCCATCGCTTCCTCCTCCCCTTCCACCCTGTCTTCCCCGCGCTCTGCTTGTGCTGCCCCCTCCCCGCTCATCTCTGAGCTCCCCTCTCCGCCGCTGCACTGCGTGCAGCACCCCACTCCCAGCCACCGACCCTGTTGCCCACACACCGCGGCGCCGCCCGCGCCCAACACGATACCCAGCCGCCGCCGGCGGGCCGACGACGTGGCCGCGCCGGCGGGCCAGGCCCCCCTTTCCCGCGTGGCAGCCGGCAACCACCACCACAGTTTTGCACGCTATCACCCGCGCCACACCCCAACCCAACCTGCAAACCTGCCTGCACACTGAACCCCCCCCCCCCCCCCCCCAAACGCCGTCCGCCCTCACTGCAGCACTGCCCGCTGCCGATGTACCTCACCCAAAACACCCCCTCCCCCTCCCCCCCCCCCTCCTTCCCTCGCCAGTTTATTGGTCAGACACTCCCAACGCTTCAGCTGCTTTGCCCTGCCCTCCCCGCTTTGCACCCCCTTAAGTAACCGGCCCCCGCTCCCAAAAAAAGAAAGACGCCGTCAAAGGCCCACATTGCCCCACAACTGCCCCTGTTAGCGCGCATAAGTACCAAGGCAGGAGGAGAGGATTGCAACGAGGCGGGCGGCAGGCCAGAGGAGGGGGTTGCAGAGGAGGCGGCAGTCGCGGTTGTGGCAAATGCGGCCAAGTAGGGGAGACGGCTGTAGCCAGCACACCTGGTGCAGCGCAGCGGTACACAAGGCAGGACGGCGGCTTTTCTGCCCTGGTCTACACTGGCACCTGCTTCAGCGCTCAGCTCGGACCCCGAGTCGGTGTGCCAGGTCTGAAAGGACTACTGTGCCAAAGTAGAGAAGGTGTGCGCACTTCCAAGCAAGCCTCAGAACTTGTGCATCTTTTTGAGCTTCTCCCGGTCATGGATGGCCTTGGCGGAGGCGGCGTGCGCCCCCTCCGCCGCCGCCAGCGCCGCGTGCGCCTCGCCCAGCGCCCGCCGGATCTGGGGCAGCATCACCTTGTCTTTCGCGTTGCGTGTCGCCATCTCGCTGCAGGGACGGGCAGAGAGGGCGGCAGCGTCCGGAAGGCTGGCATGAACATTGGCAGGCGAGCCAGGAGCGCCACACGTTGGGCAGAACAAACAAAAGGGCAGGGAGCAGAGCAGTAGGACGACGGGCAGGAAGGCATGCCGGCTTTTCAGGCCCTCTGCCCAGAAGCAAGCCGCGACATGCCCGCCTGAGTTGCTGCACTTTCTGCCGTAGCTGCGCCAGGTCATCTGCGCGCTTGGACAGAGCGCGCCGGTCCTCCTCCTGTGTGCATTTAAGCAAGGTGGCAGTTTGAGTATGCGTGCGTGGCGAAAGGTGCGGGGCAGGCCCGGAGGTGTGCCGGAGGTGCGCCAGGTGGCAGTGGCAGTGGGTTGGTGCTGGGGCAGGGTGCGCTTGGTTGGAAGCTGCCGCAACAGCGCCGTATGCTGCCGCCAGCGCCAGCACCCCCTGCCTGTGCGTGCAACCAAGCCAAGCCTGCTGCGACCTGCTTTCCCACCCACCCAGCCCCTGCCCCACCTTGGGTGCCGCCTTGGCGCCACTGCCGCCCGCAAAGAGGTGGCCCTGCCGGCTGGCGCCGCCCGCCGCTGCGCCGCCGTCGCCGCCACGACCCACAATCCCAAGCCTCTCATTCCTCACTGTCTGCGCCGCGCTCGAGTCTCCCACTATCGAGTTCAGCACTGCAAAGAGCCCCACGCTGCCTGTCTGCTGCTCCAGCTGACGCTGCCCCTCACGGGAGGCCTCACGCGCCTCCGCTCCCGCCGCCGCCGCCTTGTCGCGGCGCCGCTGCTTGCCACTGCGCCGTTTCTTTGCGGCGCCTGCAGGCAGAGCAGTAGGTGCAGGCGGGTAGCATGCTTGAAACTCCAACATCGGCGGGCACACGTGGCAACACCGGGCATGCAAGCCTTCTACGCAGGCAGGCAGGTGGCAGGCAGGCACCGACTCGAGGGAACGTGTGCTCCCGCCTCACCTTCCTTGGTGCCGCCCGCGCCAGCAACCCCCAATCCGGCGCCGCGCTTGAGCGGTGCTGCCATCAGCGCCTGCTGCAAGCCCTGCGCGCTGCGCCCCAGGCCTCGTCCCGCCTTGAGCCCCATGCTCGCCAGCAACTGGTCAGTGTACAGGAGCAACAAGGGGAAGGCAGCAAAGTGAGTGCAGGCAGGCAGGCAGGCAGCAGGCTTGCTGGCGGCTTGGGAAGGAAGAAGTTGTGATTTAGACATCATGAAGTATGCAGCCTGGTACCACCGCCGTGTCCTGGCTGTCCTACCTTGCTGCCGATGCCGCGGCTGTGAGCCTCGCTGGCGAAGAACAACAGCGTGTCGCTCTGGGGCCCTGCCGCCGCCTGCGCCTGCTGAAGCTCTGCAGCATCGGCCATCGCCATGGAAACACGCCCAAACGCAGCGCCGCCAAAGCCGGCTGCCCTTTCCTCCTCCTCCTCTTCGCTCTCTTCCATGTCGCTCCCTCCGCCTTCGTCCTCCGACGCGCTGCCTGCGTCGTCGCTGCTGCCGTCGCCGTCGCTGCCGCCGCCGCCGTGCTCGCCGTCGCTGCCGCTGGCATGCGGGTCGTGGGCATGCGGCGACAGCGCCACCGCTGACAGCTGCAGCACCAAGCGACGCTGGCTGCCCACCAGCACCGCAGCCACTCGCTGCCCCGCTGCATCCACCTCTGTCACCTCTGCTGCTTCCCACAGCTTCTGCCCTTGCGGCTGGACGGTGACCCGTGTGCCCGGCTGCAGCGCCGCTGCGTCCGGCCGCAGCGCTGTGGCGGGCGCTGGCTGGCAGGCGGCGGCAGGCAGCTCCAACGGCTCCAACTGAAACGCTCTGCAGCAGAGGGACGTGGCAGGTGGGCCAGCGGCGACGTGAGCGTGTATTGTAAAGCAAGGGGAGTGCAAGGCAAGCAGGTGACATGCCATCCCGCCGAGCGTCCGTGCTGCATCCTGCCAAGCACGCCCCGGCCCACCTTGTAGGCAAGCAAAACTCCAGCTGCAGCACGCCGTCGGCACCAGCGCTGCCAAGCACGCGCCCAAAGTAGTGCCGGCCGTCGGTGTGCCGAAAGATGCAGAGCGAGCCTTGTGGCAGGCTGCCGCTGGCCGCCCCGGCCTCCGCCCGCTGCTGCTGCTGCTGCTGGGTTGCTGCGTCGCCGCCTTGCATCGCGTCCAGTTCCGCAAGCAGGCGCTGCCGTTTCAGGCCCAGCAACGCGTCGGTGGTGTGCTGGATGCCCTCCTGCAGGGGATGGAGCGTTGCAGAGCAACAAGAGTCATGCCAAAGCGACACATGGCCAGGCTCCTCTGGCCCAGACCTGCCACAGCCAAAAGGCAAAGCGGGCCTTTGGCTGCACACACACCCCCCAAACACAGACCTGCAGTTCAGCCAGCAGCGCCCCGATCTCTTCAGAATCTGGGTCATCCTCCAGCAGCTGCTTGACTCCAACAACAGCCTCCTCCTGCTCCGCCAGCTGTGCCTGCAGCTCCGCCTCCAACTCGGCCATTGGCGGCAAGGCGGCGAGCGGCGGCAGCGAGCGGCGGCTTCACCAGCGCCGGCTCGCCGTTGTGGAGAGCCTAAGAACTTCAGGGATCGTATCCTGCTGCCCGGGTCAGCGACCGCACGCCTGGGCTACAAGTGGCGCAGGGCGAAGTGAGGCAGGCGCGCGGCGACGAGCGGGGAGCCGTTTGAATGGCCCTTCTACAGCAGAAGAGGAGAGAGAGCAAAGGAAGGATGACAACCAGGTCAGGCTGCACTAATGCTCGCTCACCACGCTGCCGCCGTTGCCGCCGCCGTCGTCACACCTCCTGCCTGGTGTACACGTGCAGACGCGCTACCAACCTCTGAGGCACGCCTTGCCACACGAGTTATCAATCATGCAATAGCACACACTCAGTGCTTCCACCCCCCTTTTGTGTGCATGCACCAGCCAACCCGCCATTCGCTGTGCCGGGCCCAAAGTGCCCAAGCTGCCCACGCAGGGGGCGGCGGCAGCAGCAAGGGGATCGCTTACAGAAAGGAGGTCATAGGCGCGGAAAGAATTATTTTCAGGAAGCAGGGAGAGGCGAGGAGTCGCAGTACCATGGACAGGGGGGTGGAGCTGTTGACGCATGGGTGGGTGGGCGAGCGCGGCAGTCAAGGTGGAGAGAGGGGGGAATGGGGCGTGCCACGGCAGGAGGGGGACAGGGGGTGGAGTCGTACCAGGGCTGGGTGGCAGCGCGGCGCATGGGTGCGCTGCGCAGCCAGGCGGCCGCCGGCCAAAAAAAACACAAGGGGGCCCTCGGCCGGCCCCCCGCAAGCAGCAAAACTGTGCGAGATGAATGAAGCTAGGAGAGAAAAGGCGGGGTGGAGGCAGGGCGCGTGCCGTGAAGGGACGTGACCCGCGGAGAGCAGGCAGGAGGGAGGCTGGCGGGGCGGGTGCAGCATGGCAGCAGCCACAGCCACGCCCGCGCGCCTTGCCGCCTGCGCCGCTGAGGAGGGGAGCCGCCGTGCAGCAGCGCGCGCCGGGCGGCGGCAATGGGGTGTGTGCGCGCACGCTGGGGAGGTTGGGCACGGAGTGGGCGGATGGTGCATTTAGGCGGCGAGGTGCGTCGCGTTGGCATTGCCGGCTCGGGCAGAGCATGGGAGCGGGAAAACAGGCGTATAGGGATGCGGAAGTAACCCGACTGCACTACTGCGTTTGTGGGGTGTTATGGGCAGGACGGGGGGGGGGGGGGGGGGCAGAACCAGGGCCAGACCGGATACACATGGGTGCGTGTGGGGGGGGTGGCTAAGGATACAGGTGGAGGGATCCGGGGCAGGGGAGGGGGTCACGCAGAGGCGGCGGTCGCAGCGGGCCAGAGGCGCATTGAGGGCGCCGATGCGCCCGGCGCACGCCGCTGCTGCCGCCTCGCCAGGGGGCGCAGCCCCTTTATCACTGCATGGGGTGCATCGCGTCTACCTTCTGCTGGATCAACCGCTGCGCAATCTCCACCGCCTGCAGGCGCGGAAGAGGGGTGCGGGCGGATGGAGTCGTCGGGAGGCGCGTGCAGTCGCGCAGCGCACGTCACGTATGCCGCTGCATCTCCATGTGCCGCCCGCCGCAGCCTTGCAGCAGGGCCGCCACGTGCCCGCCCCTTACAGCGCCTCCTGCCAGGACGTGTCCCACCCATTACACTCAACCCCCTCGCACCCCTCCAGCCAGCAACCCACGCCGCACCTCTGGCGTGCCGGTGATGCTGCATGCCCGGTCGTAGGTGCCGGGCAGGAACTCTCCCTTCTTGCTGATGCGGATGCTCACGCCCAGCAGCTCCTTGATCTGGTTGATCACAGTGCCCTGCGGCAGGGGGCAGCAAGGGGACAGACGGGAGGTGAGCAAGGCAGGGTGAGGAGTGCCAAAGACGGCAGGGATCGCGTATTCAGGCAACCCCTAAACTGTCTGCTGCGCGCGTCCGCTCCCGCCGCCCTGCTGCTGTTGCCTCCCTCCCTCCCTCCCTGCCTCGCCTCTGTCCCTCCGGAGCGCACCTGCTTGCCAATCACCACCCCAACCTTGTCCTCCGGCACCGCCATAGTGATGGTGGCACCGCCGCCGGGCGGCACGCCGTTGCCGCCGTTGCCGCGCGGTCCGGGTCCCATGGGGCCGCCGTGCATGTGCAGCATGTGGGGGGCGGACACGCCGAGGCCGCCGTTGGGGGGGCCGCCGCCCAGGTGGGCGGGGTGGCCGGGCGGCGGGCCGCCAAACTGCTGTTGCTGGCCGTCGTTGTGGTGGTTGTTGGAGGGCGGCAGGGAGGGGGCGTAGCGCATGCTGTAGCTGAGGTTGGCGTCGGTCAGCAGGTGGTAGTCGGGGTTCTCGCTGCAGGCAGGCACGGGGGCGGGGGAGAGTGGGGGGGGAGTCGGCGGGCAGGGCGGGGCGGGGCGGGCATCAGAGGGCGGGCGGCGCCAGCAGGGCGGCGCCAGCAGGGGTGTGCTGTGAGGGCGCCCAGCACGAGGGTGGCGGGTGCCGGTTTGGGGTCTCGGTGCAGACGCAGAAAGGTGGGGGCAGCGCGACAGCGAGGGTGCCCGAAAGAGGGGGGAGGGTAGCTGATGCTGCGGCGCCACATCTGATCTGCCCCGCTGCGCGCTCCGCCCCCCTCTTTAGTCATTTCCATCTCTGCTGCACCAGCCAGCCATCTCCAGCACATCCACCCAGGTCGCACCCAACCTTTGCAGCAATCAACAGCTCTCTCTCTCTCTCGCGCGCGCGCGCGCGCGCTCTCTTTGCTGCATGTTCAACTGCACCCCTGGGCAACGCATCCGCAGCACCTTGGCAGGGTTGCGCACCGAGCGCCGTGCACGCGCACCGCACCTGAGCTTTGTGACCACCAGCGCCACCGCCCGCATCAGCTCGTCCACGTCACCGGTGATCTTCACAATGCGCTCCGTCAGGCCTGCAGCCGAGGGCAGCGCCCACGAGGCCAGGCCGGGGGGTCAGAATCATTCCAGGGACAGTGAAGTCGTCTGGGAGCCGTCGTCCTGCACTTTAATGCCGGTCCTGCCTGCTGCCTGCACCACCAGGGCTGCCTGCAGCTGCGTCGCTGCAGCTCGACAGCCAGACTCCCCACGTCCAGACCACCCCCCCCCCCCCCGGGTGCAGCCGGCCAGCACTGCAAGGCGCGCCACCCGCAGTGCACGCACGCACCGGGCAGCGTGGGGGGCGGCGAAATGTTGAACACGGCGCGCGAGTCCTCGTTGAAGGACCTAATCGTGGCGCCGCCCTTGCCGATGAGTGTGCCGCAGAGCCGCGAGTGCACCAGCATGCGCAGCTGGATGGCCTCCCCATCCTTGGCCTGCACCGCGCGCAGCGCCCCCGGCTCGCCCTTGAGCTTGAACAGCACAAGGTGCAGCGCCGTCAGCAGCTGGTTCACGGTGCCAGACACCAGCAGGATGCGGTCCTGGCCCTCGGGGCTGCCGGGGTAGAACTCGCTGGCACGCGAGAGCTGCAGGCGGGCGGGCGGGGCAGCCGCGGGCGGGTTGAGGAATGTGCGACGGGGTGGGGGAGGCCGCAAGCTCTCGGCTGCTGCGGCGTGCGCGCAGGTGGTGCTGAAGGCGAACGCCCACGGCGCCGACTGCTGCAGCCTGCCATGCAAGAACCATCCACAGCCTGCCAGTCGCGCCACGTGCTGCAACAGACTGCCCGCCAAGGCCGGTCGCCGCAGCAACCACGCCTCCCGCCACCGCCCCGGCGGCACCTGCATACGCGCGTTAGACTGCGTCTGGATCTCCGTAATGTTGGCACCGGACTTCCCGATGATGCTGCCCGCGGCGACGTTGGGAACCAGGAACTTGACCTGAAGGGACGGCAGCGAGTTGTTGGCCAAGGGAAGGCCTCCGGGCCTCCGGCCGGCCGGTTTCTCGCTTCTAAGCCTGTCCCACTCACCACCACGCGCTCCTCTCGCCGGGCGGCCTCGCTAGAGTCGTCTGGCGCGTCTGCCTCCTCGGGCCCTCCTTGGGCCACTCCGTTTGCCCGGGGCTTCTCCAAACATGCATCCATGTCTTCGGCCATAGTACCCGGCAGCGCGTCCTCAGCCATGGAGCGACACACAGGAGGGGAGTGGAACAATCGAGGCTCCTATCACGGGGTTACCGACCAGGTGCATACACAGGGGCGTATGGACGTCGCCGGTGAACGAACGGGGCTCGGTGGAACATGCGCAGCATGCGGGAGCATGCTGCACCAGGCCGCTTACGGTGCAGCGCGAGTTAAGGGCCATGCACGGATCGCTCTGGCGCCCTAGTCAATTCTTTTAGTACTTCTTGTGAGTTGTGTGAGCAGCCGGGAGCCGCGCAACTGCGCCCGCCTCGCCAAGCCGCATGTGAAGTCGCGAACGCAGCGTTCGTCGGCGCTCTAGCTACTCCCAGGTACTACCGACAGTGATCAAAGAATGCAGGCTGAGCCGCAGCGCGCAGCGTTCCGCCTAAAGCACTTGCACATGTCTCTCTGCTCCGCTGCAGACTCTGCGCTCTCTCTGCGAGGATTCAGTGCTACTGAAGGGCTTGGCGACTCCAATTAGCAGCCTGCAGCAGCGTTGCAGAGCGCTAGCCTGCGGGCACGGCAAGGCGGCGGCGGCAGCAGCAATGGACACCTCCAGCGACTCCTCTGAGTGGCTGGACAGCGATTCCAACTGGGAGCCAGAGCTGGAGGGCGCAGCCTGCAAGCCCGCGGCAGCAGCGGCAGCGGCAGCGGCCGGCGGCAGCAAGGCTGGCGGCGTTGAGCTGCGTGCCGTATTCGGATGCTCCTGCCGCCAGCCTGAGAAGGAGAGCCGCCAGCCCTCTCACAAAAAGCCGGTTGCCTCCAAGAAGGCAGGCTGCTTGTTTGAGCTGCGGGTGGAGGTCGAGAACGGCATTGCAGAGGTGACAGAGCGGCACGGCCATAACGGGCACACCCCCGGCAACTCCGAGGATGTCCGCTGGCTGCCTCCCTGTGCCGCTGTTGTTGCAAAAATCGAAGAGGTGCGAGGGTAGGATGAGTGGGGAGGTTGCACACACCTTGAAGTGGCCTGGGCTGAGTGCAGTGCTGGACCATGAGTGGGGGAGGCTTCACGCACCTGCATTGGCTGGGCTGAGTATGGTGCCGATAGCTTTCCCCCGACTCCTGCCTCCTTGCCTCCCCCTGCCGCCCTTCGCTCATGCAGTATGCGCGCATCGGGCTGAGCGCTTTCAAGATTTTGATGGCTCTGATGCACACCCGCCTGCAGCACCTGGCAGCGGCAGGCCAGGAGGCAGCGCTTGCTGCAGCGGCAGCAGACGAGGCGGCACCTGCAGCAGCCCCTCCCGAGGCCCACACCAAAAATCAGTCCATTCATATGGACGTTTCTGGCCCTCAAAATTGGCAGCCCCACTATTATGAGTATGATAGACACGTTTGTGTACTCAGAACTAGAAAATAACAAAAAGTGCCGCAGGTGTGCTTTTGGGCAGCACCCAACGGCAGTCCGGCATGTGGTGGCAACATGCCGCCCACCCATGCCACACATGCACCCTGCCAGAACTGCACATGCGCACCATGGGGCACCAGCATCAACGCAAAGACTCCCCCACTTCCTACCTGCAGCGCGATGATGTGGCCATAGATGCGCAGGCGGCTCAGCTGGCCCTCTTTGCCGTGCACGCCGCTGCCGGCAGTTTTGCAGAACTGCTCAATAGACTGCACGAAATGGAACTTGCACAGGAGGAAGCCAGCAGCCAGCCCCTTGAGCACCAGCCTGCCAATGGCTGCCATCTCTGCCTTGCTGCAGTCGATCATGATCCAACCAAACGCAAAATCGGGGCCGACAGCCTGTACAGAGGGGGCCAGGGCAGAGGTCAGTACGTAAGAGGCAAGAAAGGTGCAGCCTTGAAGTGAGCGGCTGTCGACGGAGATGCCGAAATAACCTGCACAAGCGAGGGAAAACAAGCAGGCATGCACAGGTTGGACAACGTTGACCCACCTACCTTACCTCACCTCACCCCAACCCAAAGCCAGCTGATCACTGCAACCCCGCCCGCAGCTGCTTGGCCCACCCACCTTGGCCACCGCCTCCAGAAATTCTTCAAACACGTCGGCAGTCTCGCAGTCCGCGATGCAGCAGGCGACGGGCACAGCGTTGCAGTACTCGTCACGCACCACCAGCGTGGCCTGGATGTAGCCGTAGCTGTTGAGGCCATAGACAGCATCCATGAAAGCCAGCTCGCTGCCAAACGCCCGCAGCATGCGCAGGCCAAAGGGGCTGGTGAGGCACAGGCGGAACCGTTGCTGAATGCTGCCAGCCGCATCTACTTTTTGCGGCACGTAGAACAGCACCGTGTCAGGCGCTGCTGCCTCCAGCTTGGCAACAAGCGCTGCAACGGCTGCCACGTCGTTGGAGTCAATCCGAGCTGCGCCGCGCATCCGTTTGACAATCTTTTGGATGTCTCGCAGCGTAGCAACCTCACGCCGCCCCTGGAAAGCTGCCAGGTTGAGAGGCGCGCCTGCTGCTGCGGCGGCGGCGGCGGCGGCGGCGGCGCCGGCGCTGCCGGCAGCGGCTACCTCTGCTGCAGGTGCCGCCTCGTCTGCTGCCGCTGCAGCAAGCGCTGCCTCCTGGCCTGCCGCTGCCAGGTGCTGCAGGCGGGTGTGCATCAGAGCCATCAAAATCTTGAAAGCGCTCAGCCCGATGCGCGCATACTGCATGAGCGAAGGGCGGCAGGGGGAGGCAAGGAGGCAGGAGTCGGGGGAAAAGTTATCGGCACCATACTCAGCCCAGGCCAATGCAGGTGCGTGAAGCCTCCCCCACTCATGGTCCAGCACTGCACTCAGCCCAGGCCACTTCAAGGTGTGTGCAACCTCCCCACTCATCCTACCCTCGCACCTCTTCGATTTTTGCAACAACAGCGGCACAGGGAGGCAGCCAGCGGACATCCTCGGAGTTGCCGGGGGTGTGCCTGTTATGGCCGTGCCGCTCTGTCACCTCTGCAATGCCGTTCTCGACCTCCACCCGCAGCTCAAACAAGCAGCCTGCCTTCTTGGAGGCAACCGGCTTTTTGTGAGAGGGCTGGCGGCTCTCCTTCTCAGGCTGGCGGCAGGAGCATCCGAATACGGCACGCAGCTCAACGCCGCCAGCCTTGCTGCCGCCGGCCGCTGCCGCTGCCGCTGCTGCCGCGGGCTTGCAGGCTGCGCCCTCCAGCTCTGGCTCCCAGTCGGAATCGCTGTCCAGCCACTCAGAGGAGTCGCTGGAGGTGTCCATTGCTGCTGCCGCCGCCGCCTTGCCGTGCCCGCAGGCTAGCGCTCTGCAACGCTGCTGCAGGCTGCAAATTGGAGTCGCCAAGCCCTTCAGTAGCACTGAATCCTCGCAGAGAGAGCGCAGAGTCTGCAGCGGAGCAGAGGGACATGTGCAAGTGCTTTAGGCGGAACGCTGCGCGCTGCGGCTCAGCCTGCATTCTTTGATCACTGTCTGTAGTACCTGGGAGTAGCTAGAGCGCCGACGAACGCTGCGTTCGCGACTTCACATGCGGCTTGGCGAGGCGGGAGCAGTTGCGCGGCTCCCGGCTGCTCACACAACTCACAAGAAGTACTAAAAGAATTGACTAGGGCGCCAGAGCGATCCGTGCATGGCCCTTAACTCGCGCTGCACCGTAAGCGGCCTGGTGCAGCATGCGCGCCGGAGAGGCGATGACCGGGGCCTGCAGGTGGCGCCTCTCCCACCGTCGAAATAGGCTCTCACGCATCCCCGACATTATCTTTTACTGTCGAAGGGAGCACGACCCCACCAGGTGCAAGAGGCTCCCAATCGCGCCATGTCGCCGCTCTGCTTGATCACCTCATGCCAGAATGCCATCGGGCCGCCATCCGAGCCGCCTACCGATGACCACTGCCGCTCGACCGCCGGCACCGCCGCCTGCCGACCACTCTCCAGCGCCTGCCTTGCTCCTCGACCTCCTGCCGTGCAGGCCGCCTCAACCCGTTGCCGGAAATACCGATGGCAGGCCGCGTGGGTAACAAGACCTGGCTGCGCCAGCAGCTGCAAAAGGCGCTGCAGTGGGATGCCGAAGCTGCTGAGGCGGTGTGCGAGGCGGTCTCGGCTGCAGGCAGCCGGGGAGAGGTTGACGAGCTAGTGGAGGCTTATATGGGCGGCAGCCCTGCTGCCCGCAAGCTGGTCGAGCAGTTCATGGGTCCGCAAGGCGCAGCAGCCGCTGCCACCGCAGCGCCGCCGCCCGGCATGCAGATGCTGCAGCGTGGCGGCGGCGCCGGCGGCGGCGCCAGCGGCAGCGGCGCAGGCGGCAGCAGGCCCGGCGGCGGCGGCGGTGGAGCCAGCGGCAGCGGCAGGGCGCCCCCCCTAACCGTGGAGTTGGCGCCGCCGGCAGACAAGCCCAAGGTGGGGCAGCCGCAGGCAGCCTGGCTGGTCGCATGTGCGCACATGTGCCCCCTTCCTCGCACTGGGGCTACCGCTGCACCCCCCACCTGTGGCCACGCTGCCTGCCTGCTGCTGCCCGCCTGTTGAGACGACTCCCCTCTGCTCCCTGCTGCGCCCGCCACAGCCGCAGCTCTACATGGGTCCCAACGTGCGCGTGGCCACTGCAGCGCCCAAGCCGCGCAAAGGCCGCGGCGGCGGCGGCGGCGCTGGCGATCCTGCCGCCGGCGAGGCAGCAGGCGGTGCCGGCAAGGCGCTGGCCAAGCCTGTGATCAACTGCCTGCGCTGCGGCAAGATCTACGACTGCCACGGCATGTCGGATGAGGCGCGCCGCTTCCTGGGTGCGACTCGGGAGGCTGCCGGCTTCGTGGCGTGCCGAACTGGTGCCGGCACGTGCTCTGCCATGCCATGTGTTTGGCAGCCTGGCCGTGCTGACCCTGCCGCTGCTCCCCCCAAAGTGCCCCTCCATCTTTTCATCTTTCTCGCCCCTTGTCCCTCCGTTCAGAATCTGGCGGCCTGTGCACCTTCTGCGGCACTGTGGTCACGCTGCGCTACGCTGACGGCAGCACCAACGCCGGCGCGGCAGGCGACGCCGGCGGCAGCGGTGGCGCCGCTGCTGCCGCCACCACAGCCGCCCCCGGAGCGGCGAGCGGCGCCGGCGGCGAGCTTGCAGGTTTCAAGCCGGAGGCGCAGCAGGGCAACACCGCCAGCTCGGTAGGCTACAACGACTCGGCGGCGGCGGCGCTGGCGCTCAAGGACAGGTGCGAGGCGCGTGCTGTGAGGGCGCAGCCGAGCGGCCTGCCTTCCCGGCGTGTCCCTTGCAATGCCTCGCGTGTCCCTTGCAATGCCTCTCTCATCCCCATGACGTACAATGCCACGTCAAGGAGAACGTCAAATGCCCTCCCCTTGCCCAAGCGCAGGCTAGTAGAGTATGACAGGGAGTCGGCCAAGCGCACCACGGTGAGGCGCCTGCACCGGTGGCGGTGCAAACGGCGGCGCGGCAGCTGCCCGCCCGCCGTGCGCGCTGCTCTGCGTGGGTGCCTGCGGGAGCGCCTGCCCGCCTCCCCGGGTTCCCCACTGCCTTGCTTGTGCCCATGCTCGTGACGTTGGTGCGTGAGCCCTGGCCCCCGACCCGCAGGTGTATGATGACCAGTCTGATTTCTTCGCCATTGACTCGAATGCCTGGCTGACAGGTGCGCCGGGCACAGCGGCAGCAGGCAGCAGGAGCGGGCTGGCGGTGGCAGCGAGCGGACGCGGCCGCCTGCAGGGGAATGGTGCTGAGCTGGGACGAGCTGGCAGGCGCAGCAGGGCCGCAGTGTAGCCGCTACACTCCAAGCACACTGCACACTGTATGGCCATGCACATTGGTTGGGCCTCAGTGAGCGAGGGTCCCTTCCCCTGCCACCTCTTCCTCCCTCCCTTGGCCTGTGCGTCAGACGAGGAGCGTGCTGTGCTGAAGCAGCGTGAGCGAGACATGGCCGAGGCGGAGGAGGCGCGGCGCAAGCGCGTGACGGTCAGCTTCGACCTGCTAGGTGCGCTGCCTGACGCTGCCAGCAGCTGCTGCTGGCTGCTGGCGCCTTCTGGCTGCTGCTGCGCAGCGATACGCGTGCTGCTGCCTGCGCTGCTGCCAGCACGAGTCCCACCAATGGCGTCCGCTTGCTCCGCGCTCTGCCTGCTGCCCACCGTTGTTCCCCGCCCCCTGCCTGCAGGGCGCAAGGTTGTCCTCGAAGAGGGCCAAGTGCCGGGCGGGCCCGAAGAGGCAGCAGCCGTGGAGGCGCAGCTCGAAGCAGCAAGAGCGGCGGCGGCGGCGCGTACAGCAGCAGCCGCCACGGCTGCTGAGGCTGCGCAGGGCGGCGACGCGGCGGCGCCCACTGCGCTGGCGGCGGTTGAGGACAAGCTGAGGGACCTGCGCATCACAGTCAACCCCTCCATGGCGGCCCGGCATTTCGTCTTCCTGCCACAGCAGGCACAGCAGCAGCAAGGGCAGCAACGAGAGCAGCATGCGGCAGCACACCGCCAGCGGCCAGCGGCGGGTGGTGGGCACGCCGCTGGTGACGGCCAGCCGCAGGGCCGGCATGGCGGCAGCAGCAGCGAGGGTGCGCAGCAGCAGCAGCAGGGCAAGCAGGGCCGCGGCCATTCGCGGCTGCAGCACGACGGTGCGCTGGGCAGGGAGGTGCGGTGGTTTGCGCCTGCCCTTGGCCCTGGCACCATGCCCAGCTCTGGGTCCCTTCGTGTGACGTGCTGCCCCCCCCCCCAGGCCCCCTGCTGCTGCAGACTCCTTTGACGATTGGATGCCCGCTGATGATGGCGGCATCGATGAGCTGGCAGCAAAGCTGGAGAAGTCGATGGTTGGGGCCTGACCGTTCGACCCTGCCTGCACGCTGTGCTCCCCTTCTGATGTAACCAACCACACTGCATGCGCGCGGCCCGTGAAACCAGGGCGCATGCGACGCCCCCGGTGGCGGCCCGCTTGGCTCCCTGGTCTCGTCTGTCTGCCTGCCTGGCCGGCAGCAGAGTTGCCAACAAGGGTGGGGTGGGGCGCACGCAGGCGCAGAATGGCGCGCAGAAGCGCTGCTCAAACGAGGGAGCCACAGGGGAAGGGGGCCCTCGGGTGGGGAGGTGGGGAAGGCAGATGGAGCGCGAGGCAAAAATGGGGCGCCGCGCCGCCGTGCGGTGAGGTAGCACGGGGAGCAGGGCCAGCGGAGATGGAAAACCGGAGGTCATGCGTGCAGCACAGCGTGTGCAGGAGCCACCCGCGGCCGCAGCGCGAGAGCCCAAATGAAAGGCTGCTGTCCAGTGCACAGTAGGCTCAGTTCACACCTGGAGAGGCCACGGACGCCGAGCCAGCAGCCTGCCCGCTGTCGAGGGGCCTGCCTGCTGCTGGACACGCTCAGTCCAGTGCCTTGCGGACCTGCGCCGCCACCTCTGCCTGCGGCTTGTCTGCCTTGATGGTCACCACCTTGTCCTTGTAGTAGGCAATCACCTGCGGTGGGGGGAAGGGCAAGCGACAGCAGCAGCATCAGATGGGACTGGGAATGGAGAGAACCAACAGCAACAACAGCTGTTAAGGGACTGGCAGTCACAACGACAACAGCAGCTGCAGTAGAGGGCAGCAGTCGTCAGGGTGCAAGCCGGGATGCAAACAGAGGACCAATGGGGCGGGCGGCTTGCTCGCACTGACTACGAGGCGGCGGCGCAGAGGGGTGCAGATGCAGGCCACCAGCCGACCCAAGCTGGGAAGGAAGCCCCCCCACACGCACCGGCGCGGTCTGTGCATGGAATGCTGACAGCCGACTCTTGAGCGTCTCTGCGTTGTCGTCCTGCACATAAGGGAGAAGTGCGGGGCGGGCAACGGTGCAGAGGAGGCACTTCAGGAAGGGTGTTATCTCAGCATGCGCAGCATGCACAGCATGCCTTCCCAGCTTGCGTTCTGAGTAGAGGTGCTGGCGCAGTGCTGTGATGTGCACTCCTGCGCTGCCGGCCTGCGCTGTGCTGTGCTGCGCTGTGCTGCGCTGTGGAGCTCACCTTGCGCTTTACCAGCGGCTCGCCCGTCACGTCGTCCACGCCCGCCACCTTGGGGGGAGCAAACTTCTCTGCAGCAGGAAGAGCGAATGCGGGTGTTGCCGGCTCTGGTCGCAAACAGGCGTGCACGCCCCCAGCGTCAAAGCTTGCCCAAGCCCGCCTTGGTTCTCCGCCCCCCCTATGGCTGCACACGTGCCCGCTGGTGCCCCCCCCCTTGCTGTCCACCACGCACCGAAACCTGCCCGCCCTCCCTACGCAACTCGCCGCAGCGCCGCAGCGCCGCGCACCCCCTGCTGCGCACCGTGGTAGGAGCGTCCGCTGGCGGGGTGCACCCAGCGGCCGACGATGCGGTCCACGAGCAGCTGGTCGGGCACAGCAAAGTTCAACACCTGCGATGAGGTGCGCAGCCGAGGGAGGAAACAAAGGTGGACTTTCGGCAGTTTTAGAGCAGGCCTTGCAGACCCTGGCAGTGGCCTGGTGGTCCACAAGCAGCGTGTCTGGTCAGCAGCCAAGTTGGTGGGGACGATTTCGAGGGATGCGCAACGGCCAAGCCATAACGTGTCAATGAGCTGGCTCTTCTATGGCCGGCAGGGGCCCGTGCAGCTGCTGTGCCGCCTGCCTTGACCTGGTCCTGGCCTGGCCTGTTTGCACACTGGTGGCACCCACCCACCCATCCACCCACCCACCTTGTCAATCGACTCCCCCTTCTTGTTAAGCATCTCCTCAAGCTTCTGTGCCTGCAACACAAAGTAGGTACCGCGAAAGAGTTGGCAAAACGGGACTGGCTTGCAACCCTTGTGCCGCCACTCTGCCTGCTGCTCATAGAGTTGCTGCCGCTGCCTCTCCGCCTGTGCCGCCGCCACCGCTGACGCCGCCCCCTGCGCTGCCGCCTGCGCTGCCGCCTGTGCTGCTGCGGATGCCGCCGGCGTTGCGCCTGCAACTATCTCCCCCCTGTTAGGCGCGGTGCCGCTCCTGCCTGGCCCACCTGCACCACGGTGCGGGGGAAGCCGTCCAGCACAAATCCGGTGCGGCACTCGGGGCGCTTGACGTTCTCCTCAATCAGGCCCACCACAATCTCGTCAGACACAAGCGCGCCTGCGGGGGGGGATGAAGCGAGGGTGGCCGTGCGTCGCCGGCTAGAAAAAAACTGGGCTGCAGGGCCGCCTGGCGGAGCGATGCGGTCCAGGGGAGTGTGGATCCGCTAGCGCTCAGGGGCATTTACTAACAGCGAAGCAAAAATGGGTCCGGGTATGATGATGAACGACGCCACATACTTCCGACGACCCCTTGCATGCATGTGTGCCCGAGCCTTTGCTGGACCCAAAAACCACTGAGGCGAAAGGGGACACACTGAGGCGAAGCAGCGGCACCCACCCGCCTCCATGGCCTTCTTGGCCTCCATGCCCAGCGGCGTCTTGGCCGCCACAGCAGCGCGCAGCATGTCGCCAGTGGCCAGGTGGCACAAGCAGTTGTCGTTCTTGATCATGGGGCTCTGGGTGCCCTTGCCGGAGCCGGGGGGGCCTGCGGGATGGACGAGGCAGATGGGGGCCAGGGCGGTGCGGCGCGGCGGCAGTGTTTGCAACATGCAACTGCAACAGCAGGCGCATGTCCGGCAGTGCCCTGCCAGCACGCTGGGCCACACACACATGTTGAGGCCTGCCTGCAGCCAGCGAAGCGCCTGCAGGGAAGCTCCAACCTGCCCAGCCAGAGACGCTGCAGCGACGGCTGCCCATGACCCCACCCCCACCCCCCTCCGCACACCTCCCACCACCCACCAATCAGGATTAGCCGCTTCTCTGGCTTGTTCAGGCACTCCAGCCGCCGCTGCACCTCCTTCACCAGGTTCTCTGTGGGGATCTCGCTGAGGTCCATGGCTGCCCGCTCCTGCCCTGCTGGGGCTGCTGCACTTTGCCGCGAGGGCTGGGGCCTGCAAACCCGCGCAGCAAGAAGGGGGCAGAGCGGTCTGTGGGCGGCGGCGGCAGTGGCGGCGCCCGCAGGTGGAGGTCGGCACCCGCTGGTCGCCGGCGTGCTGATGGCGCCCCGCAGCTTGCGAATTGCACCGGCCAGGGGCGGGGGGAGCAATGCACGGAGCAGCGGTCCCTCAAGGAGCAGCATCCGCCAACCCAACGCTGGGTGCAGCCCTGCTGCCGCCAGGGGAGATCTGCTAACGCCCTGAAGTTGACAAGCCTGCGATGTGCACCTCGCGCTGACCAATCACCTGTGAGGCTAGTGCGCCGGCTGCCAGGCGCTTGCTAGGCGGGTGTGGGAGGTCGCAAGCCTAGTTTGTGGACGCAATGCGTTGCTCGAGGACCGCCGGCCGCCCCAAGGGCCGGGTTGGGCCGTGCCGGCGCCGCGTAGTCAGCGCCACAGCGGTGCGCACCATGTGCCCAAAGTTAGTGTGCAGGCTGCTTACAACTCAACGCAGCAGCGGCTTCACTTGGTCTTCTGCATCCTGCAGACTGCCACCTTGTGGCGATGGATCTAAGTGTGCCACCACCGTGCGAGCTGCGTCCACACGCCCGGCGGCGCCGCCGCCGCCTTCGCCCGCTGCTACCTTGAAGGTGGCGTCTGCCACCTGCGCTGCTGCCGGATCGAGCCCTCGCCCAGCCTTGCCAGCAGCAGCCTCTGCCTCTGCCGCCGCCGCCTCGAGGCGCAGCAAATCCGGGTGCGGGGCAGCAGAGGCGGCCAGCCGCAGAATGCCTGCCACATCCACGCCGGCCGCAGCAGCAGCCCCCGCCAGCACCGCCACTTCGTTCTCTAGCTGGCACACCCGTCGTTGCTGCGCCGCCAGGTCCTGCCGTGCACAGGGAAGGGTGAGAAGAAGAGTCGCGTGACAGCCAGGCGCTGCGGACGGGTTACTGCCATAGGATGGCGGTGTTGCCATTTGCCGTACCTGCGGGCTGTGCATTAGGCACCGGGCTCCCCACACTGAGCACCCCAGCACTACTTCCTCCTCACCCACCCACCCTCCCTGCAACCGCCCACCTGCTGCAGGCCGTGCACCAGGCGGTGGTGCTGCTGCAGCTTGCCCTCCTGCTTAAGCTCCATGGCCTCTGCAACGCCGTGCATCACGCGCAGGATGCGCCACAGGCTGCGGGCGGGGAGAAGGGGGGGGGGGGGGCACTTTCTCACATTCGGCTTTGAGGTTTTACAAGCTGAAGGGGCGAGTGCGGGCTGCGTCCTGTCCTGCATAGTCGTCGTGCCCCATGCCCGGCCAGCCAGCCAGTCCCACCCCTGCCAACGCCGTACCGGAAGAACACCAGCAGCGACGCCACCTCCTTGCCGACGCCCCTCAGGGTGAGCTCCAGCACCAGGGAGGCCACCACAACCACCAAATCGAACAGGTGCCACCTACAGCCGGCGCGAGGAGAGTCCGGCAAGGAGGGAGAGGCAAGTAATCAGCGCCTCCTGACTTGAATGTGCGAGGCAGGCAGGCAGGCAGGTGCAGGCAGGCAGGCAGGCAGGCAGGCAGGCAGGCAGGCAGGCAGGCAGGCAGGCAGGCAGGCAGGCAGGCAGGCAGGCAGGAGCGCAAGCGGGCAGGCAGGCAGGCAGGCAGGCAGGCAGGCAGGCGGGCGGGCAGGGGAGCGCAGGCTTGCAGCAGAGCTCCATTCGCCATGAGAGAGAAGGATGTGTGAGTGCCCAAGATGCGAGCAGCCTAAGTCACTCACGCTAGCGGCACTCCCCTCCTGCGCTCTCTCTCAACGCAGGCAGCAACACAAGTAGCGGTGGGCCGCGGCGCAAGCGCACCAGGAGCGCGTGAAATAGGTGTAGCCAAAGACCAGCAGCTTGGCCGCCAGCTCAGCCACAAAAAGGCTCAGGATGCCTATGCTGGCCCACCCCAGCGCATCTTCGGCGATGTGCACTGCAGCAGCGGTGCGGAGCGTGGATGCGCGTGAGTGGTGACGACGTGAGTGTATTGCAACTGGGATGGCAGAGCACGCAGGCACAGGACACCCACTACACTACTGCAGAAGTGGGGGCTTTGTCGTGTGATTGCTCTGGGGGAAGCACACGCAGGTTTGCGCTGCGCGCACACCGGGCACACGATGGCCAAACGCTACCATCACCTGCATGCGGCGCATGGTGCATGTTCGGATAGATGGCAGAAAGGATGAGCTCTGTGGCTACAAGCGCAAGATCCTGATGGCATGGCGGGAGGCAAGCAAGGTGGGCCGGCATGAGGTGCGGTGTCAAGTTAGCAGCAGCCCCTCAAGAGTCTAAACGACATCGGTGCAGCGCCCAGCCCTGGTCGCCTCCCCTGGCCGTTCGCACATGCTGCCTGCCTGCCACCGCGGCCTTACCAGCAGCGTCATAACTATGATGGTGTAGTGCACGGCGGAAGACTCCAGCTTTTCGGCGCACCAGGCCTGCGGGTGTCAATGGGGTGGTGGGGGTAGGGGGTGGGGGAAGACGGGGAAGCAGGGCACAGCTGAGGACTCCAGCGCCTCCCCCAGGGGGGTTTACCCAGGCGGGCAGGTGCCTCTAGAGTGTGCCGCCTGCGTGCCGCTTTGCCGCACAACAAGCTTTGCCCTCTCCGCCATCGAGGCCAGGCCAGGCACGCGAGTTTCGCCGCGCCACCCACCACCTCCCTCGACCTCTGCACGGCGGCACGGGAGCCCTCGCGCGCACCTGTTTCTCCGCGTAGCGAGGGCCCCACCAACCGGGCGCCTCCTTGGGGCAGCGCAGGCTCTCCAGCAGGGCCAGCCCGGTTCCGTCAATGGACCGCACGTCTTGGGGGGGCGCCGGCGGGGCCTGGTCATATAAAATTGGGGAAGAAGAGAGTGCCGTTGCATGCGTGGGTTGACGAGAGAGTGGCCACAAAAGCAGGCTCGGCCGCCGCGGCTGGTTGCTGTGGGGTCACGTCCGACGAGTCTTCGTGCCGCACCGCCCCTTCCACCCCTCCCCTCTGCCCCTCGTGCCTGCTTGATCAGAGCGGCGGCGTGGGAGGGCAGGCCTTCCTTGTGCTGCTCACCCTCGCCTGTCGGGGTGGGTGTGCAGGCAGTGTGAGGAGCTGTGCATCAGCTGGGTAGGCGCACTGCTCAACTTGTGGGGAGCTGTGCATCAGCGCGATCGGCGCACTGCTCAGCTGCAACCTTGGTCTCGGTCTGGTGGGACTCCACCCACCCAGTGCCGGCTCGCACACCCTCCCACCGCTGCCGCTGAAGGCCTTCCCCGCACATGTCGTTCCTCGCTGCCTGCCTGGCCTCTGGTGGGCAGCGCAGCCAGCAGGGCAGAGGGC
The DNA here is from genome assembly GCA_002245815.2 of Micractinium conductrix. Lineage (NCBI taxonomy): Eukaryota > Viridiplantae > Chlorophyta > Trebouxiophyceae > Chlorellales > Chlorellaceae > Micractinium > Micractinium conductrix. The sequence goes on along the minus strand of LHPF02000038.1, from coordinate 80,464 downwards.
CCTGCCGTTTTTTTAGGGAGGGAAAGGGAGGGGGGGAGGGGGAGGGGGGGGGGGACGCTTACCTAGCGAGCACATGGGGCAATGCTCGTCGGGAGCGTAGTGTGTGTGGAAGTCCAGGTGGCTGGGCAGGCGGGGCAGGCCTGGTGCCATGCACAGGAAGGGAGGGAGGGAGGGCGGCGGCGGTGGCGGGTGGCAGGCGTGGCTGGGAAGAAGGGGACGGGATGGCGAGCCTGCTCAGGCTGCGCGACAGAAACCTCGCCTGCCCACAAGCAGTGTAGACAATGTGGACCAACCATCGAGCTGCCAGGCAACAACCTCGAGGGTGGCCACGTTGCTGTTCGACGATTGGCGCCGTACGCCGTCGTCGGCGGTGCGTGCGGCGCTTCCGTCACTTGGCACAACGCGCTGCCATGCACCGCTCGATGGATGCGTGACCCCAGACATGCTATGCGACACTGCTGTGGGTGTTGCAGCCGCGTGTGGGTGGGGCAACTGCCGGGAGGCGCCGCAGCCGGGAAGCGGCGCAGGTGGCGCCAGCGCCGCCTGCTGCCCTTGGCTTTGCGGCCAGCTCTTCGCTTGCCGCCTTGGGCGACGTCTTTCGCGTTACTTGCTACAGCTGAGGCGAGCTCAGCGGGCCGCCAGTAGGTGCAGGAGGCGAGCAGGGAGGCACCCAACCCTTGGGTGCTGTTGGGAGTCTCTCGAGCGTTAAATTAAAGTTCTGGTGAACAGGCACGATGGCAAGCACAGCTGCAAAGGACGCGCCCTAAAATGCCGTCGTTTTGGGAGGCGGTCCCCGTCTCCCCCTGCTCGCCTTGCAGGTCAATCGAGCTCAAGCCAGGCTGTCACAGCGTTATTGATCACACGCACTATATATACACCAATCTGAAAGCCTGCAGATGACAGAAGCGGCGCTTGGGCCTCTCCGCCTGGCCAGTCCCCTTGGCGTGGGCCTCTGGAGCTGGGGGGGACTCGCTGGTAGGTCCTGTCGCCGCCATGAGCAGCCATTGGGTGAACGCTAGCAGCTACTGGGTGAACACAAGCGGCAGGGCCGCCGCCGCTGCCGCCGCCGCCCCGCGTGTCCCACACGGTCGGCATCTGCGTGTAATGAATGCGCCCAGCAGTGCTTGTAGGGTGGCAGTGCTGTTGAGGGTGGAAGAGAGTACCCTCATTGTCGCTCACAAGAGCTGACACTTGCCAGTGCCCCTCTCATGAGCGCTCACCGCCGCCACCGCCGGTGTGGGCAGGGCGGTGCTTGCCCTTCCCATCGCTCACTGCCGCTCGCACACAGAAGCACTCACAAGCTATCATCAGCACCCTCCTTGCCAGGCCTACCACACATGAGCTCTTGCGAGCATGCGTCGGTGCCCCGCTCGCCAGCCCACCCACTGTTTTGTGCCGGTCGGCACCCACGCTTGCCCGCCCTCGCCCCTCCCCCCTGCGCCAACAGTGCACGGCGCCGCCCTCGATACCGCCCTGCCCCCCATTCGTGTGTAGACATGGGGCTACGGCAGCTAAGATAAAGCGCAGCTCACGCAGGAGACGATGCGTGGGGCGTATGACGCAGGCGAGCAGGGGACAGCGGCTGCAGGCGTGCAACGTGCGAACGGGTGTGCGGTCTCCCCCCCCCCTGCTTCCCTTTGCAGCTCTGGCGGCTGGCGTGAATTTATTCGATATCGCTGAGAGCTGTGAGGGGAGGGGAGGGAAGGGCAGGGGCATGCAGAGGGAACGGGCACGGGCACGGTGTGGTGGTGGCCGTGCCTGCCCTGCCGCTGGACCGCAGGGAAGAGCCAACCTGCCTCTTCGCCGCTTGCCCTCATTTCCCCGCCCTGCCGTCGCCAACCCTTTGCCTGAACCCTACACGCGCAGACGGCGGGGGCCTGCTTGGCTTGTTTGGGGGGCGCCTCAGAGCGCTTCTTGGGCGCCTGCATGCGGCCGGCAGACGGCGCCGAGGCGACCGCCAACAGCGTGCCCAGCGGCGCCGGCGGCACCGGCCTGCAGCCCGTCGTGTGCACCAAGTACATTCCGCTGCCGTGGCGCCTGTTTGAGCCATGCAGCATGATGGGCGCGCTGCGAGCGTCGGGTGTGCTGGGGTCTGCTGGCGGAGCTACTCTGCATGCAGGCCCCTGTCGCTGCCTGTACGTCGATGCGGCGCACCTTGCACGTCGCTGCACTGCCTGTCGTGTGCGCATGCCATCTCGTCTGGCCGATGCAGCACGACCTGCCTGCGCTCCTCTCCTCCCTCCTTCCGCTGCTTTCAGTGTCACGGCTGGAGGTGGAGGCGGTGGATCTCTACTTGGTGCACAGCCCTATGGCCACCTTCAACTCAATTAAGGCAAGCCCAGGTGCAGCTGTGTGTTTCAAACATATGTTTTACAGCGTGTTGCTGGGGTGCGGCAGTGGCGCACCGTGCACATGGAGAGCACAGCACGGCGGCCCGCCCCTGCTCTGCGCGCCTGCCTGCTGGCAGGCAGCCAGGCCACGCGGCTGCCTGACGGTGGCTCGTCGGTACACACACGCCCGCTGCTGCCGTACATTGCAGACGCTGGCGAATGCGCTTGGTGACGCAGTGGAGAGCGGGCTGACCAAGCACGTGGGGGTCAGCAACTACTCAGGTGCACGACGGTTGTTGTGTTGGGTACGGTCGGAAGCAGGCGGTGCATGAGGAGCGTGGCAGCAAAACTGCCATCAGGGGATTGCCAACAGGGGGATACCAACAGGGGAGGACCCGGGTCAGGTGGCAGCGGGTTGCACTGCAGCTCCCACCCTCCCGCGGCCCACCCGCCTGCACGTGCCCGGCCCCCTTCCTGTAGAGGCGGAGGTGCGCGAGACGCACCGTGTGCTGGCAGAGCGTGGCATCCAGCTGGCTGCCAACCAGGTCAGGGTGGGCAGACATGGTGCAGGCTACACTGGAGGGATATTTGCAAATATTCCTCCAGTGGCCAGGGCTGCATGCCATGAGGTTGCCGGTGCAGCAGCTGCAAGCGACCCATCATGGTCCTCCGTGTGGCCCGGCAGCTCGTTGCTGCATGTGCCAACCAGAGCGACCCTCCTTGCCCCTTGTCCCCGCCCAGGTGGAGTTCTCGCTGTGCCACGCGCTGCCAGCCCGCAACGGCCTCCTGGACGCGTGCACCGAGCTGGGTGTGGGTGCGATGGCCTATTCACCAATGGCCATGGGCCGCTTAACAGGCAAATACACTTCAGAGTCGCAACCCAAGGCAAGCTAGGGAGGAGGGGAGAGGAGGGTTGGTGGGGCGGTAGGGAAGGCCTGCGCCGGGTGCATGCAGTGTGGGAGGCAGCTGCCGTGCACCGCCGCGGTGAGGCCACCCAATCGCAGAGGCTCTTCCAACCCGCCCTCCTTGCTCCTGTGCATGCATGATGCAGGGCGCCCGCCGGTTTGGCAACTACGGCTTTGAGCGCATCCAACCGATTGTGGACAGGTTGACTCAGCTGGGCGAGCAGCACGGTGGAAAAACGCCTGCGCAGGCGAGTCGGGGTGGAGGGCCGCTCGAACTGCAGCATGCCGGCGGCAGCGGGCAGATGCCTGCCTGCCCCCCTCCCCCCCCGCCACCATCAGCGGGTACCTTCCTACCCCCTTCCTACCCCCTGCCCGGCGTCTTGGCCCTGGACCCTATGCCCACAGGTCTCTTTGAACTACCTTATCTGCAAGGGAGCGGTGCCCATCCCGGGGGCCAAGAATGCGTCGCAGGCGGCAGGCAACGCAGGCGCGCTGGGCTGGCGGTTGAGCAGCGGCGACGTTGCTGAGCTGGATGAGCTGGCCATAGAGGGGGCCCTCAAGTTCGGGCAGCACGGCTGATGTTGCTTTGCTTACGTGCACGCGTGATGGTGCAGCGCATGCGCGTGCAGCTGTAAGCCTGCAACATTGCAAGTATGCTGGCGAGCAGGCACAGCAGCACAGGCAGCAAGTGTGTTGCTTTCCAGGGGAGGGGTGGTGTTGAATAACACCAGTGTTGGTTGTTGAGGGGAGGGGCCTCGAGGGGTAGCTCGCCGCTTAGGCGTCGGCCTTCTTGCCGGTCTTCTTGGGCAGCAGCACGGAGTGGATGTTGGGGAGCACGCCGCCCTCGGCGATGGTCACGCCCGCCAGCAGCTTGGACAGCTCCTCGTCGTTGCGCACGGCCAGCTGGATGTGGCGGGGGATGATGCGGGTCTTCTTGTTGTCGCGGGCGGCGTTGCCGGCCAGCTCCAGCACCTCGGCGGCCAGGTACTCGAGCACCGCCGCCAGGTAGACGGGGGCGCCGGCGCCGATGCGCTCGGCGTAGCGGCCCTTCTTGAGGTAGCGGGCGATGCGGCCCACGGGGAACTGCAGGCCCGCCTTGGAGCTCTTGCTCACGGCCTTCTTGCCGGAGGACTTGCCCTTGCCGCGGCCAGACATGGTGGTTGGTGGTGGGGGTGGGTGGAGGGGGAGGGGGAGGGGGGCTGGAGGGGGGGAGTGGCGATTGCAGCGCAGGGCGGCCGCTTTTGTAAACGGGGCGAGCAGGAAAACGCAGGAAACCCGGCGTGCCACCTGCCGGCCAGCCAGGGGCAGGAGGAGCAGAAGCACAGGGTGGGTGTGCGCCGCCGGCCCACCCCGGTGCCCTGCGCCCTTGTGCTCGCGTTGGCTGCATGCTGTCGCAGCGGGTGCAAGGCTGCTGTGGGTACAAAGCCCCTGCCTCTGCCCATTCCAGCAATCCCCCCCCCCCCCGCACACACACCACCCACCCACCCACTCAGCCACCATGGCCCCCACCTCCGGCAAGAAGGTCGCCCCGGCCAAGAAGGCCGCCAAGCCCGCCGCCAAGGGCGCCGGCAAGAAGAAGGGCGGCAAGAAGGCCAAGGGCGTGGAGTCCTACAAGCTCTACATCTTCAAGGTGCTCAAGCAGGTGCACCCCGACACTGGCATCTCCTCCAAGTCCATGGCCATCCTCAACTCCTTCATCGCCGACCAGTTTGAGAAGATCGCCGCCGCCGCCGCCCAGCTGAGCCGCGTCAACAAGAAGCCCACCCTGACCTCCCGCGAGATCCAGACCGCCGTGCGCCTGGTGCTGCCCGGCGAGCTGGCCAAGCACGCCGTCTCCGAGGGCACCAAGGCCGTCACCAAGTACACCTCCGCTTAAGCGGCCTGGTGTGCGCGACGCTGCCCACCCCCCAAACCCACCATTGGTGTTATTCAACACCACCCTCTCCCTGGAAATGGATCTTCCCCTCATGCTGAGCGCCTGCCGTGCCTGCCTCCTGTGCCCTTATGCTGGCCGCGCTGCGTGTCCTGCTGAGCGCCTGTTTCTGGCTGCCACCGTCTGCCTGCCTTTGTGCCCAGCCTTTGCCTGCCTGCTGCACAGCCTGTACCGTGGTGCCTGCTACTTCGCGCTCGCCCGCGCCGCCTACTGCTGTGCCTCTGCATGCCTGCTGCACCGCCTGCTGCTGTGCAGCACCTGCCTGCACACCTGTCTGCCCTCCGGAGCCCCAACGCGTTGGCGTGTGAGTGCCTGACTGCTGCACTGCCATACTTGCCTCCGCACTGGCACCTGCTGCATTATAGGAATGCTGCCGCTCTTTCTGAGTCTGTGGCTGCCGCAGGCGGTGCTGCACCTGTTGCGTTACCCTCTGCCTCCCGGCACCCTGGGCCTGGCTGACCGTCAGCCAGGGACGTACAGCAGTCACAGGCCACCCATGCATGGCAGGCGGCGCAGGAAAGAGGCAGGAGCAGAGCCACACCAGCCCAGCCCAGCCCTTGTTGCATTCCGGGGAGAGGGGTGGTGTTGAATAACACCAGTTGTTGGTTTTTGTCGAGGGCTCAGAAGAGGCACCCGGCGGCACGCTCACGCGCGCTCGCCGCGGATGCGGCGCGCCAGCTGGATGTCCTTGGGCATGATGGTGACGCGCTTGGCGTGGATGGCGCACAGGTTGGTGTCCTCGAACAGGCCCACCAGGTAGGCCTCGGCGGCCTCCTGCAGCGCCAGCACCGCGCTGGACTGGAAGCGCAGGTCGGTCTTGAAGTCCTGGGCGATCTCGCGCACCAGGCGCTGGAAGGGCAGCTTGCGGATGAGCAGCTCGGTGGACTTCTGGTACTTGCGGATCTCGCGCAGGGCGACGGTGCCGGGCCGGTAGCGGTGGGGCTTCTTCACGCCGCCGGTGGCGGGGGCCGACTTGCGGGCGGCCTTGGTGGCCAGCTGCTTGCGGGGCGCCTTGCCGCCGGTGGACTTGCGGGCGGTCTGCTTGGTGCGGGCCATTTTGGAGGGGCCGTGGGGTGGAGGGGAAGAGGTGTGCGGGGAGTGGTGGGGAAGGTGGAGGGCGGGCGGTCTTGTAGGCTCCTGGGAGCGCGCTGAGGGGTGCTCGGCGCCTGCTGTGCTTCTGCAGGGAGGTGCAGTGAACGAGAGAAGCACAGAGCTTGCTCGGCGGCGCAACCCACCCTGGTGCCCAGGCTGCGGTGACTGTCGCCGGCTGTCATGCAGGCCATGTGCTTTTGCAGTCGCTTCTCAACCCGCCCTGCCGCCCTCCGGCATAGGTGTGCCGATTGCTGAGATGGCAGTTTGGTCGCCCGCCTCCTGCCCCTACAAAACCACTCCTCCCTCACCTGTTCAGGCACTCCCCACACACTTCTCCCCCCACCCCCACCCCCACCCCACCACCAACCAACCATGTCTGGACGCGGCAAGGGCGGCAAGGGCCTGGGCAAGGGCGGCGCCAAGCGCCACCGCAAGGTGCTGCGCGACAACATCCAGGGCATCACCAAGCCTGCCATCCGCCGCCTGGCCCGCCGCGGCGGCGTCAAGCGCATCAGCGGCCTCATCTACGAGGAGACCCGCGGCGTGCTCAAGGTGTTCCTGGAGAACGTAGTGCGCGACGCGGTGACCTACACCGAGCACGCCCGCCGCAAGACCGTCACCGCCTTTGACGTGGTGTACGCGCTCAAGCGCCAGGGCCGCACCCTGTACGGCTTTGGCGCGTAAGCGTCTCGCCGTCTCCCCCCCGAGCCCCAACAACCAAACAACAACTGGTGTTATTCAACACCACCCCTCCCCTGGAAAGAGACACACACACACACACCACGACCTGCCACCCACTCGCCCTCTTCCCCTGCCCATGACTCGTTGCTTTGCGAGCAGGTGGACATGGCTCTCAACACCCCCGCTGTAGTAGGGTGGGGCTCCGCCCCAACCCGACCGGCCTCCAGCCAGTCCACTGTGGCTCTCTCTCTCTCTCCTGGGCACTCTCTGACCGGCAAACGTGCTTACAGCAACGCCTGTGACCCGGCCGAAAGGCCAAGGGCCAGGCAGGATGGGCCAACGGAAGGGAGCGGCGGCAAAGCAGGCACGCCGCGCAAGGGGGAAAGCCGCCAGGGCCGCCGCACAACGGCAGCCCCTACTACACTGCCCCCCTCCAGGAATAGGCATCGCCCTTGTGCCGGTAAGGAATAGCCGTCGGCCGCAGGAAAGAAGTGCAGTCAAGCAGTGTGGTCAAAGCACAAGGGAAACAGTGCGGAGAGAAAGGCAATGCAGGGAGAGAGGTACACGCGCGGGGAATGGGGAAGCGCAAGTGGCTAAGAGAATACGTGACGGGGCGAGCGCCGACGGGAGGCCGGCGCCGACGGAACACCCGCGGCAACAGCACCGTTGCGGCTCCGCCGCCGTGCTGCGCCTGAAGGCTCACCAGCCTTACTCTGCGAAAGCGCTCCCACCAACCGCGCGAAGGTGTCATGATCCAGATCGGCACGCAACGTGTGTGCAGGCACCCAACAATGCGACTTGTCCGGCCCAATGCCTGGCTCAAAGTCACCCTCCCAGTGAACCAGGTACTCGAGCACGCCACTTTGCGTGCGCCGAGCGCCTGTGAAAGCACGCACAGTGAACTCCTCTTCAGGTTCCTCCTGAGGGGCAGAGCGGCGTGGGGGGCTCAGTCCGCCCGGGACTGGCCTGCTCCGTCAACGGCAACGCAGGTGGTGCGCCGTCCCTATACGACTGCACCAACTCAGCGAACAACTCCTTACCCAAATCGATCTCAAGGCGGCGGGCAGGTTCCCAGGTGAGCGTCCGCTCACCCCATTCGCCCACCCAGTGCACCTGGTAATGAGGCACGCCTTGGACTCGGCGGAAGCCCGCAAACCCATGCAGGTTCCACAACTTGCGATCTGCATCCGTCATGGTGGGGAGGTAACCGCCCTGCGGCACCTCCCGCCCAGGGAACTGCTCACTGCGCTTGTAGGGACGCAGTAGGCTAGCATGGAAAGTGTCGTGCATCCGCACACCAGCGGGCAGTGCCAACCGATATGACACTTCTCCCACCCGATCCAACACCATCAGTGGCTGCGTCCACAGCCGATCCCATTTCCTCATGCCAGGCGCATTGCGGCGCAGGTGCTCAGTAGACAGCAGCACCCAGTTGCCACGCTTGTACTCGGGGGCATCCGCCCGCGAGCGATTAGCATATTCGGCCTGCTTCTCCTTTGCTAGGCGAATGGCATCCTTGGCCCTCTCCAAGGCGCCGCGCAGACGGGCTGCCAGCTCCTCTGCTGCAGCACTGCCACCCGCGCCCGTCGCAGGCGTTGCCGCTGGCGACAGGAGATCGGCAGGCACCAGGGGCTCCCGCCCGTAGTTGAGGTAGACAGGTGTGTAGCCCGTGCTACGGTTAGGCGCGGAGTTGATGGCAAACTCCACCATCGGCAACAACTCCGCCCAGTCCGTTTGGTCCGCGCACACAAAGTGCCGCAGCACCTCCCCCACCAGCCGATTCATCCGCTCGGCCTGGCCATCCGTATGGGGGTGGTAGGCAGTAGAGGTGTTTAGCCGAGTGCGCATCAGCTGCATCAGCCTCTGCCAGAACGCACTCATAAACCTGGGGTCGCGGTCGCTCACAAGTACCCGCGGCCACCCCATTTGCGACAACACCCGCTCATAGAAGACGCGTGCCGTACCCACGGCGTCCGGGCACCGCATAGGCATCAACTTCACCATCGTAGTGAGCAAGCACACACAGGTGAGAATGTAATCCATGCCATCCGGCGTCTCTGGCAAGGGACCAATGAAATCCATGCCCACCGCTTCCCACGGTGCGCCAGGGATGGGCAATGGCTTCAGCAGGCCAGGTGCCGCTCCGCAGCGGGCCTTGCTCATCTGGCAGCTGGGGCATATGAGCACGTACTCCCGCACGTCCTCACCCATGTTGGGCCAGAAGAAACGGTGACGCAGCCGTGCGAGCGTGCGATCGCGCCCGGGGTGGCCACTGTGCCCAACGTCGTGCGCATCCTGCAGCACACGCTGGCGCAGGCCCCTGCCCCTCCGGGATGTACAGGCGGAGGTTGCCCTCCCCCCCTGGACGTAGAGCAGGCCCTCCTGCTCCACCCAGCCAGAGCCCGGATGGGGCAGCTCCAACGCGCGCACACCGCGCGCCAGCTCATCTCTCAGCAAGGCGGCGCGCAGGGCCGCTCGGAACCCATCATCCCCATCTGCCACCAAGGCAGTCGCCGCAGCAGCAGCCAACCCCACAGTACCCACATCAGGGCCAGCTGCAGCACCCGCAACTGCAGCATCCGCAGCAGTGTCCGGGGGCGGGGCGCCCTTACCGTCGCGCGGCATCGCATTATACACCGCACGGCTCAAGGCGTCCGCCACCACGTTTGCCTTCCCGGGCAGATAGCCGATAGTGAGATTGAAGCGAGCACACTCCTCAGCCCAGCGGGCCAACCGCCCGGCCATGGGGGCCACCTGCGTCCGCAGGACAGTGATGCTGTTGTGATCCGTGTACACGCGAACCTCACGGCCACCCAGGAAATAATAATGCCACTTTTTAAGGGCAGTCACGATAGCGAGGCACTCCAGCTCTCGCGTTGTCTAGTTGCGCTCAGCCGGGCTGAGCGTCTTCGAGAGGTAGGCCACCGCCCTGGGGCCCTCATCCGTCTCCTGCAGCACCACTGCGCCCAACGCGACGTCACTCGCGTCCGTGTACAACAGCCAATCCTTGTTGTGATCAGGGGGCACCAACACAGGGGCCTCAGTCAGGGCACGCCTCAGATCCTCAAATGCGTTCTGCTCCTCGGCACCCCACACCCAGGCCGCCGTCTGCTTGAGCAGACGCGTCAATGGCGTTGCGCGGTGCGCATAGCGCGGAATAAAGCGGCGGAACCATCCAGTTGCGCCTAGAAAAGTTTGAAGCTCCCGGACGTTGCGATGCGGAGGGTACTGCAGCACTGCAGCCACCTTCTCTCCGTCCGCCTCAATGCCCTTGTCCGAAACGATGTGTCCCAAGAAGATGTGTCCCAAGAAGCTGACACGCTGAGAGGCGAAGCAACATTTCTGCGGCTTGCAATAGAGTTGCCTGCTCAGCAGCAGCTCTAGCACTCTCTCCAGGTGCCTCAGGTGCTCCTCTAACGAGGTACTGAACACAATCAAATCATCCAGGTATGCTAGCACAAAGGCGGCGTGATCCGCGCCCAGCTTCGGCAGCATATCGCTCATCATGGCCTGGAAGGTGGCAGGAGCAATGCAGAGGCCGAAAGGCATGCACGTGAACTCCCACTGCCCCCAGCGAGTGCGAAACCCAGTCTTACGGATCGACTCGTCCGCCATCTCAATCTGGAGATAGCCATCCGTCAAATCCAAGGTGGTGAACCATTTGGCACCCGCCAGCCTGTCCAGCATCTCATCGATGGACGGCACTGGGTAGACCCATTTCACCGTCTGCGAGTTGAGCACCCGGTAGTCAATCACCATCCGCCAGGCATCCTTGCCCTTCTTCTTCACCAAGAAGCAAGGCGCCCCATACGGCGACTCGCCAGGGCGGATACGACCGTTTTCCAGCAACCGCTCAATCTGCCCCCGGAGCTCCTGCTCCATGTGCGGCGACATGCGGATTGGCGGCCGCAGAGGTGGCGGCTGCGCACCCTCCACCTCACGGATATGGTGCTTGACGCGAGAGGCAGGCCTCTTGCCATCCGGCAAGGTGGCCCGCAGCACATCCTTGAAACGATCCAGCAGGGCATCCACCTCTGCCCGGCCAGTAGACAGCGAGCTATCCGGCTCGGCTGCAGGCGGCGGCTCGTCATCCGACGCTGCCGTCACCGTAGAGAGATAAACACGCTCAACTTGCCCGGCTAGCAGCGCTTGCTGCAGCTCGGACATGGACATGAAGGCAAAAGCCTGCCCTTGGTGGTAGCGCCGTGAGCGCAGCACCACCTCGCCCTGCGGGCGGTGCAACGTCGTTGTGCCCTCACCCCAGTCCACCACCGGGGCGTGGGCAGTGAGCCAGGTCATGCCCAAGATCACTGAGCACCCCTTGCTGCCCAGTGGCACGATCCTAAAAGCCTGCTCAGGCATGCGGTACCTGTCCAGCGTTAGCCGGCACCGCAGCTCACGGTCACTGATCAATGTGCGCCCATCGGCCAAGCGCACCTGGATGGGCGAGACGGGGGCAGTCCGCACCCCGTGCTGCCGCACCCATTCGGCATCCACGAAGCATAACTCAGCACCGCTGTCCAGCAGTGCACCACTGGTATGCAATCTGCCAACACGGCACTTAAACACGAGGGAACGCTCTGGGCGCTGCTCCGGCGAATCTGGCGCCGCGCTACACAGTTTGTACGGCTCCGCCCGGGGGCCCGTGGCCCCCGCGGCCGCACAGGGCGCAGTGCTCTCTCCCTGACTCGTGGGGGCACCTGCGCTGCACGCCGCTGCTCCTCCACCGGCCCCACCGGTGGAGAGGGCACCGCCCTCAGCGGCGTTGCTGTCTCCGGCAGCCAACGGAGGGTCGGCGGGCGTGGGCACCGGGCCAGGGCGCCCACCCCCACCGCCGGTTGGTTCCCTGGCAGCCACAGCTGACTGTGTGATGGCGGCCTGGCGCCCTGCTACCGAGCAGGTCGCGCCCAGGCCCGCCAACGGCCCGCTCCCTACACTGGGGACAGAGGCCGGCGCGTCTGCGCTGCGCGGGGTTTGGACAGGCGCTCTCCCATCTGGGGGCTCCTCTCCCCGCAGTCCCTGTTCATGCCGGGCACTCACCTGTGCTGTCTGGGGTCTGCTGCCGCAGCAACGGCGACCCTGCAAGCTCTCGTCACCGGGCGCGCCTCCGCTCCCGCGGGGCCGCGTCCCTTGACCATGGGGGCTCTTTCTCTGCCCCCATGTGCTGCGGCGGCCGCGGCCACACGGCGCGCCAGCAGCCAGCGCATGTCCTAGCGCTGCTCTAATCACACAATCGTGGGCCGCAACCCACGGGCTCACCAGCGAGCCCAGCGCTCTCTGGGCCCTCCCAGGCACAAGTGTGCGCCACGCCCCACAACCTTGCAACCCCACCCAGGGGCCCGCAGCCCCTGGAGCTGCACGCAGCGCAACAGCCTCACTCAGGCGCTAGCGCTGCCCACCGCTGCCATCACATTGGCTCCCACTGCGGAGGGGGTATCGCCCCCAGCGGCGGTGCTGTCCCCGGCGGCCCACAACAAGCGAGCGCTCGGACGCCCGACCAGGGCGCCCGCCGCCACCGCCGTGGCCGCCACACCTGGTTGTGTGCAGCCGACCTGGCCGCTGCTGCGCACGCAGGCTCCTGGCTGCCGACCGTCCCCTAAGCGCACGGTTGGCGTGTCCGCGCCCAACTCTGGCCATCGAAGCACCCTACAGTGGCGGCTGGCCCGCGCACCTGCTGGCGCCGGTGCCAGTCCCATGTCGACACATGCCGTGGCGCACGGCAACGCCATCCCACTCTGGCTACGGGCTGACCGCCCGCAGTCTCGCTGCCCGCAGGCAGCTCCCGCTGCACGCCCCGCTGCCGATGCTCAAACAGCGCCGGCCAGCGGCGGCCGTGCCTACCCCCCTCCTTGGAGGCGCCTCGCCCTCGAGGCACACACATCAGGATCTGATCATCCCGCAACTCCAGGCGGCGCTCGCTCAGCCAGCAAGGCTCAGCGCAGCGCCCCTGCTCCCGCCGTTCAAGACGGATGGGCCACGCACCCCACTGCCGCCGCACACACTGGCGCATGCGCAGGCCGGCAGGGGCCGTGCCCGCCCCCCTCCTGGGGGGGCGCCTCGTCACAGCAAGGCTCCCCGCTGCCCTCCCGGGCAGACCATGCGACCGCCACTACGCGGCTCGCTCGGATCGACCACAACGATCTCCACTGCAGCTGCCCTGCTGCATGCCTGCGCGCACCACCGCTGCCGATGGCACCAGCGCGCAGGGGGCTCGCATCCCCGCCCCCTCTCGGAGGGGCGCCTTGCTCCCGCGGAGGGGCGCCCTGCCGCCCCACCACGGAGCGCAGTACGGCCTGCGCATGACCACATGCGGCCAGCGCTGGCTGCTGCAGCCGTCATGGCGTGCTGCAACTGCCCAGCGCCCCCGCCACCACACACGGCAACGCAGCGTGCCAGCGCCACGCGGCCACCCACTGGCCCGCGGCCGCTGCACGCGTCCCGCAATCTGGAACCTGGGGCGGCTCCCAGCCACCCACAACGGCCGTGCCCACGCTCGGCACGCCTACTCAACGGCCACTGCCCCGCTGCACTGCAGCCGGGACACGCATCACCTCAACAGCGGCGGCGGCTCACCCGCCGTCCCGCCGCGCGGTCACCGCCGCGGCGACCGTCACATCCGCCGGCCCCATGCGCACCCACTGCGCATGCCAGGGCGCCAGCGCCAGCCTGCGCCGCCGATGGCACACCCATCGGGGCCTCCAGGCCGGGCGGGGGCGGCGCATGCAAGGCCGCGCCCACACACTTGCGCCCGCCGCTCCTGCGGCGCAGCGCCTCAACGCGCCTCAAACTGACGCGCGCTCCATGCGGGCAGCCTGCCCGGCGCTCAGGGAGCCAGAAGCTGGCGCGGGTGCTCCCGCCTCCCGCGCCCAGCCTGCGAGCGTGCGCTGACGCAAGCGCCCCGCTCTCCACCGGCTGCCGCTGCCCTGCGGCAGCCCTCACGGCTCGAGACCCGATCGAGCCTTGCTCACGCTCATGGGCAGCTGCGCACTGCGCTGCCCCACAGCCAGCCCCACAGCGTGCGGCGGCTGGGCCTGAGCGGAGCCAGTCGGGGGGCGGCGGCGGCGCTCCCGCCTGCCGCCGGCGCGGCGCCCGCCGCGTCCCCCCCCCCCCCCCCCCCTCCCCCCCCCCTGCCCCAGCGCCCACTGGGCGCACCTGGGGCCGGCCCAGCCAGCCCTGCAGGCAGCCGCATGCTGGAGAGCGGCCGCAGGCACCGTGCCCGAGGCCTTCCCGGCCATCGAGTGGGTGGCAGAGCGTGGTGTGTGTGTGTGTGTGCGTGCGTGCGTGCGTGCGTGCGTGCGTGCGTGCGTGCGTGCGTGCGTGCGTGCGTGCGTGCGTGCGTGCGTGCGTGCGTGCGTGTGTGTGGTGTGTGTGTGTGTGTGTGGTGTGTGTGTGTGTGTGGGGGGGGGGGGGGGGGGGGGGGGTTGAGACGGAAGGGTGCACTGGGCCGGCCCTGCGTCTGCCCCTGCAAAGCTCTGCCCGCCAACACCACCCGCCGCGTTGGTGCGGCTTGCCATGCCTTGACGCACCTGTTGGCTGCGCCCTTGCCTTGTTGCCCTGCGGCGCTCAGTCCAGCCGTGCTCGTCAACATTGCGTTGCATTCGTGACGACTGACGTTGCCTTATGCCCCCCCCCCCAACCCCACCCATCCACCCACCCACCCACCCACCCACACCCAGCCGTGTTCACCAACGTCGCACATTACGGGCACTGGATTCAGCGTGGCATCAAGGTGAGCGGAGGGCCGATCTTACTCAGCAATGTTGTACACGGTGGAGAATGCTTCGGGGGACCCTGCCCTCACTCCTTGCCCTCGTGCACCCACCCCCTCCGGGCGATGCGATGTGTGGCCCCACTGACTGTGCTCAGGTGCTGCTGGAACAGTGGGCCAGTCCCAATGGCTGCCACGAGCCGGTGGTGGTGGGCAACCACCGGGTGATATGGAAGTGGCTTCCGGCGGTGGTAAAAACCGCGTGACATGCAAGTGGGCCAGCCAGCCAGCCAGCCGGGGTGTGGTGCACCGAGTCGACCCGACCCGCACGCGAATCGACCGTACGACAACAGCGCCTCCCGCCGACACTGGCAGCGTCACAGCAGGCTCACCGCACCGGTGGCAGCAGGCATGCGTGCGACACTCGGCGGGATGGCGCACCAGGAGCGCCGCCTCAGCAGCCCTCGGGAGCGCAATAGCATGGTGGGCGGCATGGCGGCGAAGGCAGCCAGGTTCAGCAGGTTCGGCAGACACATGGATCGATCAGTAGATTCAAGACAAGCGCAGCAGAGGGCGAGCAGCTGCGGAGGCCCACCGCTGGCTACGCTGCCTGCTCTGAGAGGGCCTTGCTGATAGCCGACACAAATGCGGAGGTGGGCTGCGCTCCCGACAGGGCAAACCGCCGCCCGCTGGGCCCGTCGCTGCCGCTGCTGCCGCCTGGGCCGACAATGAAGTAGGGCACACCGCTGATGTCGAGCCTGCCATGGATGGGGGCAGGTCAGACCTACAGACTTGCAGGTGCTCTGCAACAAGCAGGCTGCAAAAGGCACGCCGCTGATGTCAAGCCCGCCGCACACAGCGGCAGCGCTGCAGCACTGTGCCCGCTGCCCCCTTGCGCTCCCTGCACTCACTCCCGCTTGCCCCTCTTGTCATCCGCCAGCACCGCCGCTCGCCCACTGTCCTCCTGCAGGCAGGCAGGGCAGGGGGCTAGTGTGTGTTGATCTAGTTTGCCAGGTCAGGTCGGATGAACAGGCAGGTCTCTAGAGCCCGGCCTCAGCAAACCTAGATGGCGCAGGGGCGCTGCTAGCCAGGCCCGGCCCTGCGCCTGCCAACTGCGGTGC
Source organism: Micractinium conductrix (assembly GCA_002245815.2). Classification (NCBI taxonomy): domain Eukaryota; kingdom Viridiplantae; phylum Chlorophyta; class Trebouxiophyceae; order Chlorellales; family Chlorellaceae; genus Micractinium; species Micractinium conductrix. The sequence goes on along the minus strand of LHPF02000038.1, from coordinate 64,694 downwards.
AGGCTCATTGTCCACGGCCAGGCGGCTGGCCTGCAACAGGCAGAAGCAGTCAGCAGGCGGTGCCAAGCCCCACCTCCAGGCCCACCTGCAGGTAGCTGCGCAGCTCGTCGGGGGTCTGCTGCGGGGCCAGCGCGGCGCCGACCGCCACCAGTGCGTCCACCTCAAACAGGTTCTGGCCCTCCTCGTCTGCATGGAGCGGTGCATGGGATGATGGGGCGACCTGTCACATGAGGCTGCCGGGAGGAGGACGCTGTGGGTGGGTGGGTGTGTGTGTGTGGGGGGGGGGGCATCCTCCTGCAACAGTGGGCATACACCCTTGCCCACCTCACGCCCACGCCTCGTCTCGCCCGCAACACTCACACGTCGCACGCAGCAGCGCCTCCTTGGCCTGCCGCCCCTTGCCCTGATCCTGCGCCAGCAGCAGCAGCTGGTGCGCCCTCATGCTGTCGGGCCACCACCGCCAGTCGGAGAATGCGGCGCCGTCGGGCAGGCCGCTGCGCCGCAGGCCGGCGCACCAGCCGTCAGAGCCCCAGCGGCGCACGTTGTAAGCCAAGTACTCCTCCCCTGGGTGTGTGGGAGGCAGGGACGGCGACCAGTCAGGCTTTACGTAGAACTCCAGTGCCGCCGCTGCAAGCGACCGGCACATTGTGTGTGCGTCCCTGCATCCCGCCACGAGCACCAGGCACGTGCGGCGGGCGCGCCCCACGCCCCGCTCACCCTGCGGCGCCGTCCCGTGGTCTATGATGTAGCTGTAATAGGCCACCTCGATGCCAGTCTCGCCCTCAAACTGCTGCACCGCCTTGTCAAACCGCTTCTTGCCTGCAATGCGACGAGACCAGGCCGCGGCAGTTCGACGACGGCAGCAGAACTCGCAGCCGGCTTTGCCTCAATACCAATTAATCCAAGCTGGAGGGCGACATAATTCAACAGCAGGAACCACTCACCAACCCAGCACCATGGGCAGCTGATGTCACTCCATATGTCGACGCGCACTGAGGGCCTGGCAGCTGCCGACATCGCGGCAGCGCGGCGGCGTGCGGTGGCTGTGGCAACACAAGGGCGGCGCTGCGGCTGCCCAACAAACCAGTACGCGTGCGCGCTGGGGCACAGGGCGTCACGGGCGACAGGGAGTGCACCAGCGCAAGAGCGGAGGCCAAGCGCAGCCTCGGAGGCCGGAGCGCGGCCTGCTGCTGCAGCGATCGGCTGCGGTGCAATACAAATTTACGAAATAAAAAAGCAAGCAGCACAGCGACGCGTTCATCACAAATGGGCAAGAGGCGCAGGGATTCCCTGGGGAACGCCCCAAATGTATGCCTTCCTCGTCCCTTCCCCGCCAGGCGTTCCCCGCAAGCCAGGATCCCTGCCTGTTCCCTCCTTTCCCATTGAGGATCCCCACAGGTACAGCGGGGAAAATGCATTTTCCCCATTGAGCTGTTCCCCGCTGGTCGGCGGGGACAACGGGGAGGATGGGGAAGCGGGGACGGACTTGGACTGGGGCTGGGGCGGTGGCGGGGACAACAGGGAGGATGGGGACGACGGGGAAAGGGGCCGAGGGGAAGGGTGGGGACAACAGGGAGGATGGGGACGCGGGGAAAGGGGCGAGTGAGGGATGCTGCGGTCGGGCGTGAGCACCCCATCCCCGCGTCCCCATCCTCCCCGTTTCCCTACTCAGTTTTTGTGGGTTTTAGGGCTTCAAAGCTTAGTGCCAATGGTTAGATTTAGGTTTAGAGAAGACGGGGAGGATGGGGACGCGGGGAATGGGGGCGGTGTGCCGGCGGCGGCAGGGACAACGGGGAGGATGGGGACGCGGGGAATGGGGGCGGTGTGCCGGCGGCGGCAGGGACAACGGAGAGGATGGGGCCGCGGGGAATGGGGGTCCTCCGGGTTAGGGGCGGGGAACACGGGGAGGGAACGGAGAATTGATTTTATTCAAGCTTTTCCTGGGGAAACGGCCGAGGAACGCTGGGGAACGCCAGCCAAAATACAGTCCCTGCGGGGAAAACGAGCCCCCTCTTGCCTATCTCTCGCGTTCATGGCTGCTGCTCCCCGGCCTGGCGGCTGGCACCGACGCGCCGCCACCCTGGCGAGGCCTCGTCTGGAAAGACGAGGCAACACTGCTGCTACAAATTTACACAACATCACCGCACAGCAGGGATCAGGAACTCATATGCATTCCCCACACCTAGCTGAGCTTCCCCCTTGACAGCCGCCCCCTGCCGCCGCTGCTGCCGGTGCTGCTGCTGCTGCGCCAGCGCCTTGAATGCCGCCGCTGCGCCGCGCTGTAGCTCGTGCAGGCGCCGCTGCAGCCGCTGCACCTCCGCCATGTCACCTGCAATGGCAGTGGTGCGAGGCAGGGAACGACAGGAATACATGAGGAGACGCTCGCAGCAGGTGCAGCATCATCAGGCTGTAGCCCTACAGGTCCTGCACCACCAACATCCCAACCGCAGCACCAACCGTCCCACTCACTGATGCGCAGCCGCTCCAGCGCGTGCACCCGCCGCAGTTCGCCGCTGAGAGCCTTGCAGGCTGCCACGAGCTCCTCCCGTGCCTCATTGAGCACCGACCGCAGCGCAGCCTCAGCCGCCTGCGCCTCGAGCAGCCGCTGCACCCGCTCCTGCTGCTGCTCTGCCGCGGCGGCGCTGCCACCGCTGCCGCACAGCTGCAGGTGCTGCACCCGCAGGTGCTGGGCCTCCTCCCGGCAGCGCTCCGCCTCTGCCTCTGCCGCTCGCAGCTTGTCCAGCCAGGCCTTCTTCTCCTGCAGGAGTGCTGCAGCAGGGCAAGGCAGGAGAGGCGCGCGCCTGCAGTGAAGACACGGCGTGCTGCTTCGCCATGCGAGCACGCTGCAGCCTGCCCATGCCTTCCAAGCCATATGGCATGCTCCGTGACGTCACGCCGCCAGGGTAGCAGCAAGCCCACCACACCTGCGTTCAGCTCCACCACGGCGTTGCAGCGTGTGGCATACTCCAACAGTTGCTCCAGCTGCTCAGCGCTGCCAGCATTGCTGCCACCTGCTGCATAGCCATCATCATGCAGCGCTTCAGCAGCAGCCTGCAACTGCGTCAGCTGCGCCTGCGCCGCGTCACACTGCCGCCGCAGCTGCGCCGCGTCCTGCTGCGCCTCCTGCACCTGCCTACCCGCTGCTGCCGACGCACGCGCGTGCTGCAGGCTCGCCTCTGCCAGGGCAGTCTGCAGGCTGTTGTTCCGCCGCTGCAGCTTCTCCACGTCACGCTGCAGCGTTTGCAGACGCAGGGTCGCTTCGGCGGGCGGCTGCGGGTCGCCGCCGCCGCCGCCCAGCGCCACCGACTGCTGGAGCTGCAGGTGTGCCAGCTGCCGTTGCTGCTCCAGGAGCTGCTGCTGCAGGCCAGCGACGAGGCTGTGGTGCTGCGCCCGCTCCGCCGCCGCCCCCTTCTCCTGCTGCACATTCTCCTCCGCATGCCGCCGCTGCTGCTCCGCCTGCACAACGGCCTGGCGTTGCTGCAGCGCGCGCCGCCTCGAGGGCAGGCCGCTAGGACTGGCAGCGTCAGCGCCGCCGGAACGCGCGGTGCGCTGCGGGCTGGCGCCGCCGACAAACGCGCTGGTGGCGCCCTCCAGATCACAGAGCTCTGAGGGCGTCAAGCTGCCCGACCGCTGCTGGTGGTGGTGCTGGTGTTGGCGGGCACGGCCCCGCTCCTCATGCCGGTCGATCAGCCGTCGTGCCGAAGTCAGCGCTGCCGCCGTGCCCGCCAGCTCGCCTTCGAGCTCCACACACCGCCCCTCCAGCTGCCGCACGCGCGCGTTCGCGGCGTCGAGCGCAGAGGAGAGCGCTGCGGCCTCGTCGCGCGCCTGCTGCTGCTGCTCCTGCAAGCCGTCGGCAAAGGGCTGCAGCGACTCCAGCTGGGAGACCTGGCGCTGCGCCGCCGCCAGGCGCTGCCGCAGCTCCGCGTTCTGCTTCAGAGCAGGGCCCAGCTGCTCCTCGGCCTCGCGCCGGCCGCGCTCGGCCTGCGATCGCAACACGTCGGAAGGGCGGTGTCACAGCCGGGCGTGGAAGGGGCCGGGGCGCGTCACGCACTGCAGGAAAAGCTTGCCATCACCAAACCAAATGCCTTGAACTCGCCTGCTCCAGCAAGATGCGGTCGTTGGCGGCGCGGTGGCGGATGCGAGCCGCCTCTTCTTCAGCTGCGTCCGCCCGAGCGGCAGCCGCCGACAGCCGACGCGCGTCGGCAGAGGAAAGCGCCGCAGCCCGGCTCTCCTGCTCGGCGGTCCTGTGCTGGGCCGCCCGCAGCTGAGCCTGTTGGGCAGAGAGCGCGGCGCCGAGGGTCTGCGTCTCCGCCACAAGTCTGCTCCGCTCCTCTTGCAGCCGCGAGATGGTGACCTCCTGGGCGAGCAACACTTCCTCCGATCCGCCAAAGCTGTCCGATTCCATGGCGCTGCACCCAGTCAAACGACAGGGGCGCCAGGGCGCCCTGAAAGAGCAGCTGGAAGGGCTTTAGACGCCTGGTACTTAAGGCGAATAATAAGACGGCAACGTGACCAGACGCCGGTGTAATTCACTGAGTTGCTGTCGCCGGCGCCGCCGCCGCGTCTGCCCACGTGGCCGCCACCGCTATTGGCCACACCGCCCCAGCTGCCGGTCGTATGCTCCACCAAACATGGTCAGCCGAACCCCTTTGGCTCCTTCCTGTGCAATATCACCGCCCCTTCAAACACACAACATGCGTCCTCGTCAGGGGGCCCCATCATGTCACTCGCAGCCTGGCCGTCGCCCTGCCTGGAAGGTTTTTCTTTCACACGTGGCATGGGTGTTGTGCCACGGCTGGAAGGTGTAAAGTATAGTTAACAGCGTTACAGTCAAAAGGATCCTTGTGGGATGCAGGCGATGGGCAGTGCCATTGGGTGCCAAGCATGGAGCACCCAGTTGGCACTGCAAGCTGGCAGCTCTGCGCCCGCCCGGCAGCGTCAGAGGGGTGCAAAATGGAGTGGGGGGTGGTGGGGTGGTGGGGTGGGGGGGGGGGGGATGCAAGCGCAGAGGCGGGCGAGAGGAGAAAGGGGCTGGAAGAAGAATCACAGATCCAGGGTGACGTGAACATGTGAACAGGCAAAGGTTTAAGCTGTAAACGAGCGGCGAGGCGTGTCCTACCTTCAGCGTGAGGGGTCGCTGCGAGTCGCTATGTACAGCTGTGGGGGCGAGAGTCTACTGAGGAAGGTCGAGGGGCGTGGGAGCCGGGTTTCTTTGGTCTGGCAGCTTAGCTGCTGCTGCCTAAGGCTGCGCCTGGGTGCTGCTGAGGTAGGGTGTGTGGGTGTCAAGGTTGTAGCTCAGCGCTGGTACTCGAGCCTTGTCAAGGGATAGCGTGTGTGGGTGTGTGGGGTGTGTGGGTGTGTGGGGGGGTGGGGGGGGGGGGGGGGGGGGGCGCGATGTGCCCTGCCGTCCCCCCCGTCATTGTTACGTCAGCGGCCAAAGGGCCGCCGTGCATTAAAGCGGCAACAGGAGCTGCGGCAGAGGCGGCAGAGCCGCGGCGCAGCAGGCCGTGGCGCTGGCGGCGCACTGCGTTGTTGAAAGCTCTCTGTAGCTCCAGCTTAGCAGCCCTCCTTCCACTCGGTCAGGCAGGAGATGTGCTGCTTCAGGTCGTACTGCGCACATTCAAAAAGGGGTGGTGGTGGTGGGGGGGGGAGTGGGCGAGTTGTGTTGAATCAAATCGAGCAGCGTCCATGGACCAGCGAGGCACATGGAAGTTAGAAACTTGCAGGCACGCGGCGGCACGCACGGTTCAGAGGCGCAGGCGGTGGTGGGAATGCGAGGAGTGGAGCTGCAAACAACCCTTTTGGGTTGGGTGGGGGTGGGGTGGGGTGGGGGGGGAGGGGACGTGGCTGCTGCTGCTGGCCTCACTCACCTCTGCCACCAGCTTGGCCAGGTTGGCCTTGCCCTTGGTCTCCAGCCATGCCAGCGTGGCACGCACGTAGTCGCTCACAATCTCGTGCCACGCCCACGCCAGGTTCAACTCTGCACAGGGACACAGGGGAGACGGACAGGCGTGGTTGGTTGGTTAGTAAGAGGATGGGAGGTGTGGGTGGTGGGTCAAGAGAGAACGGAGAGTGAGGGAAGACTGGCCCCGCCACGCCCAGGCGCATCGCAGCGGCTTGCGCCGCCACTGCATCCTCACTGCACGCATTCCCGACCATTCCTCTGCCTGCCCCCCCCGCTCACCCTGCCAGATCTGCGACTCGTCGGAGATGAGGTTGTAGTAGGGGGAGTTGCGGTCCAGCCAGGGCACAAACTTGGGCAGCGCCTTCACCCAGTTGCGCTTCTGTCGACGGGGAGGAGGGGGAGAGCGGGGGGGTCAGGGGCTAGGGCGGGGCGGGGCAGCGGGATGGGATGGGTGCAGCGCAGTGCTGGGCCTGCCCGCCCCCTGCAGGCCGCGGCCCCCCCCCCCAACCCACCCACCCCACACTCACGATGCGGACATCGAAGCGCACTTCTCCGTTCTTGTCGAGGACCTTGATGCGGATGAGGGCCTTCTGCAGCTGCGCAGACTGCTCGGGGCTGATGTACATGCTGCGCATGGACAGCCAATCGGGGGTCACCAGCCGTGTGTCCACCTGTGATGATGGGGGGGTGGGTCGGCGGGTGGGTGGTGGATGGTTGAGTGGCTGCCTGGATTGCACTGCTGACCAACCACAGGCCACACTCCGTACTACGCGCACCGCGGGACCGACGGCGGCAGAAGCAGCGGCAGCGGCAGCGGCAGCGGCGCCAGCCGGGCAGCGCTCACATACACATAGTCGGAGTTGACCTTGTTCTTGCGCAGGATGTCAACGGCCTTCTCGATCTGCATCTTGGTCTGCGGGTGGGCAGGGGGGGAGGGGGGGGGGGGGGGGGCACACAGGAAGCTGTACGCATGAGGCATTGGGCACGTCGGGGCAGTGGAGAGCAGGAGCCTGAACAGACGCAAGCCCGCGCCTGACGGCCATCCGAGGGACAGCCTGCCTGCCTGCAGGTCGCGCTGCGTTGTGCACAACACCGAGGCACACCGCAGCGCAGCGCAGCGCCCACCTGCAGGTCGCGCTTCATCATGTAGAAGACGGTGGGTGGGAAGGGGTACTTGAGCACGCCCTTGCCGTTGGTGGCGCCCCAGCTCTTCTCCCAGGGCATGTTGACCTCTGCATGGCAGGGTGGGGTGGGTGGGAGGTGTGGGCGTGAGCGGGTGGATGGGTGCCACCCAGTGGGTTTGGTCACTGGTGGGGCGTGCACAGCGCAATGACAGGAATGGATGCCAGTCGTGGTGGGGGGCAGGGCAGCATGAACAACCAGGGGCGAGGCCAGAGGAGGCTGCCCGCCCCGCCGCCGCGTGCGCCCCACTGCCCGTCGCTCACCGCTCACAACACCCTGCACCTTCATGGTGCCGGGGAACTTGATGGCGAAGGAGGCGCCGGAGGAGATGCCCCAAATGTAGAGCTGCACAGACGGGCGGGCGGGCGGGCGGGTGGGTGGGTGGGCAGATGGGCACGTGAGTGGGTGGGAGGACGATCAGGAGGCCAGGCGGCAGTGAGGGTGGCTGTGGGTGTGGCTCGGCAAAGGCGAGGCGCTACAACGCGAGCACTTGACCATTTGACGTGCGTCCCAAAGCACTGCGCACAGGCAAGTCCCCAGAGTCGGTGCCCCTGGACCCCCTCACCGGCTTCTTGTTCATTTTGAGCTTCCTGGTCCAGGCCTGGACCAGCTGGGCCGCCGAAGGGTGGTCGTCTGCACCAGAAACGGACCGGGGGCTATGGTGTTGGAGCAGGGTCAAGAGCTACGCGAGCTGTGCGGTGCATGCGGAGCGAGGAGAACGGGCCGGGCAGAGTGGCGGGCAGACGCCATGGCGTGGCAGCCAGGCGGGCACTCTTGCATGCTTGGCATTGCTGCCAAGCAAGCGCCAGCGAGGGCGCCCCCGGACCACAGGGTCATCAGAGGCATCACGAGAGGGGGGGGCACTCACTGGCTTCGCCAGAGCTGCTGAAGCAGCGCCACTTGTACTCGCGGTTCAGCGACATGAGCGCCAGCACAGCGTAGCCGCGGGCCAGGCACTGCTTGGAGTGGGACACCTCCTCGGGCAGGCCTGCAGGCGGGTGGGAAGGGGCGGGTGGGAAGGGGGAGGCGTGATGCGGTTGCTTGCGAGGGGCAGAAAGGCACTCCCGCGATGATGATGTACCTACCAAGGCAACCCCTGGCGCCTGCACTGGCTCCCGCACAGCAGCGCGGCGGCGGCGGCGGCGACGGCAGCAGCGGCGGCGGTGGCGGCGCCTCACCGGTGCACATGGGGCAGCGGGGGCTCTTGTAGAACCAGCTGAAGGGGTCGTGCTTGCAGCCGTGCACAAAGATGCAGGTGCCCTTGGCCTTGCCCTTGGGCATGCGGTACAGCGCCACGCGGCCAGAACCGTCTGGGTACCTGCGGGTGGGAGGGAGGAGGGGGGGGGGGGGGGGGGGGGTAGGAGGGGGGGGGTGAGAACAGAGGAGGGGCGTTGGGGGGTAGGGAATGCGGGTGGTGGTAGGGCACCCCCCCCTGGCAGCATGGATACCCTGGGCCCTGCGGGGCTGCACGTCCGCCTGCCTCTGCAAGCCCCACGGGCTGGCCGCCCCCGCCTATGTGCCACCCATCGCTGCGGCCCCCACCTGCCCCCACACCCACGACCAGCCTGTGGCAGGCAAGACTCACGGGAAGACCTTGGGGTCGCCCAGCGTGCGCAGCACGCCCCTGGTCGCGCGGTCCTCGACGGCGGCCACCATGATTGCGGCCATCATCGGCAGCACGTCGGCGGCGGACATGTTGGCGGGCGCGGCGGCGGCGGCGACCCCCTGGGGGGGGGGCTTGGCGCCGGGGGTGGCAGCAGCCACCATGCCCTGCAGCAGCTGCTTGAACGCCTGCTCCTGCCCAAACTTGACGCCCACAAAGCCGGTGCCCTCACGCGTCAGCGTGGACGGACGGGTCTTCATCTTTGCCGCCAGCTCGGCCAGGTTGGCGGCATGCGCCGGGCCGGCTGCCGCCAGCAGCAGCAGGAGCGCCACCGCAGCAGCGGCGGGGCGGTAGTGCATGATTGGCGGGGTGGCGGCGGCGACGGCGGTGGAGCCCGACCTGCGGACGGGCGTTGGCGCGCTTGGTTTGTGAGCGCAAGGGTTCATGATGCGCCGGACAGGAGGGCTGGGGCGGGCTGAGAGCCCCGCAATCTGCTCAATCGAAATCTCGTGCTTGCGGGCACGCTCGCGGTGCCGACATTCTCGCGCAGCCTTGCAAGTCGTTGCGGACTACAACGCGACTACAATTGAGCGGCGCCGCTGGCCCCATCTACTCCAGATGCCCTTTCGCTGCGCCCCTCGAGCACTTGCTGAGCGCCCTCACCTCACCGTGTATGCGGCGGATCAACGTCGCCGCGAGCTGGACGACGGCAGGTCTGGAATGGCGCAAGCAGATAGGGTAGGAGGGCAAAGAGGGGTGGCGGCAGGAGGAAAGTGCATGGAACAGTGCGGGCCTGCAGGCCACCCCGACGCGAGGCACTGCCCTCTGTGAGCTGTGATCGACCACCAGGTTGGCACGGAAGGGCACCGAGGCGGCGCGCCGCGCGTTGACCGGCCGCGCCCGGGGTGCGGTGCCGGCGTCGGCTGCGGCCCCTTGCCTTCGTGGCATTGTGCGTTGTGACTGGGTGTCGCAGTGCAGGGTTGCTGACCGAGATGAGCCCTCGTTTGAGCAGCGCTGCGTGCTGGCACTGCCGCCATGCGGCGCGGGCGGCCCTGCGTCCGACACCAGACGCTCTCCCTGATGGTCACAGCCCGTTGGGTTGAGAAGCGCATGCCGCGGGATCGACCAACAGCAGGGAAACAAGTGCGGGCATGCCAACAGCGCAGCTGGCGTAGCAAACACAGCGCAGCTGCCCAAGCAGCAACGTAGCGCTGGCAACGGCGTGTCTGCCCCTGCCCTCTTCCTCTGCCGCACGGTATCTCACGCGTGTCACAGGAGCACCCAAGGTCAAGAGGCTGTGAGCATCCTCTGGCATGCTGCCCTCGCCTCCGTTCACGCCTGGCCGTCTGCTGCTGCGGCCTCGCCCGCCGACTGCGCCGCCCGTTGGGCCGCCAGGGCTGCCTGCACCTCCGCGTGCTGCTCAATCATAGCCGCCACGTCGGCATGGCCTGCCGCCGCCGCCAGCTGCGCTGGCGTGAGTCCATCGGCGTCAGGCAGCTGAGATGCTCCTGCTTCGAGGAGGCAGCGCACGCAGGCCAGCCGCGCGTGCCGGCACGCCATGTGCAGCGCTGCAGCAGGGGGGGAGGCGAATGCGGTTGAGAGGCGTGACACCCTGCAGGCAGCCTGCAGGGGGAGCAACCCTGCGCTTCATCGTCCCACCCACGACCCTCATGCTGACACTGCAAGAGTCCCGCAGCTCACCAAATGTCGACACTTCCCCCACCCACCCACCGGTGTAGCCCCAAGAATCGCGTGCATCGGGATCCGCCCCGTGCTCCAGCACCTTGGCCAGCAGCGCCGCCTGGCCCTCGCAAGCCAGCGCCAGCAGGGGGTGGCCGGGCAGCAGATAGAAGCAGTCGACCTGGCACCAGGCGGGGGGCAGGGAGGGAGGCAGGAGCATGCGTCAGGGCGCTGCGCTGGCGCCGCTGGTGCAAGGGATGGCAGGGCAACAGGCACCCACGCACTCCTGCCAGGATGGGGCACTGCCCCCTTGGCCCGCGTCCCTGCTGCCCACGTCCCCTGCCACCCTGCTCACCTGCTGCACGTCCTCGGGCAGCATCGGCATCACCGGCCTGTTGCACCAGTCGGGCAGCGCTGCTCGCTCTGCATCCGCGGCAGCTGCGGCTGCTGCCTGCTGGTCTGCAGCCGCGGCAGCTGCCGCGGCGCCTGCTGCTGCCACGTCCGCTAGCGCTGCCTGGTGCTCTGTGGGCGCCGGGGGTGCAGCAGCCACCTGCTGCTGCGCACCGGCTGCTGCATCCGCATGGCAGTCAGGTGTGGGCGCCTGCACAGAGGGCGGTGGGGCGAAGCCGTACGTCAGGGGTGTCTGTCGTGCAGAAGGGTTGCATGGGGGCTTGAGCAGAATCGTATTCATGGCATGGGCAGCGCCGCTCCCGAGGCGCAGCCCCCTGTGCGTGGCCTCCCACCTCGCGCTTGCTGCCGCCTTCCGCCGGGCTGGGCACTTGAGCTGCCTCCTGCTGCTCCAGATCCAGTGATCCCGTTGCAGGTCTGGCAGCGCCCTCGCCCAGCGGCTGCTGCTGCTTTGCCTGCTGGCCTACGCTTGCTGCTGCTGCCGCCGGCGACTCCTCGGTCTGCCACAGCGGTGGCGCCGGCGAGGGGGGTGCTGCACGCCAGCGCTTGGTGGGCGGGTCGCTGAGGGCCTTTGCCTGTTCATTCCCAGCGTGCAGCACCGCATCGCAGCCAGGCCTGCGCTTCCTGCCGCTGCTCCTGCCACTGCTGTTGGGCGTGCCGGCGAGCACGGCGCCAGCGCTGGCAGGCGCTGGCGGCGGTGTGACGTCCCGCACATTCTCCTTCTCCAGCTGCGCTGTCGTCATTGAGCCGTCGTAGATGGAATGTCGGCCCGACCTGGGCGGCGCCGGGAGGCTCAGGGAACGTTGCGTGAGGGGCAACGGCCTGTCAACCGCCTGTGGGGTGCCGAGCGCGCGGCTTGGCGAGCTTGAAGACGTGCGAGTTGGGCGTGGGGTGCAGAAAACAATGCAGGGGCAAGCAGGGGAGCCCACGCAAGTGTTTTAGGGCGCCCCATGCAGCGTGCTGCTTCTGATCTGAACTGATGGGAGGGCGTCAAGGCTGCAGGGCCGTGCCAATCGGCGATCTAACAACGTGGTGTCCAGTGCCATCAGGGCAGCGCAGGGAGAGCAGCCTGTGGCACGCGGCCCCTTCTGGAGCCTGTCTCCACCACTGCCGTTCCAGGTGCGCCGCCGCTTGCTGATCGACCTGCGCATCGAGCTGGCAGATCCAGCGCCCCGGCACTGCTGCTGGATCGCCCCTTGAAAGCCCATCTCCCGCAGGCCTGCGGTCGTCGAAAGGGTCGTCCTCACGTCTCTCTACTGCTCTGGCGCCTGTGCAGGCACCAGGTAGCGCGATCAGCGCAGCCAGCATGCCGGCCACCGGCCGTTCTGGCGGCGGCGGCGCGAGGGCGGCGGCGGCGGCGCTGCTGCTGGTCGCCACCGCCCTCCTCGTATGCCCCGCGCCCGCGCGCGGCGCGCTGCTCGCCATCGACCTGGGTGCTGAGTTTCTGAAGCTGTCGATTGTCAAGCCCGGGCGCATCCCCATCTCCATCGTCATCAACGAAATGTCCAAGCGCAAGTCCCCCGCCCTGGTCGCCTTCGTCGACGGCGACCGTCTGGTGGGGGAGGAGGCGGCGGCGCTGTCCGCCCGCTACCCCGAGCGCGTCTACTCCCGCGTGCTCGAGTGGCTGGGCCGCCCCGCGGACGACCCCAGGCTTGCGGCGCAGCGCAAGGCCGCCTACCGGCCGTACGCGCTGGGCCCGGCACCCAACCGCACCTCCCCGGCGGCGCTGGCGGTCACCACCGACACCGGAGAGACCTTTTCTGCCGAGGAAGTGGTGGTGAGTGGGGCAGTCTACTGTTAAAAGGCTGGGAAGGAGGCATCGGAGGCTGGGTCATCGTGACAGGGAGCCTTGCAGTGGGGCAAGGCGCGGCAGCGGCGGCCCCGACTGGCGGCCCCCTTGCGCCCTGCCGTCCCGCACGCCGCACCGGCCGCAGCCAGGCGCCCACCACTCCTGCACGCCGCCCCTTCCCTGGCTGTCGCCGCCCCCTGCAGGCCAGCCTTCTGGAATATGCCAAGGGGCTGGCGGAGGCGGCCGCCGACGGCGCGCCCATCACCGACGCCGTGCTCGCTGTGCCCGCTTCCTTTGCGCCGCAGCAGGTGGGTGCACAGGGCGAGGTGCAGGGCGAGGTGCAGGGCATAACGGGCGGGACTGTTCTTGCGTCCTGGTGCTGCATGGTCACTGGTGTTCTCCCGTCCCGGTGCTGCATGGGCACTGTTCCCCCGTGAAGGCCCTCCTGCCTCATCCCGCCGGAGCCTCTCCCCCCCCCCGCCCACCTGTGCCCCCCCACATGCAGCGCCAGGCCCTGCTGGATGCTGCCAAGCTGGCGGGGCTGAACGTGATGGGCCTCATTCACAGCCACGCAGGTGGGTGGAGGGGCGGGGCGGGGTGCATGCTGGTGGCGGGCGGACTGGGGCCAGGTGGGGCAGCAGACGTGGAGCAGCCGACATACATGTATGCGCCTTCCATCGACGCTTTCACGGCGGCTGTCGGCTTCACATCAACATCTCCCTTCACGTGGCTGGCCCCTCTGCATCTGCAGCCGCTGCCCTGCAGTACGGCATCGAGCGCGACTTCACCAACCGCACCGAAACGATCGTGCTGTACGACCTGGGTGCCGCCAGCCTGCAGGTGGCGCTGGTCTCCTACAGCGCATACACCGACGCCAAGGTGGGTGCCTTGGGGCGGAGGTCTTGTGCGCGTGTGAGGGCCGACAGCTGTCGTTGTGTGTTTTGATGTGCTCTTAAGCTTCTGCGGGGGAGGCGGCTGCCAGGGAATGCCAGAGGGCTGTGGCGGCCTGGCGAGCGTGGATGCCACAGAGTGCACCAGCGGAACCCTCCCTGCCACGCACACCCACATACCTGGCGCCCCTCATCGACGTGCTCCCCTCTACCCTGCCCTTCATGACCCCTGCAATGCGGGAGCATCTGTTGATGTGACATGGGCAGGCGTGACCCAGCCAGCCAGCCTCCCACCCTTTGTCACCCACTGCTGCACATCCCCCCCCCCCCCCCTGCCTCTCCCACCCTCCGGCAGGGCGCCAGCATCAGCCAGTTTGATGTGCGCGACGTCATCTGGCGGGAGGACCTGGGGGGAGAGCAGCTGGAGCTGGGTGAGTGCGGGGCAGCACGTGCAGAGCGATCATGTGCATCGGCGGAATGTCGAACTGGCGGTACCAGCGGCGGTGCAGGGCATGTGAGCAGCCGGAGCTGGGTGACAGCCATGAAGTTGGCAACCCGGGCTCATGCGTGCCTGCGTCCCCCCCCCCCCCCCCCCCCCCCCCCCCCCCCCACCCCCCCCACACACACACACAGTCCTCATGGAGCACTTTGCCGACGAGTTCAACGCCAAGCTGGGCGGCGACCAAGACGTGCGCAGCGCGCCCCGCGCCATGGCCAAGCTTCGCAAGCAGGTGGGGGCGGGGGGCGGCGGCGGGCACATGGGGTAGGGAATGAGGGAGGGAGAAAGGGAGGCATGCAGGCAGCGGGCCGCCAGGCAAGGCATGCGAGGCCTTGCCCCAGCTGCCCGCTGCTGCCTCGCTGCGCCACCGACCCTCACGCCCATCCCGTGTGCGCTGCGCTCGCCGACGCCTGCATTGGCTTGCAGGTGGTGCGCACCAAGCAGATCCTGTCTGCCAACAGCGAGGCCCCCCTGAGCGTGGAGGAGCTGTGGCAGGTTGGTGGGCACGCGTGGGTGGGTTGCACTACCCACGTGCCGCGCTGTTTGTCACCTGCCAAGTGGCAGGTTCGTGCTTGCTGCGGCCGCCCCCAGCCTGGCACAGCCCCGCGACGCTTCGCTGGCCCCCCAGCGCCGGCCACTCTGGGGCCGCCTGCTCAGCATGCTGCCCCTGCTGTGCTTCTTGCATGAAATGCAGGACAAAGATTTCCGGGCCACCATCACCCGCGAGAAGTTCGAGGAACTGGCAGGTGGGGCAGGCCTGTAACATGCCGGCTGGGAGGCGAGCGGCAGTCGGGAAGCGGCCCCTGCAGCTGCGAGGGTCGCGAATGGGGCACGCTTGCACCTTGCTGTGCGCCGCCAGCAGGCACCCTGCTGGCGCGTGCCACCTGCCAACCCCTCCCCGCCTCCACCCCGCCCGCCGTCATCCCCGCCAGGCGACTTTTGGACAAAGGCCGCGGCCCCGCTGCGCACCCTCCTTGAGCGCAACAACCTGACGGCTGGCGACGTGGCGGCGGTGGAGCTGCTGGGGGGCACCTCCCGCGTGCCCCGCCTCAAGCAGGCGCTGTCTGATGTGCTGGGCAGCCGCCCCCTGGACATGTCAGTGCGCGCGACAGCTGGGGGGTTGTAGGGCAGCAAGGGAGGGGTGTGGGGTAGCGGAGCCTGGTGCACGCGCGTCTGCCTGCCCAGCAACGGTCTGCATGTGCAGGCAGATCGTGCGCTGCTGCTGTTCCTCTCCATTGCACGCTCCTGGCCTGGCCTGCGCACACTCCCTTTTACACCCCCACCTCCACCCACCCACCCACCCACCCACCACTCCCCCCTTTTGCTGCAGGCACCTGGACGCCGACGAGGCGGTGGTGCTGGGGGCCGGCCTGTTTGCCGCCAACCTGTCCACCACCTTTCGCCTGCGCCAGTTTGGCATGGCCGACAAGGTGCCCTACTCCGTCAGCATACAGCTAGACAGCGAGAGCGGTGGGCGGTGGACGGGTGGGCGGGCATGCTTATGAATGAACTGGGCAGAAGAAGGGATGCTCTCATTTGGAAACACGTGCCTGCATGCTGCCGGTCTGCGACGCCCTGTTTCTCGCCGTCTGAACGGGGCCCTCCCCGGCCTGCCCCCTGCCTCCCCCCTCCTTCCCCGCCCGCAGCCCCCAAAGTGTTGGTCCCCGCCATGAAGAAGCTGCCCACCAAGCGGGGCGTGCACCTGCACAACCTCACCGCGGACTCCCTGTCCTTCACCCTCTCCTTTGACAACAGCGCGGGTGGGTGGTGGGCGGGTGGTGGGTGGGGTGCGGGTGGGGGGGGGACTCTGCGAGCAGGGTGGGCAGAGAACATGTGTGCATGCATCATAACGAGAAATGCCTTTGGGGATGGCGGGGAAGCGCCTGGGCGGGTGGCTGACGGCCCCCGCCGACTCCGCGCCCCGCTGCAGGCGCTGTGCCCTGCTGCGCCCGCGCCTTCCCGCTGGGTGCCTTCAACGTCAGTGGCATTCAGGAGCAGGTGGTTGCCAAGTACAACGAGTCAGGTGGGGCGGTCAGCCAGCGGGGAGGCAGGCACGGCACCAGCTGCCAGTAGAGTGTATAAGTATAGCTATAAGTTGTGTGGCAGAGCGGGTAGATGAGGGTGTACCGCAACGCTCCACCCACAAACCTCCTCATCTGCCTTGTGCTCACGCTGCCCTGCCCGGCCCCCCCCGCATCCCACCCGTCTCCCTCCCTCCCTGCAGGCAAGGTCAGCATTCACACCCGCGTGGACCAGAGCGGCCTGTTCCACGTGGACCGCGCCGATGCCAGCGTGGAGGTACTGGAGGCGGTACCGCCGCCCCCGCCGCCCCCCGCCGCCAATGCCACCAACGGCACCGCCGAGGGCGCCGCCGGCGCGGGCAACGCCACCGAGGGCGCCGCGGCAAACGGCACCGACGCCGGCAGCGCTGCCGGCGGCGCAGCAGCTGGCAACGCAACAGCCGATGCCGCCGCCGACGCTGCCATTGCCGCCGCCGCCGGCAACGCCACCTCCGCTGAGCCCCCTCTGATGCGCAAGCGCACGGTCAAGGTAGGGAGTGGTGGGGCTTGCTCAGCACGGCATGCGCGCGCCTCCGCTTCCCTGTGCCCTGCGTGCTCTCTCTTCCTCCCTGTACACCGGCGCGCGCATCACCAGCCCCCTGGCCGCCGCTCCCTGCCTCTGCAGGTTGAGCTGACCCTTGAAGGCGGGTTTTTGGTGCCAGGCATGAACCGCAGCGAGTTTGATGCAAGCCGCAAGGTGGGCTGCGGGCATACGCTGGCGCAGTGCGGTGTGAAGCAGCGCTGGGCAGGCCGTGCAAGCCGTGCACGTGCCCCACCGGCACTCCCGGGGGGTGGCAGGATGGGACACAGCAGCAAGAGGGGACAGCATGATTGCCACCGCAGACCGCTACGCGGCTCTGTCAGCCGCTGCTGGAAGCAAGGGCTGGCACCGACAGCCGACCCCCGCCCCTGCGGTCCGCCTGCAGGTGCTGCGCCGCCTGCGCGCGCACGACGCCGCCAAGCGTGAGAAAGCCAAGGCGCGCAACGACCTGGAGGCTTACATCATCGCCACCCGGGACAAGGTGTGCGCGCGGCGTGGGAGCAGCGGCGTGGGTTGGTGGGCGCTGTGCGCGGGTGCGGCCGGGGCATGATTGGCAGCCCTGCCTCCGAGGCCGAGGCATGGGCGCAGTGCAGGCGAGGGCGATGGGTGGGTGGTACAACGCGCTTCCAGCCACGCTTCCTTCACTCTCACAGCTCTCTGGTGCCTCCACCCCGTCCGCCTCAGGTCGAGGGCAACGAGGAGGTGACGGCGGTGACCACCGCGGAGCAGCGCGAGGCCTTCATCGGCCAGCTGAACGACGAGGAGGATTGGCTGTACGGCGATGGGGAGGCCGCTGAGACGGCAGAGCTCAAGTGAGCGCCCACCTCCTCTGCCCTTTGCAGTGCTGTGCTGGGCTGTGCGCCGCGCGTTCCTTGCCTGACGATGCCCTGACTGCCCCTGCCCCGCCCTCCTGCGCCCAGGTCCCAGCTGCGCAAGCTGCACGAGACAGGAGACAAGATTTTCGCGCGCGTGAGCGAGGCGGAGATGCGTCCCAAGGTGGGTAGAGGGCTGTGGAGGCCAGGCTTGAGCATGTGCAACCGCACGCTGCTGTGCTGCGGCGGCCGCCGCCGCCACTGCCGACGTTGCTGCGGACGCGACTGCGCACAGTTGCTGCTGCCGTCCCTGCTGCTGCAGCTGCTGCAGCCGCGCTTCCCTGCCCGTCTGCTGGCGTGCCTGTGCTCAGACGCCCTCCCGCCCACCCACCACCCGTACATCCAGGTAATCGACCTGTCCAATGAGACTGTGGAGCTGATGAGGAAGGCGATGAACACCTGGCGTGAAATCAAGCCCTGGCTGGACACCGACGAAGTGGCGGCGCTGGCGGCGCAGGTGCGCGGCGCCGGGCGGGGCAGGGCAGCTCCCGGCGGCTGCGCTGGGGTGGCGGTCCCCGCTGCCGCCGCTCCTGCCGTCCCTTGCAGATGCCGCACCGCCGCAAGCTGCGTCCCTTTGCTCCGTCCCTGTCGGCGCCCCAACTTGTGCCCCTTCTCGCCCCCCTCCCCTCCCCCCCACCACCACCCACATCCAGGTGGACAACTTCACTGCCTGGCTGGCCGGCAAGCAGGAGGAGCAGGGCAAGCTGTGGGCGCACCAGGACCCCGTGCTGCTCAGCGACGACGTCACCGTCAAGCTGGCCGCGCTGCAAAAGGTGCGCAGCAGCGATGCCACAGTGCAAGTTTGCTGTGCTGTGGGCCACACCGAGGGGGTGCGGTCAGGGGTCGGGGTTGCGGGGGGCTGCGGGGGGGACACAGACGCCGGCAGCCAGGTGTTGTTCCACCGCTGCTGCTGCGCCCACGCGGCCAACAGCTCCAGCTGCTGTGGCGACATGTGGCGACCCGCCCAGGGCAGCTCTGATAGTGCAGGAGGCCTGAGCACGACGGGTTGGCCCACCCATGCCCCCTGCAGGCCTTCACCAAGCTGAACAACAAGCGGGCGCCCAAGCCGCCGCCGCCCCCTCCACCGCCCAAGGCTGAGGGAAACGACACCGCGCCCGCCGACGGCGCCGCGGCCAACGCCACCGCGCCCGAGGGCGCGCCGGCGGGTGAGCAGCAGGAGCAGCAGGCGGAGAAGGATGCGGCGGGCAAGGAAGAGGGCGGCGAAGAGGATGCGGCTCCTGCGCACGACGAGCTGCGGTAGAGTCTGCGCATGCGCGTGCGCCGCCGCCAACACCTATCATTCCTTCTTTTGCTTCCTCACTGCATGCTGCTGTCTACTTTGGGGGGGGCGCTGGGGCGCCGGTAGCAAAGCCTCCAATTTCATGTGATCGTGATTCGTTCGTCTCACCAACACCAATGTAGCGAGAAAACGCCTGCGGAGGTGCATGCCTGTGCGTCTTGCTGCGTTGTGTCGGTGCTTCGCTGCATGCTGCTGCCAACTCGGGGGGGCGCTGGCTGCGCAGCGCAGCACCGGTCACTCCTCCCCCCCAACCGACGGTCAACCGCCGGCCACAAGTGACAGTGCCGGAGCGGTCGGGGGTGGTGGTGTAGCGCCAATTCAGGTGAAAGCACTAGATATGGATGCCCTAGCGTCCAATTGCATGCTTATCAAGGTTGCTGCCTGGCAACACGGCCAGACGGGCACAGCCAGCCGCCAACAAACTGCCGTTGGAGTGCGGCGCCGGCGCTGTGCCAGTGGGCACGGCCGCCCTACTGCAGCGCTTGCCGGCCGTTCCAAGGGCCTGCCGCTTCACAACAACAGCATCACGCTTGGAGCGGCGATCCAAACCCAGCGAGGGCCATCAATTTAGCTGACGTGCCCTGTTCCGACGCGTTTTGGGGTCAAGCACCGTCTCCTCGACGCTTTAGCCGTTTGCCCACATTACACATTGCCCGGGGGCGTGTTTAGAGCTTACTTCTACGTCGTGCAGGACCTGCAGGTGCTAGTGGCCCTGAGGCGAATGCCGAGCTCTCCGCGTCGCGCGGCGCCATTACGACTCCTGCATGCTTGAGATACTCTTGCGACACTGATGTTGCCTCTGGGAGGGGTGCAGGTCCTCATGGTCTCGCTGCACCCATCGATTGGCCCTCCGCCTGCAGTTTCAAGCTCAGCCTTCAAACTCGCCCTCTCGTGCTTCCCTACTCACATGATTAGGCCGCGGCCAAGCCAGATCGAGATGGTGCGCCCCGACGCCTTCCTCGCGGGCACCGCGCTGCTGGCGGTGATGGCCGCCTGCCTGCCGTCGCCCGCCGCCGCCCAGCGCCTCTTCCACCCCCAAGGCCCCGGCTTTGTCGGCGTCAAGAACGAGCGCGAGCTGAAGCTCTACCAAGCCATCGCCGCCGGCCTGTCTACCTACAGCGCTGACGAGCTGGCCAACCGCACCCGCCCCGATGTCCCCGCCGGTGCCGTGTCGGTGGCCGCCGCCGCCGCCCCCGTTGTTGACGCCACTTCCCAGGAGGTGGCTGCCGCCATCGGCAACATCCTGGCCGCCGCCGCCATCGAGGCGGAGGTTACCGGCACGCTGGGAGACCCCAAGACCTTCGCGTGCGCAGGGGGACAGCGCGCGTGGCGCGGCCGCCGAGCGGGCACGTTGTGCCTTGCCGCACGCGCAAGCGCCGCCTCGCCGCGCACGCTCGCTCACCTCGCCACCCCCTCTCACCATGCCCGTCCTCCCCCTTGCAGCGACGGCTACCCCAACGACGGCACCAACCGCGTGGCCCTCTACCGCCTGCCCCTCTCGGCGGGGCGGCCCAAGGGCACCTGCGTGTTCATCCACGGCTGCAAGCACGACCCCTTCAGCTGGTTCTACAAGAGCCCCCGCTGCCCCATGTGCACCGGTGCGCACCATGCAGCGGGGTGCACAGTCGCTGCGTGCACAGCTGCGTGAGGCCCACTCGCGCTGCAGCGCTCTGCCCTGCTGCACACCCTCCAACCCTCTAACCCACCCTCCAACCCACCCTCCAACCCCTCCAACCCACCCACCCACAATGCCCCGTCCACTTTTGCCCGCCCCTCCCCCCCCCTCCCCCCCAACAGGCCTGCCCGAGGAGGTGGCTCACACCAAGCAGTGCCTGGCCCGTGGCTACACTGTGCTGGCGCTCATGTCCAAGAACCGCGCCTACCGCAACCGCTGCTTCTCCGCTGCTGGAGACCCCGCTCTGAGTGAGCGTCGCTGCCTTGTCCCTCGCACCTGTCGTGTTTGCACCTGCCACAGCTATAGCGGGAAGCAGTGTGTGTCGCAGGGCGTGGTGCACACGACCGCGCGCACGCTCTTGCCAACACCCACGTGCATGTGCGCATGCGCGCATGTCGCAGCCTGCGCCAGCCCCCACACCAACCCACCTGCCACCCGCCCGCCCCCCTGCAGGCGACATGGCCGACAGCGCCGCCGTCATCCGTGCCTTCACCAGGCGCTTTGGGCTCGCCAAGCGCCCAATCTACATGTTTGGCGTGTCGTCCGGTGGGTGGGTGGGCGTGGGGCACTGGGGTGGAGAGCGTCTGGACGAAGCCAGCCCCCCACCCTCCGCAGCGGCTCACAAACCCCTGGCTCCACCCCCACCCCCTGCCGCAGGCGCCGGCTTTGCCATCAAGTTCCCGCGGCAGATGAGGATCCAGGGCATTGTCAGCGGTGAGGGGGTGCGGCGGCAGCAGGGTTGGAGCCACGCGCAGAGTGTGGCGTGCGGCTGGCATCGACCGCCACTTGTCCCCTCAACCCGCCCCGCCCACTTGCCCACCCACCCACTTGCCCCCACCCCGCGCTGCAAAGAGGTCAACCAGCCCGACATCGATGCCTGGGGCCTAGTCGACTTGAAGACGAACCGGTTCAAGGTGCCCATGCCCCCCACGGTGTACTACCAGATGGATGTGAGCGGGGGGGCGTGGGTGTACCGCCTACCATGCTGTGCAAAGTGCCACCTCCTCCTGACAGCGGTTGTGTGCAATGTGCGCACGCCCACGGCTCACGCATCCCACCAGCTGGCCCCCCCCACCCGTGCCGACCTCGCCCCGCTCCGCTTCCCCATGGCTACGCCCACCGCAGCGCGACCTCAAGACAGCCAATCAGATTGCAGCAGCGGTCAAGGTTTTCAACAGGAACAAAGTGCCGGTCGGAGTTGTGCGGGTGAGAGCGCGTGGGGGTGGGCTGGCGGGCCAAGCCTGCTGCTCTCCCGCCCGCCTGCTGGCACCAGCCTGCCAGCCTGTGTTCCCTCCGCCCCTGCCCTGCCTCCCCCGCCCACTCGCCGACCGCTGCGTTCTGCCCACGTCATCCCCCTGCAGTCCCCCGTGCGTAATGTGACCGACCTGTTTTTGTACGAGCGCTCCATGTACATCGGCAAGGCGCAGGTGTGTGGGGGGCGGCAGTGGCTAAAAGGCCACAGCCTGCACGGGGTCGGCGCAAGGCAGAGGTGTGTGTGCGTTGTTTGTGTGTGTGTGTTGTGCTGCCACAGTCGGCGCTGCAACCGCTGCCACACACCGCAGCTGGGAGCTTGCAATGCTGCCAACACTGTGTGCCCTCTGTTTGGCCCAACCCTCTGCCCCCACCCGCCCCGTGCCCCGCACGCAGAGCCGCGCCATTGTGGGCATGCTGCGCAAGATTGGCGTGCTTGGCAAGGATGGGCTCATCCAGTTCGACGTCCGCGTGGTAAGTGGGGGTATGAAGAGGCGGGCTGGTCGATGCCGGGGCTGCTGAGGCATGAGGCATGCGCACAGTGGGCGGCAGTGCTGGCGCAGGCGCAGGGCAGGGCTGTGCGGCGTGTGCCGCGGCCCCTCCAGCCTGTGCCGAGCAGCAAGCTGGCTAGCTCTCGCCTCGGTCGCCCCCACCACTCCTATCCCGAAGCCCCGCTGCCGCCCCATTCACCCGCTGCTGTCCACCCGCCCTGCTCCTGTGCCCCCGCTGCCTGCCGTCCACCCATGCCACCTGCCCCTGCCGCCTGCCCGCCTGCTGCAGCGGCGCGGCTGGACCAAGAAGCTGGCCAAGTACCTGCCGTGGCTGAAGAAGGGCACCGTGTTCAATCTGGTGTCTGACGAGAGCCAGATCTGGCAGGGTGAGAGCCCTGGGTTGCCCCCACAGCGGGTTGCACACCGACTCGGCTCTCTCTGCTGTCTGAAACCCTGGCATACTGGTGGGGCAGCAACGAAGGGACTGTCAGCCCAGCTGCAAACCGATGCGCTGCAGCGCCAAGGATGCCCCCCCCCCCCCCCTGAATACGTGCAGAGCTCAACATGGCGTGGTCGTGGCACGAGATTGTGAGCGACTTTGTGCGGCCCTCGCTGGCCTGGTTTGAGAGCGGCGGCAGGGCTAACCTGGACAAGCTGGTCAAGGTGAGAGGCACCGCTTGCCCGCACCTGGCTGCTGCTGCGCGTTGAAAGGGTGGGTGGGTGGGTGGATGGGTGGGTGGTCAAGCTGGCCAATGCAAAGCAGGGGCGGCCCCAGCGCACTGTCCGCCTGCGTGCGCCAGGAGACCAGTCGTTGGAGTAGCATTGTGTGCCCTTGCATCTGACCTGACCGGCGCCCCTCCCCCGCCTGCTCCCCTCCCTGACCCTCCAGGACATGGACCTGAAGGGCAACATCCGCTGCCTGACAGAGCGAGTGGAGGGCTGCCCCGGCGTCGCCTGATTGGGCCCCACCCACCGCTCAGTCAAGCCTAGCCTAGCCTAGCCTACGCTTGCACAGCCCAGGCACAACCTAGCCACAACCCTAGACAGCTGGAGTGCGACGGCGGCGTGAGGGCGGCAGCCCCGCCCGCCTGCTGCAACTTCCATGGCCTGGCTGCCAGCCGGCTTAGTAGAACAAACACGCAGCACAGCTCATAACCCGGCACCAGCGCGCGCCCAGGAGCGAAGAAGATTGTGAGGCAGCCAGCCGCAGCAGTCCGCCAACACAGTGTACCAGCGCCACCCCTCGAGTACCCCTCCTTTCACTCCCATTCCTCCCCCTTCTACCCCCTCCCGTCGACCACACCTCGATTAAGCTGATGTCCCTGCCACCCATCCCTGCCGCTCGCTCCTGCCTGGCCCCTCTGCCAGACCGCCAGCCACGGCCCCTCCCTTGCCCCGATGCCCCCCCGATCACGTCCCCCCCGCCCCCCTGCTATCTATCAATCAGCCAACTACCCTGCACTGCACTCTCTGGCACTCCCCTTCCCTGGCTTCTTCTTGCTCCCATTCCCAAAGCGAAGTGCAAAGTCTACAAGCATGCCCAGTAGCAGCAGCAGTGGTTGGCAGCGCGTCGGTCACTGGATCCAGCGCTCCCAGCGGTCGCAGGGTGGGGGGGGGGGGACGTCAGTCAGTCAGGGCGCACCCAGCGCTCGCGGCCGGGGGCTTCCCGGTGGGCTGCCCACATGCCCATGCGCTTGGCTTGACCTGCGTCGCCTGCTACACCGCTGGCACTGCATGCCTGCCAGCACACCTGCCGCGACCGCGAGCCACACCCCCAGCAGCGACAGCCAGGGGCGCTGCCGCTGCCGCTGCTCCGCTGCGCCTGCGCCCCACAGCGCGGTCCCCGCCTCTGCCGCTGCCGCCTGAGGCTCCGCGAGCACTGAATCAAACATGAGGGGCGTTCGGATGGGGGCGCGGTCTGCTGTGAAGCCGCACTCCTGCAGCAGCAGCAGCAGCGGGAAGGGCCACAGGGCAGGCGACGTGTGGAGGAGGCAGGCAGGGTGGCACACGCGGGGGCGGGTGCACATCCGTGCAGCAGCAGGCAGGGGAGGCCATCGAGCGCCCCGTCCATCTGCAGGCCCCACAGGCCCCGTAACCCCCCCTGGCCTCTCACCGCCCACACGCTCAGCTGCTCCGCCTTGGGCGTCTTGAAGGGCGTGAGCTCGCCAAAGCGGGCGTAGATGCTGCCGGGCTTGACGAGGCCCCGCCGGATGCGCTCAGACACAATCATCTTCCTGCCTGCACGTGGACGCACGTGAAGCACATTGGGTGGGTCGGAAATGCGGAGGATACACAGGGGGGCAGGGGGCCGCAAGCATCTCTGTGTTAGGTGAACGGTATGCAGGCTGGCGTCGCCGGACACGGAGGGTCGCCCGTCGCTGGCGGTGCACACCTTGGCGGTGACACGCTGCGTACAGCAAGCCCCGCGGTGCGTGTACTGCCCACCCTGCCCTTTTTATGACCACCCTGTCAACGCACCCACGTCCTGCCGTGCTGGGTGGATCATGCAGGCAGCATCCACCGCACCCATCCGCTGATGGGAGAAGCGCGTGGCTGCCCAGAAGCAGAAGGGCAGCGCCCAGCCTGGGGGAGGGGAGGAAGGCGGGATGGGAGTTTGGAGGGGGGGGGGGACCGGGGGCGGGAGGAAGCAGGCAGGACGGGGAGGAAGCAAGCGGGGTCGGGTGGCTTGCAGGCACCCCGAGACCCATCGCCTGCGCGACGCTGCACGCCCTGTGCCCACCGCCGTAACTGGTCACCGCTTGCCTGCCTGCCCACCAAACCACCCGCCCACCCAGCCACCCACCCGAGTAGCTGCGCTGCAGGTAGGGCCGCATCTCTGTGTCTAAGAACTTCATGGAGAGCGCTGGAGCGGTGACCTGCGGGGGAGGAGGGGAGGGACGGCATGGCGCAGGCGGGGCGCATGATGGTGGGCTTGCAGGCAGGCTGTAGAGCGGTGCGGCAGGGCGCAGAGACACGAGGCCCTGGAGCTGTGCAAACCTGCCTCGCGTGTGCCCTGTTGGCTGCTGCAGCGCTGGGGGCATGCGTGCACGACTGCAGGAGAGAGTCCTTTGACCCACCTCCACAATGTTGACGTAATGCATCTCCAGCCCCGGCAGCTGCCAGTGCACCCTGCACGGGTTGAACAGGGAGGGGGCGGGACTTCAAGCGGGCCACCGGTGCCTGCTGAGGCAGAGGACTCTCAATGCAGGCGTGGCGCACGGCCTGTGTGGCGCGCCGCCTCTGAGCCCTGCCTGCTTCATTCGCCAGCCCCACTGCCTCCAACCCTTCTTCAACAGAGCAGGAGCGCAGCGCAGACATATGGACCCGACCAAGCTGCCTGCACGCACGCATACGGGTTGTCGCTGTCTTTGCCGCGGCAGTTGGAGGGCTGGGCGACCAGCAGCTTGTGCCGGCGCATGGTCTGCAGGCAGCGTGATGCAGCGGCGGGGCAGGCCGGGGGCGGACATGTCGTAAGAGGGGAATCGCGGGTGCGCCGCATGGCCTGCGCTGCCGGCATGCCACGCAACCCTGCCGCTTGTTGTACGCGGGGCTCAGTTCGGCACTCACCGACCACAAGCTCTGTCGCCTACAGCCCACCCGCCCGCCTGGCCGACGCCCACCCACCTGGAAAAGAATATCAATGGTGCAAGAGTCCATGATGAGGTCGTCGTCGGTCACAAGCACAAAATCGTAGGACCGCCTGCGGGGCACAGCAGGGACAGCAGGCAGAGCAGGCTGCTGTCAGCGCCGCACGGGCGTGGCGGGCGGACAGGGAGGACTGCAGGTGGCAGCAGGCCCCCGGATCCAGCCAGCACAACTCAGGCCAGGCGGCGTGGCACAAGCACACCAGGCCCCGCGGCACCGTCGCCACCCTCCAGCCTCCACTTCTTCAGCCCGCCGGCCGCCGCACCCCGTGCTGTGGGCCGCGTCCCGTGGGCCCCCCCCCTGCCTCGCCACCCAACCCCAACCCACCGCAGCTTCCCCCAGATGCCCTCCCAGCGCGGGTCCTTGGAGGTCATCAGCCTCCACACCATCTGCCACTTCATGCTGTCCGCCATCGTGAGCGCCAGCATGCACTGCAGGCGGGGACGTGGGGCACACCAAACCAAACTCTGGTGAGGATTCGAGGCCACGCGGAGAGTGCTTGCAGGCCATGCGCGACCTCGGCACACATCCAGCAATGTGTGCACAGCGTGCACCCCGCGTTGGCACTTGCGCTGCTCCAGAAGGGACGGCAGGGAGGTGGTGGGCGCAGAAGAGCTGCGCAAACCACTTGGGCAGGCGAGGGGTCACCCCGGCTGCAGGCTGCGCAGCAGCACAGGGCAGTGCCATGGCTGCCGTTTTCCATGGCTGCCCTTCTCACGCCCGCCCCTCTCCCGCCTGCACCTTGGGGCAATCCCAATCGGTGCGGTTGCCGTAGTAAACAGCCACCAAGTCCCAGCTGGATTGCTCGGTGTAGGACCATCTGCGCGACACGAAAAGACGGAGCCCAGGCAGCATGTGGCGCTGCGGCAAAGGGTGCGTGCTGCGGCGAGGCGCTGCAAGTACTCCGGGCGAACGATGGACTGAGAACAGGCTCTGTCGCACCCAGCCCCACCCACTTGTCGGCGCTCCAGCCGTCGCCCACTGCCGCAAACACCAGGTTACGCCGCTGGGTGCCAGGCTGCCGCGGGGGCGGGCAAGGCGCCTGGTGGAAGCGGTCGGCGCTGTCGCCTACAAGCCGAGGCGGCGGAGGTCCTCCAGCGCCGCTGCCTGGCTGCAGCAGGTGGCCCGCCCAGAGTCCCATGGCGAACAGCAGGGCCGCTGCAACACCGGCCTGAACAGCGGAAGAGCAGGGGCACTAGTTTGAGAGGTGCTGGTTGTCGAGCGACGGCGGCTGGCCCTATCTTCACAACGCACACCTGCATGCTCCAGGAACCGCTTGCAGCCGCCGCCATGGTTGCGCGCTGCTCCGCTGGAGCCAGGGCGCAACCCTTGCAGCCCACGCCAGCTGCGGGGCCGAGAGCGTGCCAGGAACGATGTTTGATGAGTGAGCAGCGGATGATTGGCTCAGCAGCGCAATGCGGTTCGTGGTACACGCCGCCGCCGTGTGCCGCCATGTGGCGGCGGTTGGCGGCAACACGTGCCCACTCATCCACTGGCTGAAGTCTACATCTTTGTTCGATCATGAACTTTGTTCACAATTGTTGTGTGCAACCGCGTGCAAGTGCTGGAAAAGTTTGTTCTGCGATCCTCCTGCATGTCAGCAGTCACAATCTAGCAGCGGGCATGTGTCGGCTCAAATCGGTTCATGTGCGGGGCGGACAGTTTTGCACGCAAAAGCAACAGGCCGTCAGCATGAAAAATAATGAGGCCGTCCACATCTCGGCCGCGCCCGTTATATGATCAACGAAATTGAAAAAACTGAAAAAGGCGCCGTCCGAGAAAGACGTGTGCAGCTTCGGCGGCGGCGGCGCCGGCATCACGCATACACGCTGAACGGAATGCACGTCCGGGTGTCTTCGTCATAATCGTACCCGAACTGCATGGGATGGGAACACACCCCGGGCAGCCTCGCTTTCAAGCAGTGCTATGTAGCACATGACTCGTGCATGACACAGCGCACACGGCGTGCGCACGCCGGTGCTTCCTGCCTCCCCCCGCTGCACTCGTGGGCGCGGGCACACACGCCCCGCACGCCCAATAAAGCCACCACTCACGTAGCCCTGCGCCGTGAACTCGAACTCCACGCACTCAAGACACGTGCCGCTGGCGTTGCAGCGCTTGCAGCCTTCGCCGGGGCAGGGCTGGCAGCTCCCGTTTTTAAAGGTGTAGCATTGGGGGGTGGGGGCGGGGGGGTGGGGGCGGGGGGTGAGGGGACGACTGGCTTTCTGGCAAGCAGTGTGGGGTCTTCAGCGGCTGGCTGCTGGCAGCGCTTCCCCTCCAACCCAAGTTGTCTTCCCACACCCCCAACCAGCCATCCCTCCTACCCGCTGCCTCCCTCCTACCTGCAAGCAGCGGGCGCAGGTGCCGCCCTTGCTGCACTCTGCGCAGGTTTCGGGGCAGAAGCGGCAGCGCTTGGCGGCCACGTCCCACCAGCGGCCCTGGCCGTCGCCACGGGGGGCGCACTTGATGCACCTGCAGGAGAGGGCGGGCGGTGGAGGAGCCTGCGGCCCGCGCTTTTGCCACGCCACATGCAGTACGAATAAGTTTGCGTGGTGTGGACATTAGACGGGTTTCAATCGATGGGGTGAGCACCGCGGGTGGGTGTGATGGTTGCCATGACACAGGGAAGCACCTTTCTGCGGCTGCCAGCCTTGCTGTGTGCTGCCACCCAGCCTGCCACCCAGCCTTAGCGGCTGAAGAAGGCGCTAGCGCATGGGCTGCCCGGTTGCTCATTGCCCGGCACGGTGGTGCGCCACTCACTGGTCGGGTTTGCCGGGGACGCAGCTGAGGCAGGTGACGGGCGGGTCGCCAGCCAGGTTGCCCTTGCACTGCAGGAGCAGCCACGCGGGGAGGGGGTGAGGCGGTGCCCTCGCCAGGCGCGGCCGCAGGCTCGCTTACGTCCAGGCGTAAGTCGAGGTGCTAATCAACAGACTGGCTGCATGTGCGTGTCCCAGCCACGACCTGAGGCTTTCGGTGCCGGCCCCTCCCCTCTCTCTTGTTGCGGCAGCCACCTGCTCACCAGCTCGCAGGTGCTGGGTGCGTTGTTGTTCCTCGTGGTGGTGTTGAAGCCGTAGCCGTCGCTGCAGCTCAGGCAGTGGCCCGCCCGGTCGCAGCGGCCGGGGTCGGTGCGGCAGCCCAGCGGGCACGGCGCGCACTTGCCCTGCTTGCGGCGTGGATGGGCAGGGGGCGTGGGTGAGCGCTCAAAATCGGGCGTGTTGCCTGCGCGCCACCAGACTGTTGCCCCTGTCCCCTGCTGTCGAGTTGCAACAGCCAGCCAGGCACCACAGGCAAGCAGAGCTGCACACTTGCTGTGTGCCCCCTCGCTACCACCAACGTGGGTTGAAAAAACGTGAGGCAGGCTCCGCACCCACCTGTAACACAAACGTATTCTGCTGCAGGGTGGTCCCTGGATCGACGGGCCGCACGCAGGCGATGCAGCGCCGGTAGTCGGCGGCGCAGTTGGCGCAGCGGATGCCCTCTGGGAACTGCCTGTCTGGCGCGCGGTTGGCGGTGCACTGCACGGGGGCACGTGGACGCACACATGCATGCACGCACGGTGAGCTGCGGCGCCGCCAGTGTGCGGCAACGCAGGTGGCAGCGGGGCCCCGATACGTGCAGCCCTTCGGCCTGCTCATCCACACCTACCGGGCGGCACAGCGTGGAGTCGTGGGGATCAATCCCGTGGCCAAAGGCGCACTTCTTGCAGACGCGCGGGGGGTCGCACACGTCGCAGGAGCGCTTGAAGGGGTTGGGGGTGCCGCGACACTGCGGCGGGGGGCAGGCGGGAGGCGGGGGTGTGTGGGCGGAGGCGCCGAGGCCGCAGCCAGCCGCGCGTCCCGCTTCAGCTGCACCTGGCCGCCAGCTTGTGATGCACGAGAGGGTGAGGTGAGCCCCGTCCAACAGGCGCACCCCCTGCGATGCACATGCAACCCCTGCGAACCAGGCCGTCCAGCGCACGACATGCATGCTGCCTGCGTGGCATGCCCCATGCGCTGGACACTCCGAAGCAGACGCACTCACCGGGATGCACTGCCCGCGGATCTGGTAGCCCATGATGCAGCTGAGGCATTTGGAGGGGTCGCCGTAGCACGAGGCGCACAGCTTGTTGGTGCAGCTGCGAGGCAGGGGGGGAGAGCCGGGGCAGGGTGGCATATGCCGAGGGGACGGTGCTGCCGGGCAGGTGGAGTGCCGCCCTCCGCTCCAACCGCCGCCCCATCAGGTTTGTTTGTTTGGCCCCACCCACCACCACTGCCCCACCACCCCCACCCACGCACACCCACACGCCCCCGGCCCCCCTCACGTGATGCACTTGCTGCCCACGCGGCCGGTGTGGGGGGGGGCACACCTGCGGGGCGGGGAAGGTGGGGTTGATCAGGGGGGCATGTGTGTGTGGTGGGGGGGGGGTGCGTGTGGGGGGGGGGGGGGGGGGGCATACAGCATACCATGGGCTGCCCTGCTCCGGTACTGGCTTCTGCTGAGAGCCAGGTAGAGCCGAGGGCAGAGCTGCGCTATCTGCCACAACGTCAACCATCACGGCGCCCATCAGCAGCCCACCGCCAGGACCCAGCAACACGCTGCCGCGGTGCAGGCGCACCCCCCATCACCCACACAGCAAGGCTGCCAGGGGAGGCCGCACCCCGCCCCGCCCTGCAACCCTGGGGCTCACCGTGCACTCGCCGTCCCTGTTGCATCCAGGAGCCCTTTTGTTGCTACACACCAGAGGGTTATTTGCATCCACCGGGTTCGGGGCCGTCCAGTTGCACTGCAGCAGCGGCGGAGGTGGACAGGCCGGTTGTGAAACAGGCACGGTGGGCAGGCAAGCGCTTGGTCTCGCCAGCCTGCTTGCAGGCTGCTCAGCTGCACCAAGCCTTTCTTGCAGGCAGGTCGCTGCAGCCGGCCGCGCCCAAGCTCCTCCCACCGCTGCCGCTGACGAGCCCGTTTGCAGCACAGGGGAGCCAATGGCGACAAATGTGGCCAGCACATCGAATGACTTCTCAAGGTGGGAGTGGCAGGCGGGTGCTGCACTCACGATTTCGCAGGTGCCCCGCCGGCTGATGTAGTAGCTGAAGCGCTCTTCCCCATAGTAGAAGGGCTGGAGCACGCCGGTACGGGGGGAGATCTCCCGAATGGACGTGCATTCCGTGCAGCGCCGGTAGTTGGCTTCACAGCTGTACCGATTGAGGGGGGGGGGGGGGGCTTATGAGGATGGCATTAGGTTGCAGGCGAAGCAATGAAGCAGCGCAAGCAGCAGGCGGCAGCACGCAGCTCACCGCAGGCATCGCGCATCGGAGCAGGGCACGCAGCTTCCTGTGGAGTTGAGCCCTGTCTTGGCTGGGCAGGGCGGCTGCAGGGGTGGGGGCGGGACGCCGAGTTGCTCAGCTGGCGGCAGGAGCATCTCCAGTCGAGCTGCGGCAACAGGGACCACCACTTGCACTGCAAGCAGCACCCAGGCAGGGCACCCTCGCTACCAAAGGCCGCACTAGATTCCACGTCCTGCACTCACCGCGCCTGCACACAGCCAGGGGGGCAGGCGGGAGAGAGCAGTTGGGACGGCCAGACAGGCAGCAGCGTCACCGCCGCCGGTGGCGACGCCGCCGCCCTTCGTCTAGGACGAACGCGTGCCCCTTGCATGCGCGACCCACCATCGCTTGAGCGATCCCCGATCAACCGGCTCGGGGTGCGGCCCCGCAGCGCACTGGTTGGCCCCGACACCTGCCACCCAACTGTGCAAACTCCCGCATGCGGGAGCACCGTTCGCCCTCACCACGAGTGCTCGGTAGCGCCACAAATTTCAGAAGCATGGCCGCTGCAAGCCGCAGCCCGGGCCGCGGGGCAACCATCTTTTGCCTGCGGCCAGCGTTGTCTGGCCGGGGGAAAGTGCACAAAGGTGTTGCAAAAAGTAGTTGCGGGGAATGCGGGTTCGAAGCCCATCCGTTTGCCCACCATACATCTGCAGATACTGTCGTTTCGTGCGCAATGCGCCGCCACCACGCACTTTCGAACTGCAGCCAGGGAACAGCCCTGCACGGCCCCCCCCCCCCTTGTGTCCACACCCCACAAAGCTCAAGCGCCGTTACAAAATGAGCACGGGGGTCAGCGCACACCGTTGAGTTCTCAAGTATGGCCACGGCGCCGCCCGCCGCGCCACACCGTCGCCGCGCCAGGCGTGGTCGAGCAGAGATTCAGTTGGTGCTCGAACCGTGCTCAGCCCATGGCTGTCACCGCAGCACGTGCGAGAGAGAGGTCCAGCAGCGAGGCAGGGCTCATGTCAGCGGCCTTGCCCGCCGCCAGCAGCTCCTTGTGCCTGCGGGGGGCGGGCGGAGCGGGAGGGGAGGGCTGGGAACCGTGAACAGGCGGCGCAGCAGCAGCAGCAGCAGCAGCGGCAGCGGCGGCAGCGGCGGCGACGGCAGCGGGCCTGTGTTTCTGGCTCACAACACAAGTACGCGTGACATGGCAGCGCAGCGGCAGCGGCGGCGGCAGCGGCCCCACCTGCCGGCCAGGAAGCTCAGGTATTCAGAAAGCTCCTCCCGCAGCAGCGCCGCGCCCGCCGCCGCTGCCCCGACGCCACCGCGGCCCCCGCTGCTGCCAGCGCCAGGGTGCGCCTCTGCCGCCGCTTCCTCCACAGGCAGGTCTGCCCCGCTGGCCAGCAGCGAGTGCGCGGCAAACGCGATGCCGGAGGAGAGGACCGCCAGGGTGTCGGCGGGCCGCCCGGCGCTCGCGCCTTTGCCGCCCTTGACACCCACTTTTCTGAAGACCTGGTGGTGGTGGGCGGGAGGCAGCACAGACTGGTATGTGCGGGGGCTTGCTTGTGAGGTGGAGCCTGCCATGAGCACGAGGCAGAGGCGCCGTGGTGCGGCAGTTGATGCTTTTGATGGAACGACGGGGGTAGCGAGGAGTGCTCCATGTGCCCAGCAGTGCAGCAAGCCAGCTCAAAGACTCTGGAAATCACCTTTGATGCTGCGCCCCTTGCTCCGCCCAACGCGGCGCCGCGCCGGCAGCCCACCTGCTTGCACCACCCCACCCCTGATTCCTTCACGCCTGCCGCTGCCAGAACTAAGGCCCTGCGGCAGTACACCTGCCCTGCCTCGTCGCTCCCAGCCGCCCGCCCAACCAGCCGCCCACCTGCATGCTGCGACCCTTGTCCTGGTTCAGGCAGCGCAGCGCCATCAGAGGGTCGGCAGGGAAGGCTGCGATGAAGTCAGCAGAGTCGCCTTCCTTGGTCAGCTTGGCGAGCAGCTGCAGGGGAGGGACGGGCAGGCAGAGGCTGGGTTGATAGATTGAAGATCGAAACGAGTCTCATGTCAACATGGCCTGCCATGCAACCAGCGAGGCGCTGCCAACGAACGAGCTGGCGACGAGGGCAGGAGCAATGCAGGCGGCCAGGCGGGCTGGGACAGCAAGTAGAGGGATCGAACATGCTGGGCTCCTGCGCACGGTGCGTCTGCCCGTCCTGTCGGATCGTGCCTGTAACTGCAGCACGTGCGTGACATCACGCAGCACCGCACCTGCGCGCGCGCCACCGCGGGGCGCTTGGTCACCTCCAGCGCGTTGTAGGCCCCCCCCACCTGCCCCATTGCTATCTGCAAACGAGCAGGGAAGCATGAACACTGTGGAGCAGCGGCTGGTTTCTAAAAGCAAGGTAAGCATGGGCGACACACAGCGCACAGGCAGTGGATCGGGAGATTGAGGGACAGCACAGGGAGGAGGAGCACGCGCGTGCCCTGTGCCCAGGCCACGCCCCCGCACCATGCTGAGCAGGCGCAGGCGGTGCGCGGGCGCCAGCGCCGCCAGGAAGGTGCGAGAAGAGTCGTCTGTTGTGCAAACCGCATCGACTGCAGGCAGAGGCGGGGGGGGGGTTGCTTACTGGGGAGTAGTGTAAGCGGCGCAGGCCGCACGGCCCTGCACCCCCGCCGTGGGGAGTAGTGCAAGCGGCGCAGGTGGCACGGCCCTGATGTGCGGCGCAGGCATGGCGACTGTTGCATGCATGTGGCGCTGGCACTGCAGCCAGGAGCTGCACCAGGCGTGCACCTCCCTCGGCATGCCAGCCCCCCTCCCCCGGGGTGCCTACGCTTCAGCCACATCAGCTCCTTCAGTGCCTGGTCAAGCCGCAGCCGCTGGTTGACGCGGTGCATCCTGCAGGCAGGCAGGCAGGCAGGCAGGCAGGCAGGCAGGCAGGCAGGCAGGCAGGCAGGCAGGCAGGCAGGCAGGCAGGCAGGGGGAGGAAAGTGGCGATCAGGCTGATGTGTGTGGTGGTGCAGCCATTGAAGCGCAGCGGTCCAGGAGCTCTGCCCTCCAGCTGCCCACGCTCCCCAGGCCCGCTGCCGCACCGGTTGGCGCCCGCGCTGGCAAAGCCGCCCGCCGCCTCTGCCGTGCCCATCAGGTCCAGCAGCATGTTGAGCAGGCAGGCCGCCAGCGCCGACATCTCGCGGGGGGTGCAGATGCAGGGCGCCGCCTGCTCCGCCTCTGCACGTTCCAGGGCGGCAGTGTGCGCGCAAATGAGGTTGGGGTGTCAACAGTGGGCATGGCCAGTCAGGGAGGAAGCGCCAGCAGCGGGGACGGGCGTGTGCCAGCGGCAGACAGGTAACCACGGACAGCGTGCAGCTAGACAGCGGCCCAGACGGCACGGCAGCGCTGTGCGCTGCAGCACCGGCACTGCCTGCACGCATGGCGCTGTGCGCCCCCCCCGCCTTCCCCTGCAGACAGCAACACCGACTCACTGTCCAGATCCTCTCCCTCCACCACCTCCTGCAGCTCCTCGTCACTGGCCACTGCATCAGGGGCAGCAGGGGCAAAGCACAGCACGTCGTTCCGGCGGAGCACTGCTGAACTATGAGCGGTGCATCCTGCGCTTCAGCGGTCCCGCCCCGCGCTGCCCATGTCCCTGCGCTGCCCGTGTCCCTGCGCTGCCGCTGCCTACCCCCACCACCACGAGCCCCGCGCACCGCCCACAATCAGGCGCAGCATCAGGCGCAGCGTGTCCTGCCGCATCTTGTCGTCCTCATGCTGCAGCAGCGGACCGGGTGCGTGCAGCGCATCATGGCATGGCAGCGTCGACCAGGGCGGCGGGGCCGTGGCCCTCCTCTGCCACAACACAGCGGCCGTCCGTGGGCGGCGCACGCGGGCGGGCAGGCAGTCCATGCCAGCAAGGCGCCCTCAGCAGCAGCTCCCCACTCCCTGCCTCTCACGCCATCCATCCAGATGCGCCAGAGCAGCGAGTTCTTGAGCACTCTGCCAAGCAGGCTCGACTGCACAGCCTCCTCCTCCACGTCGGCATAGGCGCGGAACACCTGCCGCAGAGGAAAGTAGGCGGAGAGGGGGAGGCAGGCGCGTCTGAGCTGCGGCTGGAGGCAGCTCCGCGACGCTGAACGCTGCGCTGACAGAGGAAAACTGACAAAAGGGAGAGGCAGGTGCATCCGAGCTGCGGCTGGAGGCAGCTCCGCGACGCTGAACGCTGGGCTGAAGCATGCGCACGGTGGCTCAGCGTGGGGAACAAGCGAGCATGCGGGAGGGTGGCCCCAACCCACCGCCCCCCGCATGCCCAGGTGACTACACCCTCACCGTCAGCCGCACACGCAGGTCTTGGTGCAGCAGCGTGAGCAGGTAGCGCAGCAGCAGCATGTCGCCGTTGTGGTCCTCGGTCACTGCAGGTCGAGCAGCCACAGGAGGAGGAATCAGTGGCACGGGTGTCAGGCATCGGGCTAGGCGGGTGCGTTCAGGGGCAGGCAGCGGCGCTGGGCATCACCCATACCAACAAACCGTGCCGCAGCAGCGCAGCCCGCTGTCTTAGCCTTGCACCTTGCACAGTGCAACCCACACCCCAACCCCACCCCACCCCACCCCACCCGAGTCTGCCGCTCGGTCCAGGCAAAGGCGCAGCAGCTTGAGGGTTGAGTCCAGGTGGCCCCCCTTCTTGCGGTTGCTGCCAGCTGTCAGACCGGTCCTGTCGTGGTCGACGCGGTAGTTGTGGCCAGCCTCCTGAAGGCAAGAAATTTGAAGACTTTCGTCATGTGTGATCAACCGTTTGCGTAGGAGAGGGGGGGCGGCGGAGAGAGCACCCGGCCTGCCTCCCGCATTGGTGTTTCGGACAGCGCTGGGCAGTCGGAGATGGCCACCAGGCCACCGGCAGGGCAGGGCTGGGCATGGCAGCAAGCTGACTGTTGGCAAACACGCACCCCTTGATTGCCTCCCCGTGCCACAAAAATCTGGAAACAACAAACAACAAACACACCTTGATGGCCTCTTCAAACAGGTATTCACGAGTCAGGCTGCCTGCCGTCCTGCACAGCGTGAGAGGTGTGCAGCAGGACCGGTCAAAGGCACGCACGGCTGCTGCCGCCAGGGCAGCAGGCTCCCGTGGAGCAAGCCAGCTGGGGCCTCAGCTTGCAGGCACCTCACGCTCGGCCCTGCCCCGTCCATGCCCTCCTGCGTCCCACGCCACCTGATTCAATCCACCCCCAAGTGCACATCCCTGCTCGTGCTCCAACTGCCATGCAGCCACGACGCGCACTGGCCCCCGGCAAGCCTCCGCCGCCCAGCCTCTGCCGGCTCACCGGTTCGCCGCCAGCGGCTCCCACGCCGCCCCCTCGTCTATTGCCACGTACGGCCGCCCCGCCCACTGTCCCTCCTCGTGGTATCGCAGGGAGGCGTAAGGAAAGTGCTGCAGGTAGCCGCGCAGCAGGGAGTAGGCCTGGAAGGAGACGTCTGCAGGAGGGGAAGCAGGGGAGGCGGGCCGCACATGGGAGTGAGTGTTATTTGGGGAGGGGGGGGGGGGGGGGGGGGCAGAAACGGCACTGGGTGCGCCAGGACTGCAGGCAACCTGGCGCTGCACACAGTGTGCGACATGATGGACGTGTCGGCGGCCGCAACGGCAGCAGCAGCAGCCTCCTCCGGTGAGTTGCGCCACACCGCTGTGAAGCACGAGCACCCGCGGCTCCACAGGCGCCCCTGCCTGCACCGCCCCCCGCCAACAACTCTCCCCTCCTGTCTCGCCTCCAACAGAGTGCACCACGTCGCTGCGCAGCAGCAGCACCAGCATCTCCAGGTGGCGGCCCTGCAGCTGCGCGTCGTGCTTGAAGACCTGCTGCTGCAGGTGGCGGAAGCACTCCAGGAACCGCAGGCCTGGTGGGTGGGGGGCAGGGCAAGCACGGGAGGAGACTCACAGGCAGGCGGGGTTCCGGTTTCCGCGTGTGTCGCTCAGCTGGCAGAAGAGGGAAGCGGTGACGCCTGCCTGTAGAAGGACCCGCTCCAGTCACTCTGAACAGTGCAGGCAGCCATCTACGCCCCTCCAGCACCCACCTGCAGCGTCCAGGTCAGCGTCCTCCTTGGAGAAGGAGGCGGCGGCGGCGGCACGGCGGGCACGCACGCTGCCGCCGCGCATGCCGCCCAGCGCCGCCGCCGCCGCCGCCTCGTCTCGCAGGCTTTCGTGGCACTTATCCTTCCTGGGTGCAGATGGATCGATCGGTCGGTGACCATGAGGGCGTGCATGCACACAAGCAGGCGAGCAGGCAGTCAGCAGCAGGCCAGCAACGCCCCTGACAGTGCTCTGCCCCACGCACCATGCGCCCAGGTAAGTCTCGGCCAGCGAGCTTAGGTCCTCAGCCAGGCGGTGTTCAAGCTGATCGTGTTGCACTGCCTGCTCAAGCACCAGGTCAGCGGTGGGCCGTGCAAAAGCCGCTCCCAGCGCCGCTGCGATGGTGCGCTGGTTGCGTGCGGGGCCACCCGCTGCCGCCGCCGCCGCCGCCGCTCCTGCGCCGGTGCGGGCCCGCTTGGCGGCGCCGGCCGGCCCCGACTCGCCGGCTGGCGCCGACTTCTTGCGTGGCGCCATCGCACTGCTGGGGACCGCGCTTGTCGAGTTCAGGTGGCTGCTGGCACTCGACGCCTGTGCTGTTGCCACGAGGCGCGTGCTGACGGTCACTGCGAGTGACAAGGATGATCGGGAAGTTCACCGCAGTGCGATAAGGAGCAGAGACGGCCGCCACTGCATGCGCCCACTTTGAACGCCGCCGCCGCCGCTTCTCCGATATGTGGCGCGAGCCACCCTGTCGTTGTTTCAAGGCAGTCTCGTAAGTTACAGACACGTACACAAGCAAGTTCACACAATTCTCGCAAAGCGGGTTCCGGCCAAGAAGTCTTGTGACTGGCGCTGCCCGTCGCCGGCTGCCGCACCCGACGCTTGGCTCGCGGCCCCGCTCGCACGCCGTCCTCACTCCAGGCCGCGCGGCTTTCTCACCGTCATGCGTGCCAGCTGCGCATGGTACTTCTTGGGGACGCCCGCCTCCTCTAGTTCCGCCAGCTTGAGCCGCTTGACCGCCTCCAGCAGGGCCTGCTCCTCCGCCAGGCGCTCGCGGATGTGCCGCCCCTCCGCCACCAGCTCCTCCCGCTCCTTGCTGCGCATCTCGCGCCGCGCGTCCATCTGCGCCAGCAGGCGGGCCTGGTGCTTCTTCTGGGCCTCCAGGCGGGCGATTTCCTGCGGGTGAGGACGGGGCAGGAGGGTGTGCAAGGCGGGTGGACAGGCGCGCACCTTTGCGGTTGGGCGGTGCCCAGCTGTGGCAGGCTGCACGCGCGACTGCTCCTCTCCTGCATCCCGACCGTGCTTCCCCGGCCCCATACCATGTACCCACCTCCAGGTGGTCCTGCTCCGACTTCTGGCGTGCCACCGCTGCGATGCGCGCCGCCTCGGCCGCCTCCACCACCGCCGCCTCCCCGGCCTGCTTGGCCTTCCAGGCCAGCGCCGACACGCGCGACGCCTCCAGGTCGCGCTGCATCGCCTCGCGCCGCTCCTTCTCCGCCTCTGCCTTGCGCAGCTGGCGCAGCTCCAGCTCGTCCTGGTACTTCTTGGCACGGGCCTCATCCTGGGGAACAAGGGATGGGGGCGAAGGGCGGGGTTTGCATACATGTGGGTGGTGGGTGGTGGGGCAAAGGTGGGCGGGCGGCAGGGTCGAAATGCCAACAAACGCACAACCGCAAACAACACGCACCTGCCTGCTCCCCCTGCTCCCCCGCTCCTGCCCACTCTGTTGCCCCGGGCTCACCAGCGCAGCACGGTTGTCCTGGATCTTCTCCTGCATGGCCCGCAGACGCGCCACCTCCAGCTCCTTGGCCTTGGCGGCGCGCTCCCGCTCCTCGGCCAGCTCCTGAGGGGTGGGGGATGAGTGGAGGCAGGGAGGGAGGAGGGAAACGGGGGATGAGACGGATGAGACGGATAACCAGCGTGACGTTCCAGCATTTGACCAGGCATTTTGCCCCTGCTGCAACGCCTACCCTACCCCGTCCCCAACTTCCCAGCCCTCGTCCGGTACCCGTACCCACCTGCTCGCGTGCGTCCCGCTGCCGGATGTAGGCCGCAATGGCCAGGTCCTCCTCCACTTCTGCCACCTTGGCCTGCTTCTTGCGCTCCGCCAGCTCAGCGTTGCCGGCGTACACCTCCGCCATGAGGGCGCGCGCGGCAGCCTTGCGGTCCTCCTCACGCTGAGGGAGGTGGGCGAGGTGGGAAGGGTGGGGTGGGGTCGGTGAGGTGCGAGGCGGTGGAGGTGGTCAGTCATACAGCAGGCAGCGCA
Organism: Micractinium conductrix; assembly: GCA_002245815.2. Lineage (NCBI taxonomy): Eukaryota > Viridiplantae > Chlorophyta > Trebouxiophyceae > Chlorellales > Chlorellaceae > Micractinium > Micractinium conductrix. The sequence continues at coordinate 25,347 of LHPF02000038.1, read as the reverse complement.
GCTGCACGGTTTGTTTTCTGCATGCCTGTCCGAGCTGCCATGCGCTGCCTTCCAGGGTGTCAGGACCCCTTTCATCACACCAACTCCCACGCCTATACTGCTACCCCCCGCGCACCTTTTGCTCCTCATCCTTCAGCGCCTTGATGCGCGCCTTCATCTCCTCGCCGTCGCGGCGCCGCGCCGCCTCAAAGGCAGCACGGTCGCGCTCCCGCTCCGCCAGCTGGTCCAGGATCTTGAGGGCGCCCCTCTTCTGCTCCATGGAGCGCAGGCGCTCGCGCTCCTGATGAGGCGGCAGGCAGGGGGAGGGGGAGGGGGAGGAGGAGTAAGCGGGAATGAGCAGAATGCAGGGCAGTTTGTGCTGCAGACCTCCACAACAGCTATGCGTCACCATCAAGCCCCCTCACCCTTCACCGCAGCCCTCACCTCCAGCTCTGCCAGGCCCGCCTTGCGGCGCGCCTCCATCTGCGCCACAATGCGCGCCTCTTCCGCCGCCGCCGCGCCCTTTGCCGCCACCTTCTCGCTGCGCTGCTCGTCGCGCGCGGCCATGCACTTGCTGTGCAGGACCATCTGGTTCATCAGGCGCACCTCCTCCTTGTCTTCCTGTGGGATTGGGAAGTGGGCACGGGGTGCGAGAGGGGGTATGGGGCACGAGAGGGGTCGGCCGGTGTGCACCAGACGGCAGCCCGTGCATGCGACAGCTGCGGGCAGCTGCAGACAGGCAGCCGCGGCGGCCTCGCCCCAAGCCCCCCATCTCGTCCGCCACCGCACCAGCAGCGCCAGCTGCGCCTTGCTGATTGTCTCCAGCCGCTTCTTCTCACGGATGCGCTCCATCTCTGTCTTGGGCTCTGCCGCCACTGCGGCACGCTCGGCCTCGGCGGCTGCCGCCGCCCGCGCCGCGCGCGCCGCCTGCGCCTCTGCCAGCTCCTTCTCCAGCTTCTCCTGTGCCTCTGCGCGCCGCTGCTCCATCTCCTCGGGCGTGAGGATGGGCGACTTCTGCGGCAGGCAGGAGCGCAGGTCAGGAGTCGAGCCTTTGAGACACAAGAGGCAAGAGAGAAGGGGAGCTGTGCGGGCACGGTCTGCATACCCCGCCCCCACATGCCACTTCCCCTGCGCACCTGCATCATGCGGTCCAGGTGGCTCTTGCTCAGCATCACTGTCCCATCGCGAGCCAGCGCTACAGCCGGGCCGGGGCTGCGGGTACACGCCGGGCTGGCGGCGCCGCTGCCGGCGGCGGAGAGGCCTTTCTGCTTGGCGGGTGAGCCGGCGGGCGAGGAGCGGGAGGAGCAGCCGAACAGCGTCTCATCGACGTAGCTGTTTTTCGCCACGATTTGTGGGTGCCTGCAGGCCGAGGAAAGGGGGCGAGCGTGAGGGCTGCGCACTCGCGCCGCCGCCAACCGCCCACCGCCCGCCGTCACCCCTCTTGACCTGCTGGTGGAGCCGCCGCGCTTCTGTGGGGAGGCCACCATGGCGGCCTGTGGCCGCTTCAGGCTGGTTACGCTTGCCTAGGCTGAGGGGAGCGCGGGTCAAGCGATGCGAGGATGCGACTGGGCTGGAGGGCAGGAAGGGGCGCCTGCGAGGGCAGCAAATAAGGCGGCTGGGTGCCGAGGCGGGAATTGGCTCGAGTCCGAGGGTCTGGCGCTCCTTATGATCGATTTTTGCCGCCGCCCGAATGCCGTGCGCCTTCCCCTCGCTCTCAGCGCGCCTCTCCACGCACTCGTCGCTTGCCCTTGAACTTGGCGACAAAATTATGAGCGCTCGTGGGATCTAGAGCCTGCCTTGTGCCGGCAAGCTCAGTATGGGCTCTCTGCCGGGCGAGCCCGCCACCTTCAGCTTCTACACCTCTTGCGATCTGAGCCTGCAGGCAAGCCGGGCAGCGCCCGACAGGCTCCGCGCGCTCTTCGCCGCCGCCGCCCGTCTGCGTTGCCGCCAGCCCTCGCTCTGCGTCAAGCCGCGACGCCCTGGCCTCCTCATTTCCCAACACCGGTTGACCATCATGCCTTCCTTATTGCAGGTCCAGGTGCGCGTCGACCGCCTGCTGGGATGCCTGCCCGCCTACCGCAAGGCCGAGGTCGGCGGCAGCGCCGGCGGCGTGCGCCCCTCGGCGCTGCAGGTCGAAGCGCGGCTGTGCTCCTACGGCGAGCCGCTGGGCATCCCCGCGCGCACGCCCTGGGCAGAGGCAGGCTCTGGAGGTGCGGCATGGGACACCTGGCTGTCCTTCCCGCTCAAGTACCGAGACCTAGGGCATGATGCACAGCTGGCGCTGACGGTGTGGGAGGCGCGCGACGGCGTCCCCCGCCGCGCCCTCGCTGGCACCACGCTGCGCCTGTTCAGCAAGAAGGGGCGGCTCAAGACGGCGTGCCACGAGCTGCAGCTGTGGCCGGGGCAGCCTGCCGAGGCGGGCTGGCCCAGCGCCACCCCTGCAAATGTGCCGGTGGCGCAGCGCGGCGAGCTGGGGTGAGCTGGGCAGGACGAAGGGGGCCGCACGGGGCTGCACCTGCTGGCGCGCTCTGTAGATGGTCACTTCTGCTGCGCCTGATACATGTTGGTGCGGCCCCTGCAGAGACACCAGGCACTGTCACCACCAGGCTGTGTGCACCCAACCGCCACCCAATCGCCCGCCGGCACCCGCGCGCACTCGTCTCTTCTTGTCCTTCCCTGCTCAACCGTACCTCCACCCTCCCCCTCCCCCTCCCCCTCCCCCGCCTCCCCACCACCCCCACCACCCCGCTCGTGCGCAGCCGCGTGCAGCAGGTGCTCAAGAGGTACGATCGCGGCGAGGTGGAGCACGTGGAGTGGCTGGACCGGCTGTCGCTGGCGGCGGTGGGGGAGCTGCGGCAGCGGGAGCAGGCGGCACGGCAGGAGGCGGCGGAGCTGGGGGAGGCAGCGCTGGTCAGGTGCGCGCCATGCTGCGAGGGGCTGCATCTAGGCATGCAGGCACGTGAGGCGCAAGCGACAGCTGCGTGGCAGGGCATAGGACGGATGCCCACCATCCTGGCTCCCACGAGGTGCCCACCCACCCACCCACCCTCCTTGTGCCCCCTGCCTCCCTCCTCACTGCCACTGCGCAGCCAACCCGGCGTGGCCCCTGGAGGACTGTCCCTGGCTGTGGAGCTGCCCAGCTTCCCCCGCACAGTCATCTACCAGCAGGCCACCGCGGCGGCAGGGCACGTGGCGGGCGGCGCCGCCGCGCCCGGCGGCCCAGCCGCGGGCGCCACCGCCGACGCCATTTCGACGCCGCTGCCGGGCATGGCCGGCGGCGCTCCGGGCGGTGGCACTCCCGGCGGCAGCCTGATGCTGCTGGTGGATGCAGAGGTGGGGAGGGAGAACCCTGCTGAGGCCAAGGCCGCCAAGCTGGCGCGTAGCCTGACGCGCGGCATGGTGGACAAGCGGTTGAAGCCGGACACGGAGGAGCGGCGGCGCATCGAAGCGGTGCTCGACAGCCCGCCAAACAGGTAGGGGCCACTACGGGCGGGGCGAGACGGAGCCTCCACAGAGGAGCCGGGGGTGCTGCGTGCCAGCTGCAAGCTGCGTGCTGCATGCTGCGTGCTGTGGCGGCGCGTCGCAGCGGTGCTGACAGCGCGCCAAACAGGTGTGCCCACAGGTGGCTGGCCGGGGTGACGCGGTGGCGCCGGGGCGCTGCATGCCGTTTGCATGCTGCGTGCTGCCTGCTGTGGCGGTGCTGCAACCAACCAAGCAAGCAGCCCGTCGACCCCTGCAGGCCCCTCGCCGCCAAGGACAAGGCGCTGCTGTGGCGCTTCCGCTACGCGCTCACCTCCGAGCCCCGCGCGCTCACCAAGTTCCTAAAGTGCGTGGACTGGAGCGACGCCAGCGAGGCGCGGCAGGCAAGTGCCAGCCGGTGTGGGGCTGCCACATGAGCTTGCGTGTGCTGAGAGAAGTAGCAGCCGCCTTCTTGTCCAGCCGTCATCCTCTCCCCTCTGCACCTGCAGTATTAGCCACTCATCGTGCCCCCCCCCCCCCCCCACCCCCCCACCCACCCACCCACCACCACCACCACCACCACCCCCACCACCACCACCACCACCCACCCACCCACCCACCCACCACCACCACACACACACACACCTCACCCCCCCACCCCCACCCCCAGGCGGCGGAGCTGATGGCGCAGTGGGCGCCCATCGGGGTGGCAGACGCACTGGAGCTGCTCTCACCAGACTTTGTGAACGAGGAGGTGGGTGGGGAGGGGCGCCGTGACGGTGCATGCATGGTTGGGAGGGGTGGCAGTGCCGGCATGCTGTGCCTCCCCTAGAACTCCGTTCACCTTTTTGTGTGTCTGCTGATGCGTTGCCGCCCTACCCGGCCTCGCCCTGCCTGCGCAACAACCCCCTGCCCAAGCCCTCCACCTTCCTTGCACTGCCCGCAGGTGCGCGGCCATGCAGTGGAGGTGCTGCAGAAGACCGACGACGAGGAGCTGCTGCTCTACCTGCTTCAGCTGGTGCAGGTGGGGCGCGGCCCCTGCGCCTGTTCGCTTGCTGCCCTGCCGCACGGCTGCCCTGCCTCTGCCCTGCGTGCCTGCTGCCCTGCCGCACTGGCCTTCCTGCTCCCCTGCCTGCTCCCCTGCCTCTGCGCTGCCTGCTCCCCTGCCTCTGCCCTGCCTGCTGCCCTGCCTGCTGCCCTGTCTGCTGCCCTGCTGCTCATCCCCCCCCCCCCCCCCCCCCCCCACCCACCCCCCCACCCCCCACCACCCAATCCCCCCACCCCCCCTTACCACCACCACCACTACAGGCGCTGCGTTACGAGGCGGCGGACGACTCGCGCCTTGCCTGGTTCCTGGTGTCGCGTGCACGCCGCAGCCTGACCGTCGCCTCCTTCCTCTTCTGGTACCTGCTGACTGAGCTGGGGGACGACTCCTTTGGGCCGCGCGCCAGCGTCGTGCAGGCAAGGGCCGAACACCGCTCAGGGTGCAGGGGGGTGGCGCTGCGCTGAGCAGGGTGTGGCACCACAGCACTGCCTGTCTGCAGCGCAGCCAACGCCTCACGAGCTGCGCCACTCAACCTTCACGCGCCTCTTCGCGGCCCCCCCCCCCCCCCCCCCCCCCCCCCGTCCCGTCCCCTCTTCCGCTCCTGCAGGCTGCCATCATTGGTGCCAGCGGCGGGCAGCAGGCCAGCCCCACTGAGGAGTGCATACACCAGCAGGTGCAGCTGATGGCGCGGCTCAAGCACATCAGCGAAACCATCTCGGTGCGTCACTGGTGGTTGGGTACGGTGGGCGGGTGGATGGTGGTGGTGGCGGTACTGTTTCCAACTATCGGACTCTTCGCCTTCTGCTGACTTTTTTAGTGCACCTTCCCACCCCCTGCCGCAGAGCATGCGCGGCGCCGCCACCCGCAAGACCGAGATGCTGCGCTCGCTGCTGTCTCCCGGAGGGGTGCACGCCGACCTGGCGGCCTTCGCCTGCCCCTGCCCCCTGGACCCGTCGGTGCAGCTGCTGGGGCTGGTTCCCTCAGAGTGCAGCGTGTTCAAGTCTGCTATGTCGCCGCTGCGCCTCACCTTCAGGGCGCGCCTGCCCGGCGGCAGCAGCATACTGACGCCTCCCCCCGGAGGGGCCAGCGGCGTGGCGAGCGGCGGCGACGGCGGCGGCGGCGGCAGCGCCGGCGCCAGCGCGATGCACCAGTCGCACGAGCTGGGCGGGCGCATGACCTCCCTCACGCTCGCCTCGCAGCACCACAGCTTCGGCTCGGAAAGCGGCGGCGGCGGCGGTAGCAGGAGCGGCAGCCGCAGCGCCAGCCGTCGGCAGTCGTTGCAGCACGGTGGCGGCCTGGCGTCGCCCGGTGCGCTGCCGCCGCTGTCGCCGCCGCGGCCGCCGGCGCAGCAGCAGCAGCACGGCTCCCCGGCTGACACGCCGCCGCGGGACGGCGCCCCGCGCGGCAGCGCCGGCGACGACGCCCTGCAGGCGGGCGAGCGGCAGCAGGGCTCGCCGCCACCGCCTGCGCCACCCACCGCCGTGGTCACGTTGATCTACAAGCGGGGTGACGACCTGCGTCAGGACCAGCTGGTGGTTCAGATGATTCTGCTGATGGACAGGTGCAGCGGCGGGGCAGGGGGTGGTACACGCATGGCGCAGCGCAGCGGCAGCACCGGTGCAGGAGCGCATGCAACTCCGTCTCATTCTGTGACTCCCTTTAATGCCAGCATCTCCCTCCGTGTCCCTGTTTGATCGCCACTGCTGTCCACCCCATCACTCTTTCTCACGCGCCTGCAGGCTGCTGAAGCGTGAGCACCTTGACCTGCGCATCACCCCCTACCAAGTGCTGGCCACGTCCTGCTCAGATGGGCTGATCGAGTTTGTGCCCTCGCAGGTGGGTGGGTGGTCGGGCTGGCCGGGGGACTCGCGGGAGGGTCGGAGGGTGGCCGGGAGTGGGTGCAGGGCAGCGTGCAGCTCACGGCGATGTTGAGGCACTGCCTGCTTTTGGCGAGCACATGGGCACCTGATGTGAACAGCAGCACTCACGCGCCCCCCTGCTCGGCTTTCGACCGTGCCGCCCTCCCTCCCTGCCTCCCTGCCTCCCGCCTGCCCCAGCCCCTGGCGCGTGTGCTGGCCGACCACCGCTCCATCCACCGCTACCTCGCCATGCACCACCCAGACCCTGCCGGTGGGTTTGGGGTTGTGCTTCGCAGTTGCCCCTTCTGCGCTGCCACGCTGACGGTTCTTTGTCTGTTGTTTTGGGTGCGTTGTTCGAGGCTCGCCGTGCGCCACCCTGGTTCTGCGGGCGCTCTGGAGCGGCAGAGGGCACCCGGATGCATGCACTAGTCGGCACCTGCCTGCAGCTCGTGCCCAGCTGCCCCACCCCTCCCTGTGCCCCCACACCACCTCCACCCACCACAGGCCCCTTTGGCCTCAGCAGCGAGGTGCTGTCCACGTTTGTGCGGTCGTGCGCGGGGTACTGCGTGATGACGTGGCTGCTGGGGGTGGGGGACCGCCACCTGGACAACCTCATGCTGACCACTGACGGCAGGCTGTTCCACATAGACTTCGGATACATCATGGGTGGGTGGGTGGTGGGCAGCTCGCTGGTGGTGGTGGCGGGGAAGCTCTGGTGGGCCGCCACGTAGACTTCGGGTACATCCTGGGGGGTGGGCGGGGTTGGGTAGGTGTGGGTGGGTGGGTGGGTGGGGGGGGGGGGGGTCGTTGTGGCATGCTTGGCCGTTTGGGGCAGGCTTTGTGTGAGAGCGCTGCACCGCTGGCAGGCTGCTCTTCCGCCTGCGGGCCAAGCGCAGGGACAGGCACTTGTGCAGGCAGAGCACAGCAGAGGCAGACCTGTTCTTCAGTTGACAGCCTGCCCCTGCGCCCTCTCCTACACACCTCACCTCCCACCCACCCTGCGCGCAGGTCGGGACCCCAAGCCCTTCCCCCCGCCCATGAAGCTGTGCAAGGAGATGGTGGATGCCATGGGGGGCCAGGACTCGGCGCACTACCGCCAGTTCAAGGTGGGGGGGTGGGCCGGGGGGCGCGCGGGCGGGGGGCGCCGGGGGGGGGGGGGGGGGGGACGCGCGCGCGACGGGCAGCTGACGTGGCAGAAGGGGGGAGGCGCACCGGGTGCCGCAAGCACTGCATGTTGCCGACGTGCCTTTCCTCCCTTCCACCCCCTTCTCCCCACTCCCGGCCCCTCCCCACTCCCCGCAGACCTACTGCTGCGAGGCCTACAACATCCTGCGCAAGTCTGCTGGCCTGCTGCTGAGCCTGGTGCACCTCATGGCGGGGGCCTCCATCCCAGACATACAGGGGGACCCGGAGAAGGCGATGCTCAAGCTGCAGGTGGGTTGGTGCAGTGCCCTGTGAGCGCGAGCTGCGCTGCCGAACACGTTGGTTATGTGCAGGCAAGGTTCCAGGGGAATCGCCAGCTGGCAAGCAGGCAGAAACATGCTTCAGTACCCTGCCTGACCCCATGCCTTTGCCCTCGCATGAGATCCTGAGGGTGCGCTGTCACAATTGATGCGACAATATTCAAGTGCGCTAACAGCCAGGCTGCTGCCACCCAACCACCAACCCACCCATTCGCCCTGGCCCCCCCTGTCTGTGCGAGCAGGAAAAGCTGCGGCCGGAGCTGCGTGACGAGGAAGCGGCGCTGTGGATGACGCAGGTGCTGGCAGACTCTGCGACGGCGCTGATGCCCCAGGTCATGGAGAAGGCGCACCAGTGGGCGCAGTACTGGCGCTGAGAGAAGCGGTGTTGGTGCACTGCCGCGGGGCGGCGGCGGGCTCTGACGCATCTGCGTGCTCGTGCACTGCAATTCCCCCTTCTCTCATGCGCTGGGGGCACTGCAGTAAGCTAACAGAGTATGACTAGGCGGCAGGAGAAGCAGGCGACCGTGCGGATGATGAGGAGAGGGACAGCAGGGGAGAGAGGGCATGCATGCAGTGGCAGGGATCAAAGAACGACCAAGGGAGAGAGGAGCCCAGCGCTCAGGAGCGGCGGCGCGACATCTGCGGCAGCAGCACAGCGTTCACGCCGTGCACCACGCTGAGGCAGGCGGGCAAGTCGGTGGCGTTGGTGGTGGCGGCGGCGGATGCCTGGCTGACCACCAGCAGGCGTGGGGCCGCCGCCGCGTCCAGGACGGCGGGGGAGAGGGGGCCGGCAGCTGGGCTCGTTGATTTGATGGTAAGGTAGCCGCCAGCGAGTGTGTCGTAGTGGGACTGCAGGGCAGGGGGCGGGGGAGGAGGGCGGGAAAGGCAGATCGGTAAGGACGCCCAAGCAGGTAGCGGCAGGCAGCTATGCTGTCGGCGCCGCACGTAAAGCCCCAAGGCCACCACCTATCCCGCTCACTGCCTGCGCCGTGAAGTCGGCGGCGCGCTTGGGCGACGCCAGAACGTGCTGCAGGATGACGTCGCGCAGCAGGTCGGGGGTATATTTGAGGAGAGGGAGTTGGGCGACGGCGGCGCGCCAGGCGCGGTTGGTGGGCGCGAAGAGGGTGAGGGGCATCGCCGGGTCGGCAAACACGCCCTCCAGGCCTGCAGTGGGGCGGTGGGGACGAGACGAAATAACTGACAGGGGCGAGCAGGGCGTGGGCGTAAGGGGAGGTCATGCGTGGGGCCCGCAAACATCCAGCAGCCAGGCCCCATGCGTGCAGGCACAAATCCAGCGCCAGCACGCCCCACCCACACCTGCACCTGTACCTGCGGTGCGAATCAAAGCAAGCAGCATGGTGAAGCTGCGGCGCGTGGCGAGCACGCCCAAGATGGTGGTGCACTGCGAGCCGTCGGCGGGCCAGGCGGGCGCAGGGGTGGGCGCTTCGCTGACGGGCTCGGCTGGCAGGTCCAGCGGCGACCATCCCATCGCGCCGTCGCCCACGGCAAGCGGCGGCAGTGCTGCGTCAGTAGGTGGCAGGGTGGTGGCCTCCAGCGCTGACGCCATCTCTGGCAGAGCGAGCGCCGCCATGCCGGCGGCGGCGACAGAGGCGGTGGAGTTGGAGGGCGGGAACTGGGCGCGGGTGGGGAAGACGCCCAGTTGGCCGGCGGCGAGGATGGCGCCCCTGCAAGTGGGCGAGGTGGCAGGCAGACGAGTGTGCACTGCGAGGTTGCGGTCGGGCGCACGGAAGAGGTGCAGGCAGCGCAACACTGCCTGCACCCACCAGCACCTCCCCTCACACCGACGCCAGCACCCACCGGGCCAGAAGCTGGCGGCCGGTGCCGTCGGTGACGCGCAAGTCGAGGGGCGGGGCGGGCACGCCGCTGACCTCCCAGGAGGCGCCGTACTCGTTGTGCATGCGTCGCCAGGTGCTGGCGACTACATCCAAGTGCCCGGCCTGTGGGCAGCGGGAGGGAGGAGCGAGGGAGGGAGGGAGGGAGGGAGGGAGGGAGGGAGGGAGGGAATCGGTTGTGGTTGATGAAGAGGCGTGTGAGGGTGTGTCGCGGTGGGCGCAAACACCGCTGCCTCCACACAATCATGGCGTCACCCATCCTGCCACTAACGCCCATCCCCCCACAAACCCCGCTCACAACGAGCGGCGTCTGGCGGAGCTCCACGCTGCTGATGCCGCGCGTCCCTGCCACGCCGCTGAGCACCAGGCGAAGGTAGCCGCCCTGCACAGAGGGCGGGCGGCAGGGAGGAGGGTTTGCAAAGGCTGTTCGGCAGCTCCCCACGCCAGCTGTCTTAGGCACCAGCACCCAGAGCCTCCAATTTATGCAGGCCCAACACCCCACTTTTTTTAGCATCACCTCGCTGTCGCGGTATGCGAGCACTGAAACGCTTGCGTTGCCAGGGGGCGCGCACTCCACGGCACGGTAGGCCACTGCCAGCGAGCCCCCGGCCTGGGTTCCACCCAACCGCTGGTAGGCTTCGAGCGACAGGCTGCGGGTGGCGGGGGAAGCAGGGCGGCGGGAGGTGACTAAAGGGTGGGGGGGGGGCTACGTCGGCTGCACAGGGTGCCCTCAAGGGCGCTGTCTGGCATGCTTCCCAGGGGTACCTGAGGTCGTTGGCACCGCAGGTGGAGCAGGAGGTGGCGACGACGAGGACCGCGACAAGCGGCGGTGTGGTGGCACACGCGGCGCCAGCACCCGCATCATTGTCGCACGCCGACGTCACTTCCAGGCACGTGCCGCAGCCGCCCAGGGGCGAGGTCTGCGTGCAGGAGTTGCAGCGAGGCGTGGGGCCGGAGGCAACCACGACGGGCTGGCGTCGACGTGCGCGGCCCGCGGGCGGGCGGAGCGGGCAGACAGTGCAGGGGCGCACGGCTCGTGTTGGCCAAATCGCGGCTCGCATGCCACCCCGTCCTCACCCCGAGGGCCAGGGACGAGTTGGGAGAGAGCGCGACCTCGCCGGCGACTCCCCACGAAGCGGAAGACCCCGCCGGGTAGGTGCAGGCCCCCGGGCGGTCATCGGGCACGAAACTGAACGCGCGACCGACCAGCTGTGCGCTTGCCGGGGCGCCCAGAACGAGCGCTGCGCAGAGCAGTGCCGCCGCGAGCCGCATCCTTGCGCCTCCTCTGACTGCCCTCTTGAGAGTGTTGGATGAGGCTGGCCAAGCACGAGTACAGGATGGAAGCTTACAGGGGGGCGAGCTGCTAACAAATAGGTGCACTGCCCCGCATGCAGGGGCGAGCTGTCGCCGCCGCACGGAGACTCGCCGCATGGAGATTGCAATCGCCAGCTGCCTGGGCGCCGCCGTTTGGCAGTCACTCGTTGTCTGCACCAGGGGGGGACCAGAAGTGAAAGGCACATGCGCATCAGCTCGCAGATCACAGCAGACAGAGTGATGTGCAGCAAAGCACACAGGCGTCCATGGGCCGCCGCATCCCGCTCGCCGCCTTGCGGCACCCGCCGGCCCCGCACCCGCCGCAAGCCCCTCCCCCTCTGCAGCCACGCCAGCGCACCCGAGTCCTCAAACTTGTACGAGCAGCGCGCGTGGGGGTCGATCTCGCCGCCCTTGTAGCTGCCTCGCTTCTTCTTGGTCTTCTCGTGACGGAAGTCCTTGCCGCGGACCTGGCGGGGGAGGGAGTGTGGGGCGGCGGCGGCAGGATCGGCGCACGTGCTGCTCTGCTTGTGCAGGTGAAGCGGCGGGGAGGCATGCGCCAGGCGACAGCTGTATAGCACAGCAGTGCCCAGAGGGTGCCGCAGCACAGATGCACCCACCACAATGCAGCACCCACCTGCACTGGCGCTGTGCAAGGCGCCGCCCTCCCCTCCCCAGCACCCACCTTGCCCAGCACCTCTTGCGCCTTCCACCCCCAGCCGTTCTGGCCAAACGTGCCCACGTAGCTGTTGTCCCACGCCCCCTTCTTGTCCAGCCACTCGTCCGCCTTCACCCGCTGGAACGCGCGCGCCGCGGTGCCCTCCTTGCCGGCGCTGACGTAACCGCCGTCGCTGCCCTCGCCGCCCTCGCCGCCGCCCTCGCCGCCGCCGTTCTGCTGCTCCTCGTCCGCCTGCGGCTCCGCCGCCTGCTGCTCTGCCGCCACGGCGCCGCCCTCCGTCTTCCGCTTCTTCTTGGCAGGCTGCGCCGCCTCGGCCTCCTCTGCCACTGCCGCCTGCTGCTGCTGCTCCTGCTGCTGTTCCCCTGCAGGCGCCGCCTTGGTGGCTGCCGCCTCCTCTGCCTTCCGCTTCTTGGCCTGCACAAATGGGCCAGCAGGGCCACGGCAAGGGTGCACGTCAGGCAGCAGCACCCAGCACCAGCGGCGGCGGCGGCGGCAGCCTTGGCACCCTGGAGCTCCGTCTCGCTGCTCCAACCACCCACACAGCAGCCCCTCCCGCCCCTCCTGCCCACCCACCTTCTTGGCCTTCTTGGCCTTCTTGCCGCTCTCCGGCGCCGCCGCCGCCGGCTTCTCTGCTGACTCGGGCGTCGGCAGGCCCAGCGCCGCAGCCCTGGCCGCCTGCGAGTGGAGCAGCGGCCGGGCGCAGGCACGTCAGTTGGTTGTGTCGCACGTGCGTGCGCTGGCTGCAGGCAGGCGTCGTCAGCAACGCTTGCCGTCCGCGCCTCCCACATCCACCACCCTGCCCCGAGCCTCCCTCCCGCCTCCACCCGTGCCTTGGTCGGTCCTCCCGCGTCCTGCACCCACTTTTTTGGCCGCCTTCATCTCCGCCCGCTTGACCTTGTCGTACTTGTCCTTGTTCTTGGGGGGCTTCTTGGCCTGCAGCAGCAGGCACAGAACCACGGCACAAACAGGGCGGTCGGAGATTGGGGGCGGGGGCGGGGGCGGCCGGCGCCGCCGCCGGCGACACGGCGGGGGCACGCAAGGAAAGGCAGAGTTGCGGTGCTTCTGCAGGGTGCAGGGTGCAGATGCCATATGATTGGAGTGTACCGGGAGGGCACAGCGCGCGTCATCCCAAAAGCGTCGGCGCTGCTGTTATAACTCCCGATGGGTTGCTCTGCGGTGCCCATCTGCTGCCAGCCTCACGTGCTCCCCGCCCCGAAGGGAAGGGCGCATCGGCGGCAGAAAAAAAGCCCGCGTACAGGTACGGCGACGTGCATGGAGGCAGAATGCAGTGGCAGGCGGGCACGCAAAGGGCGGGCAGCACCGCCGTGGCGCCCTCATCGATGCCGAGCCCCACCAGATGGCAAGCTGCGCGGCAGGTGGTGCTGGCCCCTACCTTGAGCTCTGCCTCCTTCAGCGCTGCCGCCGCCTTGCGACGCTGCGCCTTCTCCTTCCTGCGCTCCCGCTTCTCCCGCTTCTTCTCAGCTGCATCGGGGTCCAACGGCTTGGCAGGCGCAGCGGGCGGCGCGGCAGCGGTGGGCGACTTGACGCCGGCCGCAGCCTGCGCCTTCTTCTCTTTCTTCTTCTGCTTCTTCTCGATGATGCGCTTGGCCTTCTTGGAGAGCTCCTTCTTCTGCAGTGTCGAAGAAACATCAGGGCAGGGCGCAGCAGGCAGGGTGAGGAGGTGCGGAGCGGCGCCACGGGCAGCAGGCAGCGGCGGTGGTGGCGGCGGCAGCCGGAACACAGCGCCTGCGCCATTGGCGCCGTGCACCATGTCTCCAGCACACTGTGCAAGTTGCCGACAAGCAAAGGGCGGCATCCAGCACAGATGCGGAGAGCCGAGTGGCGGCGGGGCACATGCTGCTGCATGCGGCTGGCGGTGGTGCTGGGTAGTTGTTCGGGGTTATGCATTGCTGCTGGAGGGGCTGGTTTGTCGGCAGGTGCTGCCAGCAGCACTCACCGGGCCCTCCTTTGCGCCGCCGCTCTTCTCCTTCGCCATGGCTGCTGCTGCTCCTGATGTGGGTCCAGATGCTACTGACAATGCGCCGCGGCGTGCAGGCCCCGCTGCAAGCGGCGGTGGCCGTCGCACGCCAGCCGAGCATGACATGGCCGCAGAAAAAAGGACCTCCAAACGGCAGTTTCGGCTGCCCAGCACGCTCCCATTCGCGCCGAGGGCCTCTGAGTGCTGCACACCCGGCTTAGCGGTCTCCTGACGCAGACATCGCCGCGGCGGAGGTGCGCTCCGAGCTCCGGCGTTGCTCTCGGGCTGCTCACTCGTTGCATTGATGCTCTGCGTAGCCTGATGACAGCGCAGAGCAGCGAGGCGAGCTGTCTGGACATCTGCCGCCGCTGCGGCCGCCGCCGCCTGCGGCCGCTGCCGTTCACGGTGCGTTGCCTGTTTCGCTTTGCAGCGGCAGCACATCAGCATGGGCAGCAAGGAGAAGAAGGGCAAGGAGAAGAAGGAGAAGAAGGACCGCAAGGAGAAGAAGCGCAAGCGTGAAAAGTCGGGCAAGGAGAAGGAGCGTCGCAGCAAGGACAAGCGGCGCCGCCGCTCCTCCAGCCCTTCCTCCTCCTCCTCCGGCTCAGACTCAGGTGAACGCAGGGAGGGCAGGGAGCGGGGTGACTCTGCTTCCAATTGCTAGATCACACCCACTTGAAGCTCCCAGCTGGCCTGCGGCTCATCCGTGCAGCGCCAGTCCGCCGCCAGGCCGCTGCCCCCGCCCGCCCGTACACAAACAACAGCCAGCCGCCGGCGTCCCCCGCCTGCTGCAGAGCCCAATGTCAACACGCAGCTGCGCATGGGGCGGGCGGCCGTGCGCGCCGCCCGGGAGATCCTGGCCTACAGGGGGGAGCTGCGCCGCGAGCTGCGAGAGGTGGGGGCGATGTGTCGCTTCTCCAGAAAATGATGAGTGGAAACGACTGTGCTGCTTCCCTGCGGTGGTGGAGGTGCTGTGTGGCTGTTTGGGGAGGGGCATTTTTGTTATGCAGGTCACCGCGGGGTGTCGGATGCCACCGGCCAGACGGAGGAACTGCGTCTGGTGGTCCGCCTGCCTCCCTCTCCCACTCCCCCCTGCATTCCCACTCTGTGCAGCTGGTGCGCCAGCTGGACACGGGAGGCGCGCTGGACGTCGCGGGCATCCCCGACGCCTTCCTGTGCAGCCGCCTGACGCAGCTGTTTGACAACCTGGTACAGCTACGCCGCAACTCGGCGGTGGGTGGGATGAGCACGAAGGGGCGCGTGGGGTACGAGTGGGGGGGGGGATGGGTGCGTGGGTGTGGAATGGTGTGCAAGTGTGCAGAAGGAGGGTATGCGGAGCACGCAGGGCGCAGTGCGATGCTGCTGTGCCCCTTCGCCCAGCACCCCCAGCGAATGTGTTCCCAACGCCCCCGCCACCCGGCGCCCACCCCCTGCAGGGCCAGTACTTTAAGCGTCGCGGCGCCGCCTCCACCGTGCTCTCTTTTGTGGCCCCCATCCTGGAGGAAAGCGAGGAGCAGCTGGTTCCTCACCGCAAGGCAGCAAAGGTGTTCGCAGCAGAGGGGGCGGCGCGGCAGGCGGCCGCGGCGGCGCCGCCCGCCGCTGCAGAGCAGCAGCAGCAGCAGGACGGGCACGGTGGCCGCCCGGCAGTTGCGGCAGGGCCGCAGGTTGGGCCTGCAGGGCCGCTGCGGCCCGCGCGGCAGCAGCAGCAGCAGGAGGAGCAGCAGCAGGAGCAGCGCGAGGGGCTGGTTGAGTCGGAAGAGGAGGGTGGCAGCGACGGTGAACCTGCAGCTGCGGGGCCCATCGGTCCTGCCGCCTTCCCGCCAGGAGCAGCCAACGGTCGCGGCGAGGGCGAGCAGGAGGTGGCGGAGGAGGAGGTGGAGG
This sequence comes from Micractinium conductrix, assembly GCA_002245815.2. Classification (NCBI taxonomy): domain Eukaryota; kingdom Viridiplantae; phylum Chlorophyta; class Trebouxiophyceae; order Chlorellales; family Chlorellaceae; genus Micractinium; species Micractinium conductrix. The sequence continues at coordinate 9,843 of LHPF02000038.1, read as the reverse complement.
AGGACGGAGCGGCGGCGGCAGGGCGCGTGGCGGGGCCTGCCATGCCTCCTGCTGAGTGGCTCGCCGCTGCGGCGCAGGTCGGTGGGCGGGAGAGAGAGGGGGGTTGGCACGCCTCGGCGCCCGCCTTGCTGTGCCAGCCCGTCCCCTTGCGCTTGCCAGCAGGTCGCACAGCGTTGGTTAGCCCTTCCGCCGGCTAATGCGCGTGCCCCACCACCTCCGCCACCGCACCCACCCACATGCAACACGCAGATGGAGTACCCTGAGAGCGAGGCAGAGGAGCAGCAGGCGGGGGTTGACGACGAGGAGGACGATTTCTTGGTGGGGCCGCCGCCGCCCGAGGTGGCAGAGGAGATCGACCTGGGTGAGGCGGGCAGGCGGGCGGGCAGGCCGCCAGCTGGGTGAGCAAGGCAGGCAGGCAGGCAGGCAGGCAGACGGGCCAGCGTGCACATGTGCTGCACGCCGCCGCATCTCCCTGCTTCGCGGGCCCCGTTCACCTGCCCTGCCCGACGCAGAGCGGGGCGCTTGCACTTGCTTGGTTACCCACGCCCGCAACTGCCTTCACCTCTTCCCTGTTACGCACCCCTGCTCAGCCTCGATGATGAACGGCCGGCCAGCACTGTGCGGTTCTGCCGCCGCTCACGTGCTGCCGCTCCTCCTTACTTTCGCCTACACCCGTCCCGCCCTGGCCTACCCTCATCTGTTTCCCTCCTCCCCCCCCCTTGCGCAGCTTCCATGGACGAGCGCACAGCAGAGGTGACCCGCGTGCTGCTCGTGCTGAAGGCGCATGCGGCAGAGCACGCCAAGAGCACCGCGGCAGAGGCGGCGGAGCGGCTGCCCGACGCGTACGAAATTCTGGGGGTGGGGCACGACGCCGCTGCCGGTGAGCGGGGGGCGTCCTGGCAGGGGTGTGGGGCTGCACGTGCAGTGTGGGTGGATGGGCGGGGACAGCCGGGTGCAAAGTGGCGGCAGGATGGAGGGCCCTCCCGCTCAGCCCCCGTGGGCGAGGTGAAGAGAAGCGTTTCTGGCCTTCCTCTCTGCCCACCCGCACCCCTCCACCTCTCATGCCCCGTCACTCCCTGCCCCCTGATTACGCGTCTTGCAGGCGAGGTGAAGAAGCGGTACTGGCGGCTGTCCCTGCTTATCCATCCAGACAAGTGCGACCACCCCCGCGCAAACGACGCCTTCCAGGCGGTCACCGGCGCTGCAAAGGAGCTGCAGGTTCGGGGGGGGGGGGGGGGGGGGGGATGGGCAGAGTGCTGCCGCCCTGCTGCCCTGCAGCTGGCGCTGCCGGCGCCGCTGCCTGCCGCCGCCGCTACTGGACCGCCCTGATGGGGACGGACTGCTGGCAGGTTGGATGCAGGGGCCGCGCCCACCTCCAGCCACTTCCCTCCGCGCAACCTGCTGCTGTACGTGTCCCGCATCCCATCACTGACGCAATCTGCTGCTCCTGTCCCACCCCCCATCCCCGATGCAGGACGCGGCTCTGCGTGCAAAGGTCGACGAGCGGCGGCAGGAGGCGGAAATGCGGCGCGAGTTTGCTGCCGCGGCGGCTCAGGCGGAGCGGGAGCGGCAGTGGCGCGTCGCACGCGGCGAGGTGGGCGGTTGAGCGCAGGAGGCGCTGCCTGGTGCCGGGACAGCACATGTTTGCCAGCGCATCAACGGCCGCTGTGGTCGACCTGGCGTCGACTCGCGGGTGTGGCCCCAAGTCCACTCACGGCACCTCAACCACAGTTTACCATAGTCAACTTGCAATCCCCTGCCCACCCCCTCTGGGTGCAGGCCACGGCAGAGGATATGGCCGGGCCGGCGGCGGGCGCAGGGCAGCCGCTGGCGCGTGACACCTGGATGACGGATCTGCCGCCGGAGCGGCGGCGCGAAGCTGGGCCGGCGGCGCTGCCCACGGTAAGCAGCAGATAAACCAGCATGCGGAAGTGGAGCGCAACATGTGTTGCCTGCAGGTTTGAGCGACAGAGCAGTGCGGCAGGAGTGGCAGTGCTGCCCTGACGGCCTGCTGCCTGCACCCCTGCTCCCACACGCCTGCACCCCACCACCCTCCCACCCCCATCCCCATCCCACCCCCGCAGGGTCCTTTCACTGGGTTCAGCCTGAAGGGCATCCAGAGCCGCGGCGACACCAGCGGGTGGACCATGACGCCCCAGCAGCGCGCGCTGCAGATTGAGGGTGGGCGGGGGCGGCAGGGGGAGAGCGCGCTGGGGAGAAGGCGCACCTCTCCCTGCACCAGCTGCTGTGCTGCCTCCTGCTGTGCTGCGCTTGCCTGAAAACACGCCCTTCCCAACATTGCATGCCCCTGTTCTCCCGCTGCAGGCGGCGGCGGTGCCTCTGGCGGGCCGCTGATGCTGACCAGCGGCGGCGGGGGCGCGGGCGGCGCGGACGCCGGCGTGGCGGCTGCCAACCCTGTTGCTGCGGCGCGCATGGCAGCTGCGGTGGACCGCTTCAATGCCGCAAACCGCAAGAAGAGCCTGATGGAGCTGCACACAGGTACTGCAGAGTTGGGTACTGCACAGCGGGGTTCCGGCGGTGCTGGGGTGCTGCATGGTGCAGGGGCAGGCGTGAAGTGTCTACTGACGGGCAGCCACCGCCCTGACAACAACAATCCTCGGTGCTCCTCCCTGTGGTGCCCTGCGTGCAGAGCGGATGGCGGGCGGCGGCAAGGACAAGAAAAAGAAGAAGAAAGACAAGGAGGGTGGCAAGAAGGGGAGCGGCGGCGGCAAGGTAGGCGGCGGCAAGGTAGGCATCGACGGGAGGGGCGGGCAGGGGCGGCGGGCGTTGCAAGGTTATGTGCGAGGCACGACGCGCTTGCGAAGGCGGCGGCAGCGCTGGTTACTTGCAAGGCAGCGCAGAGCAGTATGCGATGGGAAGGAGCACAGGAGCACCGACACGTGGCACCCCCCTGCCCATTATCAGCGTGCGTGTCCCGCCCTCTGTGCCTGTCGTCCTTCAGGCCGCCGCCGACCCTGGATACGACACGGCGGCGCACCCCTGGCGGCCCTTCGACCGGGAAAAGGACATGGGGCCAGGGCTGGACGCAAAGAAGAACGCGGCGGAGCTGCTCAAGGGGGAGCGCGCCCTGGGCAGCAAGTTTGCGGGCAGCCAGGGCGGTGGGCGCACCTTCCTATAACGCCTGCCCCTGCCTGTTCAACACAGTTTCCACCCCCCTCCCTTTGCTGCCATGCCGCACCCCGCGCTGCGTTCCTGCCTCGTGCTGCCTCGCCGTGTAACACCAGCAGCGCCATGCAATGTGGGAGCCACGCGGCGCGCCCAGCCCCCAGCAAGCGTCCTGAAGCTGGGATATAACAGGTATGCTATATAACATACCTGATCGGTTGCCTTTCCCCTCCTCTCATGCCCGCTCGTGACCCTCGCGATGTCACACTTGGCACGCGGTTCATGCGAATCGCCTTGGGTTTGCAGCGAGGGGGTGCCCGGGGGAGCGTCATACGACGGTAATGGTAACGGTGGGTGTCAAGGGAAGAGCAGGTCCGAATAGGTGGGTAGTGAAGGAAGGTACCAGCCGTAACCCCCGCACGTGCCGGGCAGGTGAGCGGGCACGCTCAGCGCCGCCGCGGCCTCTCAGAACCAGGGCTTGGCCTGGGGGCTCTGCTTGCGCTGCGGCGAAGCCGGCTGCGAGGCCTGCGGGCGCTGCAGCTGGGGGCTGGTCGGCGAGGCCGGCTTGGCTTGGGGCTTGGGCTTGGGCTTGGGGGAGCCTTCCTGCGCCTGTAGCTGCTGCACGCGCTGCGGCAGAGGGCTGCCCGGCACGGAGGCCGGCTGCTGCAGTGGCTGGGGCTGGGGGCTAGAAGGGGCGCTCTGCGGCAGCGGCGCGGGTGCTGAGGCGGCTGGGCTGGCTGGAGCGCTGAGGGGCACGGGCGCTGGGGACTCTGCGGCGGGGGAGCTGGGCAGGCGCGGCGACGCCTGCAGCGATGCCTGCTGCAACGCCGTCAGGGAGCCCTGCGACCTCAGCATCTCTCGCTGGGCCTGCCGCTGCTGCGACGCCTGCTGCTGCTGCAGCAGGCCCTGCAGCGCGTACGACAGGCGGCGCAGCCCCACGGCGGTGCCGCGCTTGTCGGCGCCTGCCGGCGCCTCGGCGGTCGCATTGAGCGAGGCGGCGGCAGGGTTGCTCTGCCAGCCGCTCGCCTGCGCCGCGCCGCTCACCAGCGTGCCGTCGCGCCCGCCGTACTCTTCGCTGCCAGCAAGCGAGCCGGCGGTGGTGTTGAGCGAGCGTGCGGCGGGGTTGCTCTGCCAGCCGCTGGCCTGCACCGCGCCGCCGGGCACGCGGCCGGAGCCCGACCAAGGCGTCGCCGCGTCGGGCCCGCCGCCCTGCAGCTGCCGCAGCTGCGCCACCGCGCTGGCCAGGCGGCGCAGGCCCACCGCAGTGGTGGCCCTGCTGTTGCTGTCGCCGCCCACCCCGTTTTCAAACCAGTCTGGAGATCCCCAGGAGGCTCGCCCCGCCAGGCTGGCCGCCAGGCTGGCCGCCACGCTGTCGCTAGGGGTGGTCAGACCGCTGTCGGCGACGCCGACGGTCTCGCCCAGGCGCGCGCGCAGCAGCGCCTGCATGCTGTCGGGGCGGGGCGTGCCGGCGCGCGTGTTCGCCATGGTGCTGCCCAGGCTGTCGCCGGCTGCCGCCGAGTTGAGGGCGGCCCTCTTTGCCAGCAGGTGCGCGCCCGGCAGCATCTGTTGCAGCTGGTGCCAATCCGTGGTGGTCTGTGCACCCTGCTCCAGCGCCGCGCGCTGCTGCTCCAGCGTCGCTTGCGCCTGCGCGCCCGCGCTCTGCTGCCCCTTCTGCTGCTGCTGCTGCTGCTGCCAGGGCAGCGTCGTCTGGGCGCCCACCTCGTGCTGCACCGCGTGGTGCTGCCCCGCCTGCGCGCGCAGCAGCGCCAGCTCTTCGTCCTGCTGCTTGCGCAGCTGGGCCAGCTCCTCCTAAGGGCATAAAGGGGAGGGACGCCAATACGCAGGCCAGCGTCGGTTCAGTACCACGTCGGCCATCCTGGGAGAGAGGCCGTGTGCTTCAGCAAGCTTCGCGCATGCAGGGGCGACGGCGACGCTGCACGCCTCCCGCGCCTGCTTGCCCTACCCCTGGGTCCCCCCTCCCCGGCCCCTCCCACCCGCACCTGCAGCAGCTGCTCCCTCTGGTGCAGCTGGTGGGCCAGCAGCTCCAGCGCTGCCAGCTCAAGGTCAGACTGCTTAGGCACAGCCTCCTCAGCTTCGTCGCTGCCGCTGTCGCCGCCGATGGCATCGTTGACGGTGGTCGGCGACGCCTGCACCCCCGCCAGCGTAGAAGCGGCCTCTCCCAGGGAGAGGCTGGGGGCGGTGCCAGGCGCGTTGGTGGGGTCTGCCGCTGCGCCGATGAGCCCTGCGTCTGTGTGGACGGTGATGTTGGGGCCGGGCGGGCCGCCACGGCCCAGCGTGGCCTTGACGCCTGCCATCTGTTCTGGCGACAGGGGCGCCGAAAGCCCCTCTTCGTCGCTGCCCTCCTGCAGCAAACCACAAGGGGGGGGGTCAGAGACGAGCGTCGGTGGGCAGTGCCTGCTGCCTGCTGCCTGCTGCCTGCTGCCTGTGCCTGTGCCTGCATGCAAAGCCACTGCTTCTTGCCTGCACCGTGAGGCGGCCCAGGTGCAGCGCAGCCAGCGTGGCCGCCGCCTTCTCTTCCTCTGCCTTGTTCAATTCCTGCCGCTTCTTGCCGCGGCGCCACCACATGCACAGCAGGCAGACTGCAGGGGGCGGGGGTGGAGGGGCGAAAGCATGCGGGGCATTGGTGGGAAGCGTTGGGCAGGGGGTAGGCAGATGGACGCCACTGAAGCAGGAGGGGCTGCAGCGGGTGCATTGGGAACGAGGAATGGCAAGTAAGAGTGTAAGACGCTTGGAAAGTGGTGGGCAGGGGGTGGGGGTGGACGTGCAAGCGCAAGGACCGCAGAGAGACACGCAGGCAGGCAGGCGCGCAGAAAGGCAAGCGGGCAGCCAGTTCAGGCAGAAGGCAGGAAGACGGTGGCAGGCAGGCACCGTGGCCACCGCACGGCCTCACTCACTTGTGATGACGGCCAGCACGCAGATGAGCACCACCACGACGATGAGCCAGACTGGCGTGCCGCGGGAGGTGGAGTAGGCGGCGGCGATGAGCCTGCCGTCCACCCACACCTCCCACACGTACGCGTCGCCGTACAGCTCGCGGGGCATCAGCTGCTGCTGCTGCTTGAACACGTACATGCCCGCGGCAGTGGCCGCAGCGGTGCCATTGGCGCCGCCGAGGTCGCCGTATATGCGGACGTATTGTGCGTCGGCGACGGTGGGGTGGACGTCGTAGGTGAAGAAGGGCACCGGCGCTCCCACCGCGACCGCCACCACCGCCTCCACCGTCTCCCGCATCTCCCTCTGGCGGTCGTAGGCAACAACCAGGGGTACCGTGCTGTGGTTGGCCTCCCGCCACTTGATGCGGATCTCCAGGGAGGGGGTGCGCTGCGACGGGGGCGCGTCGTCGGCGTTGGCGCAGCACTCGGGGGCATGCTGCGGGTTCCAGGTGCCCCCTCGGGCGGTGCACGCCTCGGGGCTGTCGCCGGCGCAGGCGCTCGCCGGCGGCGAGGGGCTGGGGGGCGGCGGCGGCGGCGCGGCGTCGATGGGCAGCCAGTTGAAGAGGACCTGAGTGAACGCCGGGGGGTGCTCGCGGGGAGTGAGAAAATGTGAGGGACACTGGCGTCATCACTGCAAGGATAGCAGGGCTGAACACATGCAATGAACCCCGGTGCTTGCATGCTGCCATGTGACGCCCGGTGAGTGCTGCCATGCTGGTGAATGCTGCCAAGTGGCGCATGCGCCTGTGAGCAAGCAGCTGCGACTCGCACCACTCTGCAACACCCACCGGCACACAACACTCATCCCACACTCTCACACGCGCTACACAGCACTCCACTGTACGAGAGAGCACGGCACGGGCCAACTGCTCACACGCGCTCAACAATCAAACAACCAACCAACCAAACAACAGTGAACAGCAACCGGCAACCCACTGCCCACCTCTGTTGTGAGCACGGGCGCAAACTGGGGGAGGTGCGTGTTAGGATCGTACTTGAGCCAGCGGCCCATCTGCGGACCAGAGGCCTGCCAGGTGGCGTCGCTGCACAGAGGGTGTGGACGTGAACGCATGGGTGGGTGGGCGGACGGGCGAGCGGGTGGATGAACAGGTTGGCCAGCTACCGGCGGCTGCAAGCATCCCCACGCTGCTACAAGCAGCAAGCACACACACGCTCCATCCACACCGACGCAGCTTCGTGCATGCGCACACGCACCTGGTGTCAAACACGCACGCCCCAAACAGTGTGCCCTCGTCCGGTGCCGGCAGAGCTTGCAGCGTGCAGTCGGGTTCATTGGTGGCGCCCGCTTCCGATGCCAGGGTGAGCAGCGCAGCCATGAGGCTGGCCTGCTGGTCAGCGTCGGTGAGGGGTAGGTTCTCATTGTCTGTGTCGAGCCAGATTTTGAAGGTGAGGATGGGGCCGGGGTGGGGCGCTGGCGGCGGCGGCGAAGGGCTGGGAGGGGGCGGCGAAGGGCTGGGGGGCGGCGGCGAGGGCGCTGGTGGCGGCGGTGAAGGGCTGGGCGGGGGCGGTGAAGGGCTGGGCGGGGGTGGCGAAGGGCTGGGCGGGGGTGGCGGGGGGCTAGGAGGCCGGGGCGAGGTGTTGGGTGGTGGTGACGGTGGGTTGGGAGGCGGCGGCGAGGGCTTGGGTGGAGGCGGCGGCGAAGGCCCAGGGGGTGGTGGCGAGGGCCTTGGGGGCGGCGGCGGCGAAGGTCTAGGGGGCGGCGGCGGGGGCCTGGGCGGCGGCGGCGACGGGCTGGGGGTGAAGCCGCCGTCGGCGGGCGGGCTGGGCGGGGCAGTGATGTCTGCCGTGACGAGCACCCAATTGAGGTAGACCACGCGGGTGGACAACGTCCCAAACTGGTCCCTGGGCAGCACCTGCATGGTGGCAGGAAAGCAGGGGTGGGAAGGGGCAAGCCAAGGCCAACCCCCCCCTCAGCGTGCGCCGTTTGGCTTACCGGGAACGACCAGTGCAAGGCAGAGCCCAGCCCAAGAGTGCTGCCCAGCGCGCAAACCGTGCCTGCGACTGCCGCGGGCCAGCTGCCACGCCCCCCCCGCTCCCCTCACCGTGTTGGGGCCGGGCCAGTCGATCATCCTTTTGCCCAGGTTGCGTGCAGCGCTCTCATCGGTGGGGGCAAAGTAACCAGTCACGTTCAAGGCCGCACCGACCTGCACGCCAAGAGGGGGCCAGAGATCAGCGTCCCGTGGCTTGCAGGCCGACCTGGGCTGAAGTCAGAGACTGGAAAGGCCAGGGCGGATGGAGTGCTGGTGGCCAGCGCCCCCCACCCCCAGCCACTCGCCGCCCCCCCCCCCCCCACACACACAGCCCCCCCCCCCACCCACCCACCCACCCATTGCACACAGCTCGCCCACCCACAGCTGCGCACCTGGAGCAGCGTGCGCCGCCGCTCGGTGGGTGTGCCAGGCAGAACCCAGATCGGTGGAGTGGTGGTCGAGGCGCCATAGTTGTTGATGGCCACCTGCAGCTCGGGTGGGCACGGATACAAGGTGGGCCGAGCCACAGATGTGCCAGCACCGCTGTGCCGCACCAGCAGAGCACCGCACCAGCAGCACCAGCAGAGCCGTAGGGTAGCCCTACATGCACCCCCGGCAGTGGAGGCGCCCCAAACACCCAGGTCACTGTACATGAGAGCTTGCTGCCGCCCTCCCCACCCACACTCGCCGCAAACCAAGCGATACAGCACAAGCGGCAACGCGCCCAATGCACCAACCCCAGCAGTGCTTTGCGCTCACCATTGTCAAGTTGTCTATGAGCGCCGCTTGGACCAGAGGGTCGTACAGTGAAATGTTGGAGGAGGAGGCAGGCACCAGCACCAAACTGAGGATGTTGTTGGTCTGGGGGAAGGCGGCGGGAGGGGGCCGCAGGGGGGGGGGGGAGGGGGAGGGAGGAGGGGGAGAGGGGCGCGGAGGGGGCGGGGAGGGAAGGGTGGGGGAGGAGAGGGGCGAGGAGGGGGCGGGGAGGGAAGGGGTGGGGAAGGAGAGGGGCGAGGAGGGGGCGGGGAGGGAAGGGGTGGGGGAGGAGAGGGGCGAGGAGGGGGCGGGGAGGGAAGGGGTGGGGGAGGAGAGGGGCGAGGAGGGGTGGGGGAGGGAAGGGGTGGGGGAGGAGAGGGGCGAGGAGGGGGTGGGGGAGGGAAGGGGTGGGGGAGGAGAGGGGCGAGGAGGGGTGGGGGAGGGAAGGGGTGGGGGAGGAGAGGGGCGAGGAGGGGTGGGGGAGGGAAGGGTGGGGGGGGGGGGGGGGGGGGGGGGGGGGGGTGGGGGAGGAGAGGGGCGAGGAGGGGGGGGGAGGGAAGGGGTGGGGGAGGAGAGGGGCGAGGAGGGGGGGGGAGGGAAGGGGTGGGGGAGGAGAGGGGCGAGGAGGGGGCGGGGAGGGAAGGGGTGGGGGAGGAGAGGGGCGAGGAGGGGGCGGGAGGGAAGGGGTGGGGGAGGAGAGGGGCGAGGAGGGGGCGGGAGGGGAAGGGGGTGGGGGAGGAGAGGGGCGAGGAGGGGGCGGGGAGGGAAGGGGTGGGGGAGGAGAGGGGCGAGGAGGGGGGGGGAGGGAAGGGGTGGGGGAGGAGAGGGGCGAGGAGGGGGTGGGGGAGGGAAGGGGTGGGGGAGGAGAGGGGCGAGGAGGGGTGGGGGAGGGAAGGGGTGGGGGAGGAGAGGGGCGAGGAGGGGTGGGGGGGGAAGGGGGTGGGGGAGGGAGAGGGGCGAGGGGGGGGGGGAAGGGGTGGGGAGGAGAGGGCGAGGAGGGTGGGGGAGGGAAGGGG